>JAOXNR010000001.1:12139844-12164984 GCA_028571225.1 Parsonsia alboflavescens | reverse complement strand
CAACAACTTACAAATTTTGCTTCCCCGTGAGATGTATTTTTTTCTGTTTTTCTTGCACATGTACCGTAACTGCAATATTCCTGCAAACACCAATCTACACGGGGAATTCAAACCCTAAGTACTCTTCCTTCTTTTCATATAAATATATATATATTTTTTGATTTAATATTCATAATGATTTACGTATGAACCTCGATTATTTTATTTTATCTTTAGGTGAAAATTTTCCCCTTTTTTTTTTTAAGTGTAAAATCCTCTATTTTTGTTGGAATCTGCAAGAAAATTCAATTACTTTAGATGAGAGATATCATATCATTTACTTTCTTGAATTCTCTGTCCCACGCCATTTCCATGTTGCCGCGACACTGCCGATGATACCCCACATGGTCATGGATTCTCGGCCATGCATGGTGACCATTTCTGTTGGTCCTTCAAATCACAAAATATTATGCCATATGGGTTTTCCTTTGTCAGCTTTGCAATGAACACTCGGATTAGAGCATTGTTTTCGTGTTTTTATTTCTATTTCTACTGAATTGCCATTTCGCAATAGACAGTGGAACTCAATTATCTATAACCATAACAAAAAGCGGTTGTACAACCTTATGTAATGCGATGTACTCTACCGGCATTAACTTGATAGAATAAAACATGACAAGGTTTGCGTAATAGCATTAATTTGATCTGAACCCTGGTTTTGGTGGCCCGAAACTGGAAGATCTCATCTTTGATGGGAATGGTAGAATTACACCGAATCGGACAATTGGTCCCCGTTCTGCCGGGACTTGTTTTCTTTTATTCGCAAGCTATTCGAATAGACTTCTCAACTATTTGAACCGGAAAGGACTGAAAGCTGGGATTCTTTTAACAAGCTGCCCTCTGAACTGGGGATTGGGTAGGGGATCCAGCATGTGACCAATTTCCCTTTTCTTCTTCTTGAGTACTGTACTTCTTTTTTGCTATAGTCACAAGAGTTTGTCTCTCCATTTTTAATATTTCTTCCTTTCTTTGTGAAAGAAGGGTATATGGAAAAGATTTCCCTTTTGTAAACAATTCCATTGCATTTATTGCTGGTGGCCGGCCCTGTTATAATTGCACTCCCACATATTCATGCCTCACATGATAGGTAATGCAATGTCTCTGTCATCTACCTAACTTAATAAGTGTGGGCAATGCAGCATTTTTTTTAACTGTTAGTCTCTGTGAAATAATCAATGTTCTTGAATCTTGCAGTTTTCCCTGTGCAGTGTTCATACCTAAAATTTTGGGACAGAAGGAAGGAAGGAATACATAAAAAAAGATCATCGTAGATTTAATGCTGCTCGTCTAGTATAAGCTATTTTGCCTTTCTATTGAGTCATAAGGAATCCTAGATATGCTCTGGATCGGCGTTGGTTTTAGCTTTTCATTTCTTGTGACAATGAATTTACATTAAAGAAGGGTCCATCATGCAGATGCCCGACTGGTTTCATCTGAATCTCTAGGTAATACTTCTTCAAACAGATCTTTCAAAGTACTGATTTTAGAGATCAAGAGTGTCTTGAAGTTTATTTTTTCCCCTTTTTCTTGGGAGAATTAAAACAATGAAACCTAATCCAAATTCAGACCACGTTTCGGTTTCAGCACTTTAAAGTTCATTGTCTCTGCCTATTGGGTAAGCTTTTCTTGTGCATGCGTCATGCCTTAAATCATGAGGAGGCTAGAATTATAACAGAACCTGATACCTCCCCATTGCCCATCGACTCCGTCCACCTTCCACATACTGATTAAGACTCCAAAAATTCAAGAAAAACACTTCTAGTTTTATTTTTGAACTAACTAGAAAAATAAGCCAAATGATGAAGGAACAGAATATTGTGATGAGACAAAAAGAAAAATGAATACTTTTTATATATATAAACATCAGCAATTTCGTGAAGTGATGATAATGATCTGACAAATCTCTCATCAATTGGTTTGTACAGAGAGCCTCATCTATTCTAACAAATTTCATTCAAGCCACACCACATTTAACCAATATGGGGCCAGACATACCCTTTGCTGGAGCACACATGGCACTTGTTTTTCATAGACTGGATTGAAGGGCATTTTGCACAAAAGTTAGCATCAGTCCTTATCTCATTCTGTTGTCAATATAGTTTCGAAGGGTCTTCTCGTTTGAGTTACATGATCATCCCTCAAACTTAGGTATGAACAGTTGCTGTTTAGTTGCATTGGTTCCGATGCTCAAAGCCTAAACATAGGAGAAAACTGCACCATTCATTCCATCTCAGTTGTAATGTCTTTCAGATGCAAGTCTGCCAAAGTCTCCTTGCCAAACAATGTAAAACCAACTGTCACCTGCAAAAAGATGTTTTTTCTGCTTTCAAAATCTGTATCCAGTTAATTGATAGATGAAGAAAGGCAAGAAAGAGTATTTTGAAGATTAAAGGACTTCCTTTTTCCATGCATCATTGCTTTAAAGAAATAACTTAAGAGTTGTCCAACAGTTTTTGAAAAAATTCTCCATTATGCTTCTGTTCCCCCTAATATACCTTGTGACAAAACATGGCGCAAGACATTCTTCAGGAAATTAGCTTCTAAGCAAAGAAAAGGCCATACCAGTCCAGTGTTCTTATTGAGCTCCTTTACCACACCTGAGAATCCTGCAAAAGATCCAGACACCACTTTAACGGTTGAACCTGGAGACGGGAGGATTACAGAAGGTTTTGTAGCTTTTCTGGATTTTCCTCGAGGCTTCACCAGTTTGGCAGATTCCTCACCACCCACAGAAGCTAAAGGAGAGTTTAAATGTGTCTCCTCGGAATTTAAAGTTCCATCTGGTTGATTTTCTTCCAAGAAGCTCTGGTCTGCCTTTTCCTGTTCCTCCTTTGTTTGCTTGACTATTGCTTCCAGGTCTTCAGCATCTACAGGCCTGGGCTTGTTAATTTGACGCTTACTACATATCAGGAGAAACAAACCCTTTGTCATTTTGAATATAAGAGCTACAGGAGTGCCACAAATAAAATACGGAAAAGTGCATAAGGATTAACCATACTATAGACAGGAATGGTGGTTGGTGACCCAGAGGGATAAATGAATAGGAGTCCATGTCGAGAAAACCAATTATGATATAAAGGAAAAGACATATATGAATCATTCATCCTCAAATCTTCACTAATATATATCATATAATTTTCATTAGAAACATTCAGAAAACTTCTTTTAGCTTTGTTAAGGGTTTTACTTAGTATCACAATAATAAATTTGAACTCTTATCCATACAACACTCAGAATATTAAGTGTGAGTACTTGATTCCAAATCTCAGTGTAAGGATGCCATAGCTTGTGTGCTCTTCCGATAATTTGTTTTCCAGCTTGAAACCTTCTTGCTATAGTTTCTTTTCTATTTCCTACCCAGTCGGTTGTCTAGTTTCTAAAGAATAAAATGCTCCAATTCTGAGACTTTCAAATTAGATTTGAGAGAGAGTAACAACACGGACACGTTTGATCAATTGTGAAAGCACACAGCTTTGGTCAATAACCAAGTAGTATAGTAAGTAGGAAAAGCTGCAAAAGCTTACGTATTTCCAACCTTGGATCCAACAAAGCCTCCAACACCATCACATTCTCGTATGAAGTCATGGATTTCCTTGTTCAGTATACACCTCAAAAATACACACCCTGGAAACATGGGTTTTGGTTTAACAGAAATTGATCCGTTCTTTAATTTCCTTTTCGTTTGGACAGATGGAATATAAATCTGCGAATATTTGACAGTGTCAATTGTACAGAAAACTTGGTCTAAATCGTATAGTCCAAATTATGAATATTGTTCCTCTTTGTCGATTTCTTGTGTTCTAACAAAGCAGAGTAAAAAGCATTACTTACAACAGACAACATGAAATGAGTAGGCCGAAATCTTAGTCAAATAGCAGAACTAATTAAATCATGGTGATGTTACAAACAAAGCTATGTAGGTATAGTTAAATCTACATAGACATAATTTTATTCGACCTCTCAGATAAGCAACGCCACCTTCCATCATAATTGTGTTTATAATTCTAATCATCAATCAAACTATCATTTTCTCTTAGAATATCTTGATAAACTACCAGGTTAGCTTTTATCTTTCTAATCTTGGCATAAAGTAAGCAACTTGCAAGCATATCCTATAGCCTACCATCTTTAATCTCCATATAAGCTGCATGTGAAAGGGGCTTGATTTCGGTGGAAAATACAAAAGCACAAAAACATCAGAGTAAATGGAAATTCAGGACCTGGAAATCCATAGAGGGAAAATTTCGGGCCAAAGATCGGGCAAGCCTTTCAGCGGTCTCATGGCCCGTAACTCTGGATACCCTAACTATCCACCATTGAGGACCCAACAAAGCGAGGTTATCAAGATTAAGCTCTTCGGTCCAAGAGGCGTATCGCTTCTTGGGTTTCTTTATGAGTCGCTCCTCCACTTCTTCTCTCCAATTGTATGCCGGATTGCTCTCTCTCTTCTCGTTCCTGAGCTTCCTTCTCTCTCTTGGCGTCAGTTGCCTTTCGTTCACTGACTCTAGAGTTGCAGATATTCTGAAACAAGGGTTTTGGAGTCTGAGTGATTTGGTTGAAAATGTTGGTGGAAATCGAAACAGAGGATGGCGAGGACTCCACGAAAGAAGCCCATGCTTCAATTCTGCCATCTTCGTCCTGCACTTCTGCTTATCCTTTGCGGTAACGGACAGAAGAGGTAGAAGAGAGTTGTGCGTGGCATTCCTGAATGCGTTCTTGCGTTCCATGAATGGGAGTCGAAATGTCCAGATTGGGCCTCCAATAACAAATGGGTTCCTATGAGTTGTCGACCCCACCTTCTAAGCCGCCCATGTTACTATACATATCAAAATGGGCTGTCAACTCTTTCAGCACCTATTTCATTTAGGCACTTTAAATTTTGGTTGGGCTGGATTGAAGCCCAGTTCTTAATTGTACCAAAAAATTACTCAATAGCCCAGTCTATAAGCCCACATCCAGCCCATAGATTTTTTTTTTTTTTTTGCATATATATTTAATTTAGGACAACTTTTTTTTTATATCAAAATGGATAAGTATTTTAAAACTTGACCACATTTTAAATTGTTTAAATTTTAGTCAATAAAATATTTTTTTATATCATATTACTTTGAATATACTAAACAATCCCTGTCAAAATAACTAAGGTACAAGTTTTGTTTGTCAATTGATATAAGTTATTTTTTTATCAAATGTATGGATTGTTTATTTTCATATCCAAACCTTCATGAGTTGTTTAGATGTGAAAATGGTAGTTAGATAATTTCACATCTAAGGGTGATTATATTTTGAAAGTTTTTAAGAGTTTGACATTTTTTTAAAATGAGATAACAAAGGTAGTCGTCCGATGCATTTTTCACTTTTAATTAATATTTTTAAGTTTTTGAACTTTGTTTTTTTCTTAAAACACAAAAACCAATCATAACCAAAAAATAAAATAAAATAATCAATGCCAAAATAATAATTGTGTTTCAAATTTGATATTTCAATTAAATATTTAAAACAAAATGATACAAAATCAAATTTTCACACAATACGACGAAAGCAATTGTTAAGATAAATAAATAATTTTCAAAACATTTCTATCAAATAAATAAAAAACTAAATGATTAATAAATTGTAAAAATTATTTTAAAAGTGATTTAAAAAATTTAAAAAAAGGCTTGTGGGCTAATTAGGGCCGAACCCACCAAAGTTTCTATACAAGTGGACCAAGTTCATGGAAGCCTAGTTACAAAGGAATTTATATATTTAAAGTTCAACCCAATCTTTTTACGTGAGATCCTTAGATTTTTAAATGTTATTTAATGTTATAAAAAAATTTGTTTATTTCCCCCACACATATGCATCTTGTAACTCATATCAAATTAAGAAATATTATTTATTTTCTTCCTCTCAAAACATTAGTACTTTGTAAAGGAATATGTGGTATAACTCAATATAAATTACATGGTTTATAATATAATTTTCATAACATTGCTTACATTACGTTTTCTTTTCCCTTTTCTACAAATAGTGTAATTTCTATATTTCATACCTGTATTTGGTATCTCGAAGGTGAAAACAATGTACACCTTTATTTTCTTTTAATTGAATCAAGTCATTATATAAATAAAAAAAATTATTTTTCCTATTTAAGATTTAAATGTGGAGTAAAGTCTCACGTTTTCCCTTTTTTTTTTTCCTGTTTTCCTTAAAAGAGATAACCGAAAAGTTTAAATTAAATATAAACAAATTGTAATCCAATTATCATTTGAATTATTTGTAAATCACGTCACAAAATCTTTGAAATGTTCAGATGTTTACTTTGAGGATAAATTTAAATATTTTAAAAGTTTGAAGGTGAAAATAAAAATGTTTTTAGTTGAAGGACAAAAGTTAAATTTTGAATAATTAAGCTAACTAAATTCTATGTCCAAAGTCAAATCCCAAACTAGATTGTGAAAACAGGAAATGCAGCCAAAACGACTTAAAAAATTTTGAACATCTCCCGCGTTTCTCTCCCAGCTCCAAATCTCCTCCCGCCTCCTTCCATTTCTGTATTCCCTCCCACCTCTTTCTTTCTCCCTCGTCATTTCCCACCAATTCTTGGATCCCATTTGCATTTACCCTCAAATTGCTTCTGCGGATCATTTTCAGAGAGAGTAGAACCAGGAAGGAAAGACATGGCGAAGCAAGCTACTACCGCTGGTAGAACTAGTAAGTCGAGAAAAGCAGAAAACCTTGGCAAAGGGAAGGTAACGCCGGTCCAGATCGCCTTCATTGTCGATCGTTACCTTCTCGATAACAACTATACCCAAACCCGCTCCACTTTCCGATTAGAAGCTTCGAACCTCATCTCCAGGTCCCCTGTTCAAGAGGTAATTATGATATTTCTATTGTTTTAAAATAAATTTGTCATGTCCTCCTGTGTTTTGAGCTTTCAACTCATTTATAATCCTAATTTATGTTTAATTTTGGATTGGATTTTTTTTTTGCTTTCAAAAAAATGGTTTAGGCTCCGAAGAGTTTATTGAGTTTGGATTCAATGTTAGACGAATACATACGATTGAAGGAGCAGAAAGTGTTGTTGGATCAAGAAAAATGCCGTTTGGAGCAAGAGAGATTCCGGGTTCAAAATCTGTTAAGGGGCATGCAAGATGTGATGAATGCTTTCAACGCGAGTGCTCAAGTCGTTACCCCACCCCCACCGTTGCAGCCGCTGCCGCCACCTATTGTTGCATCTGCAGTTAGGGTTCCAACAGTTGAGCTACCTATAGGGTCACCAGCAGGTACTTAGAATTTTGCTTAGTGTGCCATAAATTTTGAATTTGGACTAATTGTGAAGTAATATAGCACGGGCGTTTGTTAACTCGTGTCTGCTAGTAAAAGTAAAATTCTTGTTTTGTTTCTAAGATTATTAATCAGCTTCTGTGGAGTTTGCATAATTGGATTTGATCTCTAACATTGAGGGCGTGAAATCTATTTCTATCACCATTCCCATTGGAAGCTTTCTGTAGGAGGTAGGAAATACTGGTGAAGAATTCCGACTGAATTTGATTCGAGGTGTACCCAAGTTCTAAACATTTTCTATGAGTAGACACCGGAGGCTTTTGGGGTATCTATTCTATTGCACTAGTTTCTCTTATTGAATCTGAGATCTCTGGAGATTTGAGTTTGTTGAGGATTGTCATTATGTAAGCAGTATCTGTGAGTCTGGTGCTCAATAGAATGTAATTTGCAGATAAACGTAATAAAGATTCATATTCTCATAATCAGGGAAGGATGATTGATTATTTGGGATAGATTTTTCTCATCTCTGTTCAATTCTCTGAACTTACTCCTCTTGACTGCTTATAAAGATAGATGATCTGTTAGGAAGTTGTGTCATTTGTAGTGTTTACATATGATTCCTTTATCAGGTTACTCTATCAACAGTACTCCTGCAATTGTCTCCACAATAGAGCTCTCCAACACCAGGGGAGATCTAACAAGTATTTCTAGTCCAATCATCCATCATACAGATTCAAAGAGAAAGAACTCCAAAGATGCGTGTGGTCCTCCTATGACCAAGAGACTCCGTAGAGGCTCAACCATCAAGCAGTTGCCACATAAAGGTAAGTCCTGCTCAAGTTAGTGACTCTTATGGAAGCATTTTGCATCCCTTCAAATGGAAATTCACAAGCTATTTGTTCTTGCAGAAGCTAGCATTTACTCACAAACTTCCAATGGAGATAACAATCAAGGAAATTTTCAGAAACAAACCACAAAATTACTTTCTCATGCTAATGCATCTAACAAGCCAATTGTTGAAGGGTCTAATGCTGCTCAAACTTCAAATGTTGTGAAGTGTTTGTTCAATCAGGTTGCTCAATCCCCTCCAACTAATTCTTCTGGACCCAAAACACCTCCACTAGCCTCCTCTCAAGTTGAAAAATCTATTTCTCCTTTGACGAAAGATCTACCTCAGACATTCACCTCAACTAATTGCACTATAATCTCCTCTGAGACAATTCGAGTAAGCCCTGCGAAGCAGATAGCCTACTATTCAATAGCAAGAAACCAACAAATTTCTACTTGCTCTCCAGTTAAGACAAACTTATCAAGACCTAACAAGAGAGATCATGTCAAAGGAAGGCTAAATTTTGATGCTCATGACACCGAAACTACCTCACAGGAACCAGATTCTAATGAGATTTCACCATCCGAATCTATCATGGATTCTGACATTCTGGACTTGGATTTGTCTAATTTAGATGCTTTAGGGGATTTTAACCTTTCTGAACTTTTAGTTGATTTTGATCTTGATGGTGAGGGAATTAGTTGTTCTAATCACCAAGCTACAGATTCTTCTCCGGACTCTTCTTCATGGTTAGATTCTTCTCTTCAATCTCATCTCATTTTGTGTTCCTTAAAAAGAGTGGTACTAAGACTTAGTCCTTTTTCATGTATCAAAATAACTATGCAGGTCACCAAGTAAATCCGAAAATCCAATGGGTAACCAGGTTATGACCCGAGTCTCTTCGACAGTGACAGAAATTCTTTCGGATAAGAGCATGAATTTAGCAGGTAGGAACGGTGCTCTCTAATGCAATTCATTTCTTTGTGATAATCTTCTGGTATTATTATCTTTAATGAGATTTAACTTGAAATTTGAATACTAGGTTCAGATTCTGTCAAAACAGTTAGATCTCTGACTAAATGCATCAAGATCTTGAGTCCAGGTAAATTGTTTTGCCTAGTTCAGTTTTTCGTTTTCAATCGAAGGTTCTTAAGAATGGCAGTCTTGTTTTGGCAGTTAAAAGTCAAGGAAGTCTTTTGGACGAAGAAAATTTGCAAGCAGCCCAAGATTGACAGATTAGCATAATGGTCGAATGTTTATGCTGACATGATACCAGTACTGCACTCATTGACACAATCTTTTGCATTGTTCAATATTCTTACCAAACTGATATTAATTGCCAATATTTGACATCATGTATTTTATCTGGTTTCAATTCATCATGGCAGTTTGTAGCCCTGAGGTGGCAGGAGTGGGGGGGTTGTATGGCATAATTGTTTTTGCCTTTTGGGTTAAATGATATTGTATGTATGTAGTGACTTATGCAAGCCATACTACTGAATATTGAAATGAAATGGAATTATGAGAAACAGCAAACTTTGTGTATCTAGAGTTCCAATGCAGCCAAGTATTTCTCCAGTTTGTCAATCTTATCTGGGCTTCCGATAAAGATGGGAGTCCGCTGATGAATCTGCCAAAAGAAAATGCCTTAATACTTTCACAGGTTTTGTTATATAAACACAATAAAGGGCATTTGGCAAGTCTTTTTCAGTGTCGTTTCAAGAAGTAATCTCCGGTGTATCCCTATTCATTTCATTCAGAGCAAAAAGATTTTACCTGTTCTGGCTTGATATCAAGTATTCTCTGGACACCATCTGTTGCTTTTCCTCCAGCCTGTTCTACCAAATAGCTCATCGGTGCACATTCATACAAAAGTCTCAAATTTCCGGTTTTCATGTTCATGTTCTGGGGGTTGCCATAAATTCCGCCATATAGCAACATTCTGTGGATTTCACCAACAAGGCAACCTATGTAACGTCCCGAATATGGTTTACCATTTGGACCTGGTTTCCTTAGGTGGTCAAGGTATTTCTTCAGATTGTCATCCCATAAGTCATAGTTAACTTCATTAAAAGAATAGATCTTGCCAGACGTCGGTATCTTGATATCTTCATGTGTCAAAACAAATTCTCCATATGCTGGATCCAGAGTGAATCCAAAAACTCCACTCCCTATGGATAAGGTGAAGACCACTGAACTTGAATACAGACAATATCCTGCTGCAAGTAAATTGCTACCAGGCTGACAAACACTTACAATGCATTTCTGCTCCGCCTCATTTAGCTGCATTCACCCGATTTGCAAAACATTTGAATTATATCTCAGTTGCAGATGTAAGGGTAAGATGAGAACTTTTGGCTGGTTAAAAACTACTCCAAAAACATGATTTAGGAATAGGGTGAATCAAAATCTGGCAGTGTTTTACCTCTAGATTATCATCTAGATCAATTAGGCATTGCTCCCCTGGTCTGTATATGCCGAAGATGGATCCAGTGGTTAAAGCTATGTCAATATTGGCAGATCCGTCTATGGGATCAAACACAACAATGTAACTTCCAGAGGCCGTTTCCTCAACAGCTACTGGTACGTCCTCTTCCTCTGATGCAATAATGCCCGTCCGCCCACTGGATCTTAGGCAGTTGCAGAATAACTAAATTTTGCAATACAGTAGCTAATCTCAGAAATATAGCTTAAAATTGTAAACATGAAAATTGAACCAATATTTAAAGTGAATTTCAGATTTGTGATCTCCTTAACCAGAAGATTTAAAGTGAACTTCAGTTTAGTGTTTAGGTAAAATTAATCGATAAACCAAACCTCGTTGGAAATAACGTCGAGTTTCTTCTGATCTTCCCCTTGGATGTTCATGGTTCCCTGAGCTCCGGTAGGTTGATAATGCTTGATCTTCGAAGCAAGGAAGCAATCTGTTTGCAAGCTAGCGAAATGCTGGCTAGGACGGTAGTGAGCTCAGCATCTATGTTACCGGATTGTTCTTGTTTCAAAAGCCAGGTGGTCAAGTTCTCTATCTCGTATATGCTTTTCTTTCTTTTCGTCTGAGTTGGAATGGCTTGAGCTTCTAGTCCGACTGCTTCGCAGCGAATTCTTGGGCTGAAACTTCCGGTGACACTGTAGTGTTTCCTTCGGCTTTGTGATGAGTAGAGTTGGAAAGTGGAGAGACAGGAAGGAAGGGACGGAGAGGTTGAAGATCGAATGCTCCCAAATACAGTTGGGATCGCTCCAGCCATTGTCCCTTTCCTTCACTGTTTCTCTGAGTGAATGAGCACCAGGAAAACCATCTTATCTTTCCAAGTTTTGACAATTGTGTGGACCTGATTTCTTCCGATCAAACCAAAAGTATCCAAACCGTGGATTTACACGCGTTACACGGCTCCATAGGTCAATTACATCCCAAAGTCCCATCGCGATTGTAACTAGAAAACCTCAAAAAAGTGAGCCTTGGACACATAATTATATAAAAAAGTACATTTCTTTGTTCCCTGTTAATTATGGAGAAGATTGCATTAGCATTTGCCATGGTAAGTCTGCAAGAGTATCAGTTATAAATTGACTCACTGAAGTTAGATGTTTCGACAAAATTAACTTTACGAGAAAACTTATTTGAAAAAGAAGGGGGTTGAATGCCTGACCAGCATTGCATTTCTCACCGCAGTGCAATTTGTGCAAAAAAGTCTTTGAGCCTTAACATCAGTTAAGTTTTGTCTGTACACCAAAAGCATATATTAACATTGACAATGGGTTGCTATTGTATTGCAACTGGAATCCCTTACAAATGATTCAGTGCAGTGTAGATGAGAATAACAAAAAAAAAATTTGACAATCTCCAATTGGCCATCTTGTATTTCCTCAATTACAAGAAAATAAGAGCTTGATTGCGAGATTGCGCAGGAGGATTTACATTAAGCAAAACTAATCTCACTTCATCACTATATATGTTTCTCATCATGCTAAATATTTCTCTAATTTCTCTACTTCCTCCATGCTTCCAATGTACAGAGGAACTCGTTGATGTATCTGAAAACAAGATGAGAAAAAGAGTAAACAAAAAATATTTGCAGCAGTATATGATTCGGCAAAAGAAAAACCAGCATTAATTACCTCAACAGGTTCAATATCAAGAATCCTCTGATGTCCATCTGATCCTTTACCACCAGCTTGTTCAACAATGAAACTCATGGGGGCACATTCATACAAGAGTCTCAACTTGCCATTCTTGCTCTTCTTGTCTCTTGGATAGCCATAAATGCCACCGTATAACAGTGTCCTATGGAAGTCCCCGACCAAGCTGCCGATGTAACGAGAAGAGTAGGGCTTCCCACTAGGACCAGGGTCCTTGAGGTCATCAATGTACTTCTTCAACTTATCATCCCACAACTGGTAGTTCCCCTCATTAAAGGCATAGATCTTTCCTGCCTTGGGGATTTGGATGTTTTGTTGAGTGAGCACAAATTCTCCATACATTGGATCCAATGTGAATGCAAATACACCATTTCCTATGGTGAGTACAAAGATCACTGAGCTTGAATACATGCAATAACCTGCAGCAAGAAGATTACTCCCTGGCTGGCACACGTTCACAATGCACTTCTGCTCCACAGTGTCTAGCTGCATTTCCATGGGCAGAAAAATTGTTTACACTTGCAACATTTCAATTACATTTTAATATGTTAAAATAACTTGTTCGGCTAGTAGGAAAGACAGGCAATTACAACATACTGTGGCATCATCATCGCCAACATCAGCAAGGCACTCATCATTTGGACTGTAAATTCCAAAAATAGATCCTGTGGACACGGCAGCATCAATGTTGGATGATCCATCAAGAGGATCAAACACCACAATGTAGTTGCCGGAGTAACTCTCCTCCACAGCCACGGGAACATCCTCCTCCTCTGATGCAATGATTCCCGTCCTTCCACTTGATCTCAAGCAATTAGAGAACACCTGTTAATCAAACCCCCCAACTAGAGATGTCAGTAACAATCTAGCTCAACAATCATATCAAATCAAACAATAACACAAGAATGTTGTAGCATTCTCCAGATGACCTGATTTTATTGGTAATTAAATGCAATTGCAGATTGTCTTATTCATATTCAAAAACATGACAATCAATTCAGATCATAATACTTCCCCCAGCCAGAAATTGAATATTCCATTTTAACTTTTGACAAATCTAAAGAGAAGAGTCTGCCTTATGTGATATCAATTTCTTAGTATTTCAAGTAAAACATTCAATTTGAAAAAAAGAAAAAAGAAAAAAAAGGGACACCATTCGAAGAATGATAGTTCCATTACTGACTAAAGGTAGGATGCAGTGTAGTAAATTCATACTAGAATATTCAATAAACTAACTATGTCGTACTTGATTATTTGAAAAATTTAGTGGTCAAACCTCGTTGGAGACGACATCGAGCTTCTTCTGATCCTCTCCCTGAACATTGACAGCACCTTGAACTCCGGTGAGGTTGGAAATGCTAGCCCTCTGAACGAGGGCAGCAATCTGCTTGCATGCCATGGAAATGCTTGACATCACTATGGTGAGTTCAGCATCAATAACACCGGCCTGTTCCTGCTTCAACAGCCAACCAGTTAAAGTCTGAATCTCATACCCACTCTTCTTAGTCGTAGCTTCTTTTGTGGTCTCCACGGCCATGCACCGTACTCCGCCATTAGCCACCTGGCGCTTCCTGATGAAGTTGGAGGTTGGGCATGAGTTGAGGAAAGACTTGGTGTTCAAAATGCATGCTTGAAAGGGAGATAGACGAGAAATAGAATTAGAGCTTGAGAAGATATGTTGACCAGTGGCGGAGGAGGCGGCGGTTCCGGCCATGGAGTTTTAATCTAATAAAAAATGGGTTCCTTTTCGGGGTGATGTATGGAAGATTTGTTGGTGGTGAATGGAGATGGAGTGAGGAGTGAGATTGTAAGGCTCTGAACGATTTCCCGTTTTCATGGGTTCCACTTATCCTTGCCCACACTTGATTCGTGGTATATACTGTGGAGTCCGGATTTGAAATGACCCGCAATTCCCTCCAGGCAAATGCTGGTTAGGCCCAACTAAATTGCAGGCCAGTTTTCCTGGGTGAAAATAAGGTTTGTCCACTAGCCCAAAGCAACTATTCTCTGTTAAAAGTGTTGTATTATATAGAGTTGTAAATTGGAGGTGGTTCGATCCAGTCAAGTCTAACTTTAAAGATTAGAAAATTTAAAGGATGAAGAAGGGTCAATTTCATATTTTGAAGGAATTCAATTCAATTTGACAGGGATCAGGATTAGAAAATTTAAAGGATAAAGAAGGGTCAATCTCATATTTTGATCGATCCTTTTATATATATATATATAAAAGGGATTTGATGTTGTGTGTGAGTTCGCACACAACAACCATGTGAGGCCATTTTTTTAAAAAGGTTTTCGAGTGAAATGACTTATTTTTAGGTTGGTTTTGAAATTAAAAAAAAAATATTTTGCAAAGGAGCGTTATAGAGGAGAGCCAAGCAGAGAAGTTGCAGAAGAGCGCCAAGCTGCGCTAGGGTTGGCTAGGCGAGGTGAGAAAGGGTGCAGATCTAGGGGTGTGAGGAACGGGGCACTAGGGTGAGGCATTGGGGTGAACAGAAAATTTACACTTTAAAAAAATTTAAAATAAAATATTTCAATTTTCACATTATTTTAAAAAAATGATAAACATTGAAAACAAAGTGAACAGAAAATTAAAGAAAAATGTATAAAATTATTAAATAATAACCAAACATAAAAATGAAAAATTCAATTTCCGAATTTAAAACTCAAAAAACAAAACAAAACGTAACAAAAAGTTTGAGCTTCAATAAGAAAAAAATACTACGACAAACAATAATACATTAATAATAATAGAAAGTATGTATTTTTAAAATTATAAAATAAAATAACTTTTTTAATATCTTTGGTCTCAAGTGCCGGTCCAATTTGATCCTCTTTAAATTCTCGTTGGTTCTTAACCCGTAAGGGTTTAAAATCTGTTGTTGTAATTGACGTCAGATTTTTCAAACCTAATCCTTTAAATTTTGGATAGGGTCGGACTGACTTCCAAGGATATAACCCATCTGACAACTTTAGTATTATGTAATGTATTGATAATAAAAGAATATGGTTATAGACACACTAGATGGAGGGAATAGGTTAATTTGTTTTAAAAAATAAATTGCAAAAAACTTTAAAAAATATAATTATCTAATATTATTTGTGTTTTAAAAGTATTTTTATTATTATTTATGAAACTCATCCAAGGCATTAAAAACATTTGTTTCGGCTGATGCATGTAAATGGACAACCTTTGATGGAAAGGTTTAGCATTGGACTTCGTCAATCAGATTAAGGGCCTCACGTAGATCCATCATGTTCAGTAATGACATTGACTTTATATACCTTAGTTATAAATTTTGACTAGATAATTGCTAGTATCTTCGTTTCCATTGGTGTACAAGGTTGAATATGACTCTCAGCTATTACCGATGAAGTCGAGTCTACACTGATCATTAAATTAGTATTCGGACGCAGAGCTAGTTAAGGAGAATAATGAAGGGGAATAGGGGTCAGTTATATCAGTTAAGCCTACGACAGGTAGTCTACGTAGGTTCAAATGACTGCAGGGAATATGGGTTTGATTCGGGTGATGTGGATACTATTCATATCTCGGAATTGACTCAAATTTGACGGGATAACCCGGAACGGGCCAGAGAGCAAGATTCATTGCTTTGCTGTGATGCAAGGCCTTTTTTTGGTCATTCGAGATCATCTTGATGGATTTTCGGACATTTTTCTGTTTTCTAGAATATATTTAAGGTTTTATGGTATTTTCGTAATTTGTTGTTGTTTTTATTTTTCCGAATAGGTTTAGGTCTAATTAGGTTTATTTAAGGGCGGTTTTCACTTGAATGAGGGTAGACTTTGTTGTTTTGATAGTATTCAATAAGATTTCTCTTTTCGAGTTTCTTCAAGACCATTATCGTTTTGTTCTTGAATTTCTTTTTTTGTGACAACTTTTGAGTAAAGTTTATTACAGGGGAAATTTATTAGCCATCCATAATTTCCTTTTACGTCAGTTGGTATCAGAGCAAAGATCCGAAATGTCAGGAGGGAATGTAGATTCGACCGAGATTGCGATTTTGGAAGAACTACGCAGAGGCCGAGAATCACAAGCAAAAAAGAGGGAAGAGGGTGATTGGGCCATACAGCAAATCTTGGAGAATCAGAATCAACAAATGCAAACTTTGAACCGAATGATGCAACACTTGGTAGTGAATGAACGACCTGCACAACAAGAACTCGTTGGAAGGCAAGAGGAATAAGGGTGCGACATTGATGAGGAGTTCGAGTTGCCAGCGAGAGAACAACCACCTAGGGTTTACCCAAGGGGTGGAAGAGGCGGTGGATATCAACCTCTTAGGGTTTTGGATCTCGAGCCAAATGTATCGCAATGGGATGTGGTGCAAGCTGGAAGTTCCTGAATTTACTGGAAGTTTGGTACCAGAAGAATTTCTGGATTGGATGAGAACCGTGGACCAAATCTTCACGCTGAAAGAGGTCTCGACCGACAAGAAGGTAGCGTTGGTTGCAATTCGGTTTAAGGACAGGACTGCGGCGTGGTGGCAATCCTTTCGATATCAGCGCTATTTGGACGGACTCCCCGTCCTAGATGATTGGTCAGAATTGAAAATAGAGATGCGACAAGAGTTTTTGCCTTTCAATTATCGTCAGACACATTTTCAGAATTTGCAGAGTTTAATGCAGGGTGCAAACAGTGTAGAGGAGTATACTTTGGAACTCTATCGGATGGTTGCAAGGAACCAGCTTCGAGAGACGCAAGAGCAGTTTGTGGCATGTTACTTGCATGGCCTTCGACTAGCAATTCAGGATGCCCTGCAGGTACACACTTTTGGGAACGTCATCGACATGTAGACAAAGGTTAAGGTGGTGGAAAGGAGCTATTCTAGGGTTGGCGGAAGAAGTACAACATTCGATAGAGGATTTTCTATCCTTCCCCAAAACATTATAGCGGCAAGTCCTTTTTTGTCCAGAATTTTTAATCCACCTACTCAACAGGTTCGAACAGCAATGCAACCAAATCAGGGATCGAGGCAAGTTCAAAATCGTCCACCAGCCAATAAGGGGAATGTCATTTGCCATTGTTATCAGTAGAAAGGACATTACGACTACGATTGTTCCAGGGTTCGATCTCAGTTATTGATCCAAGATGGCGCAGAAGGGGATTTCGTAGGAGAGGACGTTGTTGATGAGTTGGAAGAAGGCGAGGAGTGTGTTGTTGCACCAGACGCTGTCCGAGGAGAGTGCCTGGTTTTTTGACGGATTTGTTTAGCACTTAAAGCCAATGAGGATTATAAGTGTTGGAACATATTCAACACCCGCTGCACCATTAATGGAAAAGTCTGCTTAGTAATTATAGATACAAGGAAGCTGTGAGAATGTGATTTCGCAGGAAGTTGTATAGAAGTTTCAATTGCCGAAGGAGCCGTACACCGAACCTTACAAGCTTGGGTGGTTGAATAGAGAGACGGAAGTTCAGGTGAATCAGAGGTGCAGAGTGGAGTTTTTGATTAGGCCGCAGTACAGCTGTATTGTTTACTGTGATGTGGTGCATATGAATGCTGCACATTTGTTGTTAGGCAGATCTTAGCAATATGACAACAAGGTTTCGTATGATTTTTTCACTCACTGCTACACAATTAATAGAGGAGTTAAGAAGGTCGTGTAGCAACCAATGCGAGATAACTTTGCGAAGGGAAAGAAAACCATCATCTGCTTGCCATGTAAGGAGTTTGAAGAAAAGGTTGGGGAAGCCAAGGTTTGTTATGCTTTATTATCGACTACATTAGCGATTATGGCAGATACGAAAAAAGAAGTTGAGGTGCCAGAAAGGGTAAATCGAACTTTGGGAAATATGCTTCGGGCGCAGGTCAAGACATTTGGCACTTAGGATTCTCTTTTTCCCAAGATTGAGTTTGAATTCAATTGCTTGGTTAATCGGTCTACTCAGTATTTGCCATTTCAAATTGTGTATGACAGGAATCCAAGGAGTTCGATTTATCTTGCAACCGAGTTCCGATATTGTTTCCAAAAAAGTTGAAGAGCAGCTGGTTGATTTGCAAACTGTTCATGCGATCGTAAAGTCCAACTTGGAGCGAGCCTACACTAGTTACAAAGAATATGCTGATCAGACTCGTCGGGATGTGCAGTTTGAGGTTGGAGATCTTGTATGAGTGACGTTAACCAAGGAAGAGTTCTTGTTAGGCATGTATCATAAGTTTAAAGACCGGAATATCGGCCCTTGTCAGATTTTGGAAAAGTTGGGAGCTAATGCTTATAGGCTCGAGCTGCCTGATGATCTTAGTAATCCTAACTTTTTTAATGTGGAACATTTGTCCCGTTTCCATGGAGACAATCCGAGTTTGAGAACAAACTCTTCGGAAGAGGGGGAGCTTGACACAGAGCTGGTTAAGGAGAATGACCAAGGGGAACAGGGGCCAGTTACACCAGCCAAGCCTACGACAGGTAGTCTATGCAAGTCTAAGCGACTGCATTGAATACGAGCCTGATCCAGACTGATTTGGGTGATGCAGGCATTATTCATGGGGCACTATTCACATCTCAGAATGGGCTCAAGTTTGACAAGCTACCTAGAACGGGCCAGAGAGCAAGACTCACAGCTTTGCTATGATGCAAGGCCTTTTTCGGCCATCCGAGGTCATCTTAATGGACTTTCAGGTCTTTTTGTATTTTCTGGAATATTTTTAGGGTTTTAGGGTATTTTCGTAATTTTTTGTTGTTTTTATTTTTCCGGATAGGTTTAGGTCTAATTCGGTTTATTTAAGGGTGGTTTTATTTTCTCTTGAATAAGGTAGACTTTGTTGATTTGACAATATTTAATAAGATTTCTCTGTGTGAGTTTCTTCGGGAACATTATCGTTTTGTTCTTGAATTTATTTCCCTGTGACAACTTTCGAGTGAAGTTTATTACAGGAGAGATTTATTAGAAGTCCATAATTTCCATTTGTGTCATATTCCCTCCGGTTCAAAATATAGATCCTTTTGCCTTTTATCTTTGTTTTATAATATAGGTAATCTTACAAAATTTGAAGAGTATTTATTATTATTTTGCCAATCTTATTCCTTAGTGTATTTCTTATTCCAATTTTTTACAAAATTTAACAAAGGATTTTTTAGATAATTTAATTAAGCAAATACATAATTTTTTTGAATTTTTAATTTCTATAAAAAAGAAGTCTAAAATGATCTATATTTTGAATCAGAGGGGGTATGTTATTTGAAATTTATCAAAAAAAGAATTATATTTATATTTATTTTGTTTTCTTTTTTGGATGATTTTTTTTAATAAAAATAAAATCGAAACAAGACATTATTAAAAAAAAAAAAAAAAAGAACATCAAAAAACTCATTATATAAATATATATTAAAATTTAAAATCCACCTGCTTAAACTCAAATTTTAAAAAAACCTTCATAACCTTGACTACTTTCAAATTCAAACCCATATAATTTGTTATAAAATTTTCTTCGTATCCTCATAATATTAAAAAGTTGGGGATTATCGTATTGATCAAGCAAACCTCATCGAGCCAGCTTTGCCTTCCTCAATAACAAAGAGAAATCTACAACCTACATTATAGATCAACCGTTGAACTATATATTTTCAAACTTTTCTGTAATCGATGTCAATAAAGGTTTATTAGTTAAATAAGTTGAATAGAACATTCAAAAAAAAGTTTTACAATCTAACTTCACTTTCTGGGGTCCTAGAAGTACTGCACAGGATGACCAAAGTAAGTCTTTGCCGTGCAAAGAAGAAGACGAAACGACTCAGCGTGTTGATTGTTTGAGAAATATGAGGAAATATTTTCATATAAGAAAAGGCCAAAAAAAAAAAAAATCATTTTGTTTGATTGAATGTTAATTTTTAATAAAATAAATATAGTTTTTAATATAAAATTTTACTAACATTATTTACATATCAAGTAATAGTGTTCTTCTACCAAAAACTAAAATTAATTATGAGAATAATTTTACAATTTTAAAGATATAAATATATATATATATATATATATATATATATATATACACACACAAAAATACCATAGAATGCATGATCAAGTTTTCAACTGTCAAAATTAATAATTAACTTTTATTTAAATTTTTTTTTTTAAAAAAATTGATCCAATCCCCTAGAATTTAGTTTATAATATAAAAAATATATATACAAAATATATTTTTTTTATTAAAGATTTTAAGAGTTGACGGTTAGAAATTTAACTAAAATAAAAAAAATTAGGTAATTCATAAAATGACTCATTAGTGCAAAATATTTATATATAAATATATATTTTTATTTATTTAAAATTAGGATGGACATCTAAGGAGTAAAAGAAATTTTTTTTTTTTTTAAAGTAATTCTTGTCAATCATCAATTACTCCTTTCATATCTATTTATCATTTTAGTAAAATAGAAAAATATTTTATGAAAAGAATAGATAATATTTTTTTTAAAAAGAGAACTCTTATAATTAAGAAAATAGTGAGCTCAAATAACTTATAAAATGACTTTTTGTCCATTTGGTCCTACATATTTGAACCGAACTATTATATGATCTAGTTGTTATGGTCTATTAACATATTATGAGCAGCCATTATAATCCCTCAACATATTATGAACAACCATTTTGATTCCGAGTACCATTTTTTCAAGCAAAACACTTATTACAACTGGTCATTTTACTAATATGAGATAACTTTTCAAGGGTAAAATTATCCATCTTATTCTTGCTACTCAAAGTCCAACCAACTCAAGGGTTGTGAATGAATTTTGATTGTCCAGTTAATTTATAAGGATTTATTAATCCAAATGCATCTAAATCTTTTTTTTTAAAAAAAAAGAATGGAGGAGTTATATTCTGAGCAAAAAGGATGATATTAACAATTTTCCCCTTAAAATGTTATTCTATATCTATAAATGACTAGTTACGACTAGTGTTTCATTGAAAAATAATAGTTGAGACCATAATGACTATCCATAAAATATTACGGGACTATAATGATTGAAAAAAAATTTATGAGATCATATTATAATTTTATCTAAATACGTGAGATCAAATAGGTTAAAAGCTTAATTTACAGCTGGAACGAGAGAGAGAGAGAGAGTATTTCTTTCCCCTGATTCAAACCAGACCACGCTAGCACCAGCAGCGTCGATGACAAGAAAAACCAAACTCGGAAGATATGCCAGGTGGAATTGGCACTAACCGGTAAGGTTCGTCTTCGTCTTTAAAAGTCCATAAAAATCGTGTCCCCGCCATCTTAATTTTCCAGTCCCACCAAACAAAGTCGAGACGTGCCCGGACTGCTTCTCGAAACATGTCCCGCTGCCGCTGGGTGCGAATCGCAGCCGTTGACTCCTTCCACCAAGTCTCTGGGCTGATGCCTTATTCGAATTTTCAGTTGATCCGTCAAAACTCACCATCATCAGTTGACGTCACAAGAAGTGGAAAATGTTTTCATGTGAGGCCAATTTTGAGTGAAAATAATATTTATTATTTCTTAGGTATAAATAATTAATAGAAATACTAACCATAGATATACCGTCCTCGATTAAATATTAATATTTATGGTTTTATTTCTTATATACTCAAATCGACTTCCTCAGTATAAACATATTTTCATTTATAATTCTTGGAATAACTTCTTAAATTTAAAAGATTGACATTCAATACACCAATAAAAAAACTTATAATAATCTTATTATTAACAAGAATATGGGGGTAAAGATTTTTCTTAAGCTTTTAAATCAAGAGAGTATATTTATATAGATAGAAACTTTCTGAAGGAATTCCAATAGATTATGATAATAAATCTAACTAATATATAATACGTAGATAAAAGTATAAAAATATTTAATGTCTGTTTAAGTTATAAGTTTTCTATCTTTGATTAGAGAAAGTTTCGAAGGTGAAACCTCTTAATATAAAAAGATGTAAATTGAGAGATATGGATGAGAGGATAAAGGCTACAGGATCGACGCACTCAGGATGTAGATCTCAGGACTCAAACCTCTATAGTCGAAGGGTTTTCTCTCACATCATTTCAAGCTTTCCACCTCACATAAGTTTTCTATCTTGTGCATATAGGGGCACATACTAATTTTATTTATGGTAATTCAAATATATTCATAAAGTTACAAGGGGATTTTTAACCTATCATTATGTATGTCTCTAAATTTATTTAATACATGTTTACAATATATTTACATTCAAAATAAAGATTAAAAAAATAAAAGAAAATGAGAAATAAAATAAAATGTGATTTTAAAATATGCTTTCTGTTCATCATTCTTAAGGGAATTATTGAATTTCTATTTTAGAATTTTTCAATTAAAACCCCCAAAAATGAGGTTTTTATTAGCTTCATTAGTTTGGTATCCTGAAAATCAATAAATTTCTCCTAATTTACGGGAATCATAAAATTTGAGCATATATGTAATTTAAGAAAATTCCCCATATTATATAAACAAAATAATTAATTAAGATTGACGATATTAGTAATTAAAAGAAAATTTCTAATTTATGGAATTTCCTTCTTATATTATGGATTTGGATCCTAATTAAAAGAATTTCAATATAGAATTAGAAAGTTTAAAGGAAGAAATCTATGAATGATGATGATATAGGTAGGCAGGTGTCCAAAGATTTTCCAACCATTTCACGAGCGCACAAATTTCTTACAAACTCCATTCCTTTCAATGGGGGCAACCAATCATTAATGGAATTGATTCCCAGAATCTTGGGGGTACTGCTCGAATTTACCTTTAGAATTACTTCATCGATCGAAAATTCTAGTACTACTACTTTATTTAGGAGCCTTTGGACCCAAGCTAAGAAAATATATTGCAATCTCATTTTTATTTATTTATTTATTTGTTACCATGAATTTTCTGACCTGGAAGGTTCCATTTGGAAACTTCAACAATACATGCATTTGGAATTTTCCGAACATCCTTACACGTCTTCTTCCTGTTGGTCGTCAACACTCAACGCCCTTCCCATTGCCACGTTTCACACTATTAAATCTACCACATTTTAATTAATTAATTAATTACTTGATTCCGGAAATGTTTTTTTTTTTTTCTTCTTGTAAGCAACGCGTGGGCTCCACATAAAATATTCAGCCAGCAGCTCCTACTTCTCGTGGCACCAGATTATGGTTCTCCAATTTCTCAAGAATGCGTCAAGTTTTGCGGAAGGAAATACAAAGAAATTGCACCGCCATTTCCGAACAGTTCGATCCAAACCCAAGCTCTTCCATTTGGCCTTTGCTCTCTCTCCGCCCTATAAATATATCACCCCTTCATTGACTCCCTCCCACAAATCCATTGTTCCATCATCTTCTAATCAGTTTCCTTTTCTTTAAGAAAGAAATCTCTCTCTCTCTCTCCAAAATTTACCCCAGTTTTTCTTTCTTAATTTCTGGAATTCAAAATTAAGCATCGAAACACAACCATGGCTGCTGCAATGAAAATCTCATTGATTCTTTTCTTTGCTTGTTCTCTCTGCCTCCAAGGAGCTCTCGGTACGTATAGAATATGTCTCTTCACTTCCATTTTAATACATCGTGCTCATGAATCATTTGATTTCAAATTCATTGCATTTTTTATATATATATATATATATATATTTGTATTTGTATTTGATGATTGAAATTATATGTGTTTATCTGAATATTTTTTCAGCCGAGGTAATATGCGAGGAATTGCCGATCGACCTTTGCTCCTTTTCAATTGCATCCTCTGGGAAGAGGTGTTTGTTAGAGAACTTCGCAGGCAAAGATGGAAAGGTGGAATATCAGTGCAGGACCTCTGAGGTGGTCGTGGAGAGAATGGCAGGGCACATCGAGACCGACGAATGCGTGAATGCTTGTGGCGTCGATAGGCATGCCGTTGGAATTTCATCCGATGCCTTCTTTGAACCACAATTCACCAAAAAGCTCTGCTCCCCTGATTGCTACCAGAACTGCCCTAACATTGCTGATCTTTACTACAACTTGGCTGCCGGAGAAGGTACGAAAAATTTCTGATTAGGAAAATAAGTTTTTTTTTTAGTATTTAAATTTTTTCTGTTGATTTATGGAATTTCTTAACGGCGAGAGAATAGAATAATTCTACTACATATTTGTCTAAGATTTTTCATTATGAATTTCATGCCAAACGCGTGATCGTATTGACATTTCTTTTTATTGAATTTTAAAATTTGACTGTAGATTTTCCATCGTTTTCATTCTGTTCTTTTCCTTGCGGTATAAGTCAGATTTTCCATTTCTGACTGCCTCCAAATTAATTTTGTCCAGGTCTTCACTCGAGATTTTCCGTGTTAATTAAAAATATGTTTGTTAATGTTAACTACCAAAAACTAGTCACACGGAAAAATCTTTGAATATTTGGCATTTTTCATTTCCTTTTTAACGATTAAGGAAAGCATTTTCCACATGATCCCATCCCACAAGAAAAGCATTTCTTTTTAGAGAAATATTTTCTTACTCAATATTATACAACTTGTGAAGAAGAATGACTTGTTCCTTTCTTGCGAACAAATTTCTTAAAGCCTAGTATTATCAATGATTCTTGTTGTTGATAATGTTTCTCGACATGTGCAGGAGTATACTTGCCCAATCTCTGTGAAAAGCTGAGGAGCAACCCACGCCGTGCCATGGTTGAGCTCATGAGCAATGGTGCTGCAGCAGCTGGACCGGCGGCCAGTGATAATTTGATTGCTGATGCACCGGCTCCTTCTTTCTAAATATAGATGTATTCCTCCTGAGAGTTGGCCGAGTTTTTCTCTGAAATTCAGGAAGTAGTATTTATATTTTGGATGCTGAGAAAAAATTGAGATCTATTTTTAGTACTAGTAATTTATTTTTATTTTTATTTTT
>JAOXNR010000001.1:12122744-12139744 GCA_028571225.1 Parsonsia alboflavescens | reverse complement strand
AGTATTTATATTTTGGATGCTGAGAAAAAATTGAGATCTATTTTTAGTACTAGTAATTTATTTTTATTTTTATTTTTTTGGAGATGGAGAAGAGACTTTTGGTTCATTGGATTTGGGTTGTGATCGTTCGTCAGATTTATTTTTTATGTATTCTCATTCCATTTAACGAGCTTCACATCAATAAAATCATTCAGTTTTCACCATTATATTTATTTATTTTATGTTATTGTTGGAATTTATGCACAGTGATCTTATAATTTGAACTGTCCGACCTTGATCCTCATGACTTTGAAAATTCTCTTCATTTGGGCTAAGTGTATTTTAATTACCAACTATTGCCATGTTATAGTTGACTTGACTTGACTCTCCTGAATTGGGTATTCTCATACCCCTTTAATCCTTTCTCTCCATTATTGATGGATTAATTCCTTAAAAATTTTAAATTTTGCAATGAAAGAAATTTAATTTTTTCATTTTGCTAATTTGAAGTTATTTATTTACATTAGCTCTTTTTTTCAGTATTTTAATTCCTAAAAATATAGATATTTGAGAAAGTTATATAGTGGGCGAGAGGCCCAAAAAATATCAAAATGGGCTGAGCACGAATGATTTGAAAATATGGTCAAGCTTAAACTACCCAATGGACCATTGCTGCTATTTATTGCCATCTCTAATAAAAAAACTTTTTTTTTAAAAAAGAAAGCCCAATAAAAATTGCTCGTAGTTTGCACGATTGTTTAAACACAAAATCAAAGGAACGGAGTTGAAGACTGGCATCCTCATTATTACCCACACATTTTTTTGAAGATTAGTTTTACATCAGCAATTGGGAAGATCCTGTGGAGGAGGCAACCTTGTTGGTCCAGTCGGCCCATTCACAACTTGGAAAGCAGTAGCCAATCCCCATGGCAAGTGCACTTCCAGATGACAATGAATTAGCCAAATACCTGAAACAAAAATTTAAACTTCAAAACCAAAAAATTAAGGAAGAACATCGCAATTATTCTATACGTTCTTTCCCAAAATGATTAATCACCCGGATTGTTAGCCTGAAGCCTAATGACAGCCCATCCTCCGGTAGGCACAGCAATGGTGTTCCGCTCCTGTGGGGTTGACCAGATTGAACTTGTTTTTATCCTTCAACGGGTCGTAATTCCCAAATCCCCGAGCCAATACTTTAAAATTGAACCCATGCAAATGCATAGGATGATTTTCAATACCGATCAGGGCCGTGTTTTGGAATACCACCTCTACGGTAGAGTTGAATTTGACTTTCTTCACCTTGGATGACTTTGAAGTCATTATTACCTCCTGAACCGTGCTATTGCTTGGATTCGTGTAATCAAACTCCAAAGGTGTCCGTCAGGAAAATCCGTCGAGTAAATGGAAAAATGCCCTTAATATTGGCAACTTGGTGGGATACTTAAGTGACTCGTTATTCATGCTGGCGGCAAATCCTAGGCACTCGGGCTTTGACACCCATTTTCCTTGCAGGAGATGAAGCCCAGCCCGATGGTAACAAACATGTGCTCGTCCACTTCAAGTGGGACCGGGCCCAGAAAGCGTCCATTTATTAGTCCGGTTAGATTTCTATAGAACTTTTGCGCCGTTGGAGTGTCATGGTAATTCGGGAGAACAGGCATTTTGGGGCCAAGTCGGGTTAAATTTGAATATTTTGGCCGGACACGGCCTTGATAGGCGATGATTCCGGTGGTGGTGGTGTTGTCAAACGGAATTTGTAAACTTTCTAAGACACTAACGTAGGGAGGTGCAGCCATGTAGTATAATGCTGGCGGTTGATCAGCGTTCAAAAGGACGTCCGGGGTCTGGCCAGGGGCTAATACTACCACGTCGGTGACGTATGGATTTGTATATGAGGGATCCACTGCAACAACTGTCATTTTGTGATTGGCTATTTTGAAGAAGAGTTGGTTATTGAGTGTAGCGTTGATTATCCTCAAAAGGTTTGTTTTTCCTTGTTGCACCTTTGTTCCTAGCAAAATTGAACAACAGAATAGTCAATTCTACGTAAATACTTCCATGTATGTCAGTGAGAGTCATCGGGAGATAACTGCATGTACCTGTCTTTAACTAGGTATTTCGATTTTTTTTCTTCATTGAAATACTATATATATATTGCCTCCATCCTATTTATAAGTCAAAGGTAATTTTTTTATATATAATAAAAATTTCCCTACACATAAAAACATTAGAAAAAAGAGTAAAAAAATATATTAATATTGAAAAAAAGAGTAAAATATTCCTTAAATTACTAACAATAAATTATAATTAAAAACAACGAAAATTATATACAAACTGAGGAACAACGGAAGAGGTCACCGGGCTTTCCGTTAATGGTGAAAGCATCAGATATATTAGGCGGCCTACCGGAGAGTTGTGCTTCATTGGCCACGTCAATAACGTTGGCATTCCACACTCTCCTGATCAGGTCAAATGTACGAGGATTATTTTATAACTGTTGTACAGAGAAATTAACTAGCTATGAAGGGAAAAAAGGAGTGGAAGGAATTAAGTATACCTAAGATGACTGGGAACTCTCTATAGCGTTTGAGAAACGGATATGCATGACCTGATCTTGGGCGTATGATGAGTGTCCCATAGACGGTGGCCCGCAGCCAGGAGAAGTGTGCATGCCACCATAGGGTTCCTTCTTGATTTTCAATTTTAAACCTGTAGGTGTATCGATGACCTGAACGAATAGGGCACTGGGTCACGTATGCAGGCCCGTCAGCCCAGCAACTCAGAATCTGGTGAATCCCATGCCTGCATGTGCATGCATAGCTTTGTAAGTGTCACTGATTAGGTCAAAATGCTATTTGTCCTTTTTAGTGAGACATTGAGAGCTGGCTGCTGCAGGCTACAGCTAAATTGTTTCCATGGAATGTAAATTTAATTAAATAAAAGGGTAATTTAGGAATGTTTATAAAGTGCTAGGTAATATACTTTCATCATCTCATTGTGATTTAATTAACCCAAAATCAAGAAACATATCTAAACTTTTGTCAATATTAAGGTAAAGTTTTTTTTCCCTAAAAAATGTACATAGGAAGAATAGCATTAAGAAAGAAAGAGAAAAAAATGTTTTAATAAAAGAATGAGTAAAATATCTATTAAACTACAAGCATTAACTTATAATTTGGGATAAAAAAAAGTCTACCAGTGAATGGTAACATCATATGGTGAATTGTTGAGAACATGGACAAGAAGGGTATCGCCCTCCCTCACTCGGATGGTTGGCCCTGGAAGGCTTCCGTTTACTGCTGTGATGGTTTGTTCTCCACAAAGTGGCCGGACAATAACATTCTCCACCTGTACGTATCAATATATGTCACATCAAATTAGAAAAGATCATAAGTAATATTGATTGATGGTAACCAAATGATTAAAGAATATTACGAAAAATTGATGGATTCGGAAAGATGCATACAAGAAATGTGCGCTCTACTACTCTTGCGGAAGCAAGTTGAGAAGTTATAAGCAGAATTAATATCACGACTAGTGTGCATGGCAACTGCCGCAAGAACATATCTGCAAGGGAAAACTTGAGAAGACAGAACGTCCTGAAATCGATCGAAATGTTTAACTACAAGGGGCTTTGTGATAATTTATACACTATTAGCTATCTGATCTCTACTACTAGAGCAGATGTATGAGATAATTGATTAATCTGTTAAAGTTTTCTGGAAAAGAAATATATTACAATTACTAATTTAAAAACGTTAGTTCAAATTATGATCCCTGTGGAGTGTAAAATTTAACTGGATTATGATTTGGTTATTGGGTTAAATTTTGAATGTGGATACATGTCCTTGTAGCACTCCATATATAGGATTTAAAATCCAAAGGTCGATATCTTTGAATGTTTCTCATTTAGAATTGGTTCCAGATAAGTACCACTGTTAAAAATATAGTGGAAATGAGAAATATACTCTTTTTTTCCCCCTCAAATTTATTTCAACTTGATATAGTAGAAACCAGTAGCAAGTTTTTATATATAATGCATTAATTTGAAATAATATATTGACTGTGTCTTTTTTTGGTTTTTTTTTTCTTTTCTGGAAATTAAAAAATGAAACATAGCAGTTGAGAACTTATTTGGTAATTAAATCTACATCTATGTCAATATAATAAATATATATATATATATGGCATGATTAATTATATAAATATAATAAATATAAATACCAAGTTTTACATCAAAGACAAGTTGATTAATTATATATGAATAAGGTGGATTGATTTGATTTTTTTATTTTTTATTTTTTGTTACTTTTACTAGTCTACTTGCCAGTGGAGACAAAAGTGATTCAATATTCTGCAGATTATATATGATATGGCTGAAGGCTTCTCCTAAAAAGAGAGGATCAGAAAATCCCAATTTTCATATCTAATTTCAGTTGTAAATATTTTCTGATTCATTTTCTTTCCCTTTTATTTCTCATTCATAGCTAGCCTAAATATATATATATATATATATATATATATATATATATATATATCGGAATATTAGAACTTTAGAAGTGTTAAAAGGAAAAAGGATGAAACAGAGATCAAATGGAAAAATATAACTTTACAAGCCCTGCAAGAATCATGAAGCAATTTGCCAAATGGGTAACAAGATAGTATTTCCTCTGTTATTTTGCAAAAAATTAAGATAACTTTTCTTTTCTCTAAAATTCTCTCTCATCACTCATTCAAAAATTTGAACACCATTTCACAATATATTCTAACATAAAAAAATTACCTTCAAATACCTAATTAATTAATAATAATTACATATAATTAGTGATAAGAAAATTAGTCAGAATGACTTATAATTAGTGATGGAGGGAGTACTGAATAAAGTGACAACTAATTAAAGACTTATTCCAAATTTAACTATAGCTTGCAAATAGCAATGGAAGTTAATATGTGCTTTTCAGGGGTCTCTTGGCCTGTTTGGCATACTTCGTTTTCATGACGTGAACACTGAGAAAATCATATCTCTATATATATAGAAAGAGAGAGAGAAGAAGGAAGCAGGAATAGGTCGTTCGTCCGAGCTCATCACAGGACCTACAGAAGACGAAGAAGCCATTGATGTAATTCAAGTCTTACAGAGTCTTTGAATTCAAGCTACGTAGTGACGCTTCCTAAAGCCTTGAAAGATAGAACGATTATAAATTTGGTCAACTGATGAAGCATAAATTTTAATTAAGCCTCTCCTTAAATATTACCTGCTCTACGTTCTTTCTCTTTGAGAGAGACTTGCAGTTAAAACCTGAGCGATCATCATCATCACAAGTTCTGTCCAATTTTCCCTAATCCATGCACCGACCTAAACCTTGACAGAAGTTGATAAAAATTTACGTCCCAAACTCAGATTTTCAAATAACAACTTGCACATAAAACTTCGACGTTACTCCAATTAAGGCGTTGGTGGGAACAGTTTAATCCAATATTCAATAGTCAACTATTTAATCCATGTATATGCTGACTATATATATATATATATATATATATATAGAGAGAGAGAGAAGAGAGATGCTATATTGGATGACGGAGTTTAAATTATGGTAGGCGTATATGCATATAATCAATTCTACGAAATTATAGAGAGGAGTCCGTTATCGTTACAACATTCCTTATAGAGTACTTCAATTAAGTCTTCAAGGGTCACTTATTTAAAAAAAAAATTTCTATAAAAAATTACTTTTTATAAAATAAACCCGAAAAGGATAAACTAAACCCCTAGAAGTATTTGATTAAATTTTATTTTATTTTATTTTTTTAAAAAAATAGTTGTTGACTGTTAATTTTGACGGTTAGAGATTTAATTGGAGCGTTTCATAAGTATGCATTTGATATCATTTCCATATATATATAAAATATCCCAGCTGCAAGCAATGATAAAAATTTCCTTAATACAACTACAATATTATTATCCTTATTCATTAGTCAAATATGGAGTTGCATATTTTCAAAAAATTAATTGATCTCTTTAAGGAAAATTGTGCATCTCTCAAACAAAACCTTTGAGGGATTTGACCAAAAGATAAACGTACATAATTGAAATTTGACTTTGTGTAACAAATTCATTTATTAAGCAAATTATACATAGGAGTAGTTGATTCTCAAGTACAATAACATAATATACAGACGTTAACAGAAAATTTTATTACAACTGAAAGAATAAGAATTACTTACAATTAATCTGTATGAGCACACTTAAATTGATTGTCTGTAATAAAAAAGTACCCGTTACTAGTTTACAGACAAAAAAATTCCTTATGGCAAAGAAAAAAAAAATCACAATGTTGAATGCATTTGGGAAAAAACAATAGCCGTGGACTTCTTTAATGTCGACAACTATTAACATTTGGGAAAATCAGGTGGTGGAGGAGGTAAGGTGGTAGACGGCGTCGGCCCGTTCTCAACCTCAAAAGCGGTGGCCAAACCCCACGGCAAGTGCACATCCAAGTGACAATGCATAATCCATATTCCTATCATGGAAAGAAAAAAAATGTTATTAGTAATTTTGTCTAGTTATAAAAATTAATTTTGGTAATTAATAAAAGGGCATTATCGTAAAAGTATACCTGGATTGTTTGCTCGGAATCTTACCACTGCCCAGCCTCCCACTGGCACACCTATGGTGTTACGTTCTTGTGGATTATCAAAGTTAAACTTTTGGCTGTCCCTTGAAGCATTGTAATTACCGAAACCTTGAGCCAAAACAAAGAAATTGAATCCATGCAAATGAATCGGGTGGTTTTCTATTCCAATGAGGGCTGTGTTTTGCATCACAATCTCAACCGTCGAATTGAACTTGAGCTTCTTGACTTTAGTGGACTTCGTAGTCATCACGATCGATGGATTAAGACTGTTGTTAGGATTCGTGTAATCGAATATCAACGGTGGTTGATTGGGTAAATCAGTGGTGTAAACTCCGCCAATATTGTTCTGGAAAAATGCTTGCAGCATTGAGATCGTGTCAGGCAACTGGAAAGATGCGTTGTTCATGCTCGCAGCTAATCTCTGCCCAAGTGGGCCACCGCAAGTTGCATTACCGGGTAGCCCACAAGCTTCCAAGCCCAATCCAACAGTAATGAACATGTGCTCGTCCACGTGTCTAGGAACTGGGCTCCAGAACGGCCCGGTAACTAGACTGGTCAAATTGGTGAAGAACCTATGGGCGGTTGGAGTGTCGTTAAAAGCGGGGAGTACGGGCATGACTGGCGCGGATGACGTGGCGTGCTCGTATTCGACGATTGCTGTTGTGGTGGTGTTATCGAACGGTACGCCGGCAGCACTGGCGTAGGGATGCGCCGCCATGTAGTATAGAGCCGATGGCTGATCGGCGGTCAACAGTACGTCGGTAGTTTGACCGGGGGCAATCACCACCACATCAGTGACGTAAGGATTAGTGTAGGAAGCGTCCACGGCCACGACTGTTAGCTTATGGTTTGCAATTTTGAAGAAGTGTTGGTTATTGAGTGCAGCGTTGATGATACGAAGGAGATATGTTCTTCCCTTCACCACTCTTATTTTGTGGGTTTCTGATACAATAATTAGAAATCAAATTAAACTCAGTTAACTTTTTGTTACGACGCTTGAATTCTGATCGGCATTCTCAGTATTAATTTTGTGGGTTTCTGATACTCACGGTTTGCAGCGCAAGGGTAGAGACGGCCGGGCTTCCCGTTAATGGTGTAAGCGTCGGAGTTGTTCGGTGCAGCTCCGGTGGCTAGGCCTTGGTTCTCCACGTCCACAACATTTGCATTCCACCACTCTCCTGCAAGCAAATCAAATTGATTTCAGAGATAAGTCTTTGATATATTATTTAGATAAGAATTACAGGTGCCACTTTGACGAATAATCATGCAGTCAAATATGCTAATTATTGTTTAAGTATATATCATGGGCGTGATTAACGATCTGCCAAGGTTAAATAAACCATAGAGTAAATCTTATCAAGGTTAATTAATAATTATTTGTCGCACCTATGAGGATAGGAAATTCCCTGTGTGGTTTTGGGAAAGGATATGTACGTCCGGCTCTGGGGCGAATAATGAGTGCGCCATAAACGGTAGCCCGGAGAAAGGACACATGAGCGTGCCACCATAGAGTACCTTCTTGTCCGGTTACGTTGAACCTGTAGGTGTAACTATTTCCCGGGAGTATTGGGCACTGGGTCACAAAATTCGGTCCGTCTGCCCATCCGCTCAATCTTTGAAATACCCCGTGCCTTTGGAAATTAAAAAAAAAAAGAATATTAGAGACGTCAAAGTGAATTAAAATAATGGGGGCTCAGTTCTGTTAAGTTGGGAGATAATGATAGTTTAAATGTCTGGGAAGTAAGTAAGTAAGTAGTAATTTAATCTCCAAGAAAGAACCTGGAAAATTTAAAAGAATATTGAATGAAATGAGAGAGTCTTTGTCGTGACGAGGTTAAGTTAATGGATTTTGACTATTTCCATAGTGTTCGTTGTTCATAAATTATAAAACTTTAAATTTCTCTCTATCCCATTTATTTGAAGAAGGAGAGGCGAGCAGTCTCCTTTTCCAATACAAAAATTGAAGAATTAGTTAATTATACTTACCAATGAATAGTGAGGTCATAGGGTGACTTGTTAAACACATGCACTATTACAGTATCGCCCTCTTTCACGCGGAGGGTTGGACCAGGTAAACTGCCATTCACTGCAGTAATTACTTGTCTCCGACATAATCGAGTCACTGTAAGATTTTTCACCTGCATGCACGTACACATATACAAATTAATGCTATGCTTTCGGAGAGATGATGCATAGAAAATCAACGCAATGTGTAAGGAAAAAGGATGCAAGAGAGATGATCAGAAAATTAAAATACATGAAAAGAGTGTTCCACAATTTCTGCTGAAGCAAGTGAGGAAGCCAGAAGAACTAGAGCACAGAACAGTAGCCGTCCCATTCCGGAAGCTAAACCAAAACTGGGAGATGGGAAAGAATGGGTAGAGAGGGAATAAAATTAAGGTGCAGCTTGTATAGGAAGGCGTGCGTGTTCTTGTCTTTGGTTTTGGCCTATGTATATATAATACTTCCAGCTACAGATGCGCAAGGCAAGTCTTTCCCACGATTGCGTGATCGACTTGGTTTAAACTTTAATTTAATTTAAAAGAAACCATAAATATATATATATATATTTATACGGATTTGCTAAGGTAGGCTCCGACCGTTACCGTAACGGCAATTTGCTACAGTATTGTTTAGTTGCGTGTGCACTGTAGCAAATTGCCGTTACGGTAACGGCCGAAGTGCACTTAGCAAAACTGTATATATATATGTATGAATATATATATATATATATATATATAGGTCGTGTGTCATTTGTCAAAACAGGGGATTAACTGGAAATTAATTGGGTATTCAATAAGTCAGCAGAAGAAGCTTCGTTATCTAACAGTTTGGGTTGGCCATCAGAGAAGTACTTAATAACAACTAAACCATATAAGAATGGAATTTTCGTATATATTCTAACAATTTTGTTGAGTCTGGCATTAATGTTGACCCTTATTCCCTAAGCTAATCTCTCCCAACACGGGAACGTCTCGTATTTCTTCTCTGTGGAGAGTAGGTAGAATCATTTTTCAACATTTCATATGCAGGCTGCTGCCTGCATTGCGTATCAATTTTTTTCTTCGAGCACATATATATATATATATATACACACACATATATTTCTTTTCTTTTTGAAGAAAATTATAACATTCAACGTTGATATATATCATCAGTTGCGTAGCTTCTGAAACTGGAGATTGTTTCTTTTTTTAAAGGTATCCGTTTGATTTTCCTGCAACAAAATTTCAAAGAATCATGAGGGAGGGAACTTCTGGCTGATCTGAAGAATGTTTTTACACGCAAGATCATTATCAAATACAGGATTTTTGGCCAGTTCTAGTAAAACACCCAGATTTCTCCCTGACACAAAGTGAAGGAAAGAGAAACTAAAAAAGGGAATATAGGATATATATATATATATATATATTTATATTTATGTAGGAGGGAATAAAAGTGAAATTATTAGTTTGGAAATCTCAGTTCCGGATCTTCAAGAATTCGACTATTTATTTATATGAATAAATGGCTGTCTGAATATATGTATATAACATTTTCGCAGCTGTTGAACGATACTTAATTTGGAAATAAATATATAAATATAAACTAAAGAAGTGAGCGAGACATTAAACAAAGGAAATTATTACCATTCAAAATGGAGGACTTTTTTTCTCAGTATTTGATTTACTTGTGGCTCAGGTCATTAACTAAGGTCTTGAACTTGTCCACGTACAAGTGATAGATGGGTATCGCTTTCTTCTTCTTCTTCTTCTTCTTCTTCTTCTTTCCCTTTTGTTTTCCTGTTTTATTACATCATCGTGATCAATATACATATCATTTTCTCATTCGTCCATTGTCTTATTTTTATAGTAAGTAAAACCGTGTACTAATTTTAGAGGACTAATATTTATCTTAGTCAATTGCTTCTTCTATTTGAATGAGATTTGCACCAAATTCGTTACTCTTTTTTTCCATTCACGAACTTCATTTCAGCGAAATATATATATATATATATATGATATACATATATATGCCACCTCATACATAACCACTTTCTAATGAACATTGTTGAAGAAATTTTCAAAACCATATGATTTTAATTTTATTACTCAACATATTGAACAGGTCCAATGGAAAAGTTATCCCAGTCGCCAGATCGATTTTTATTAACAACGTGGATATATATATATATATATATTTATTTATATGTTACTTGCACCGAAAGATTAAATGAGAAAAGTTATGTTTTTCTAATTTTTAAACTTCACTAATTAATGCTTTAATCATTTTCTTTGAGGAATAATCAAAGAGGCTATACTTTCTTTAAATTTTTTTTCTGCAATATGTTTAATTAGAATAATTACAAAAAATAAACTCAGATTTAAGATTTTTGATCGATCTACTTATTTATATATTTAGTTACGCTGTTTGTTTGTGTTGGTAAAGTTGGTGATATATTTGAAGAGTAGCTAGTTTAGGAAGCAGTTTAGGTTATCTATTGATTACAAATTATTATATATATAGTATGGACTCTGTACTTACGTTTGATGCATAAAGAGACATTTTGTCTGAATGGTACTAATTTTAGTTAATTAGTTAAAACAAATAAATCTGTTATTGTGATGGTGAGGTGGGTGAGCATCGTGAAGAACCAACCCCTTTTTTTTTATTTTTTAAATCTAGCGGTGTTCAAGTCAAGCTATCGCATGTTCTATGAGGATTTGAAATTCACCAAAGTTAGAGTAGGTAAGAAGATGGAGTCAAATTAGAAGCCACCCTTTTGAAATGGAAACTCAACACCATAAATATATAAATATACTTCCTCTGTCCAGAATTAAATGTCCACACTTCTATTTTAAATTATTCGGAAATAAATGTTCTATTTTCTAAATTAGTTAAAATTTTTTTTAAGGAATTGTTATGGTTAAGTGTAAAATGAACTAAGTCAATTAATTTTTTTAAAATTTGTGCAAATCAAAATGGAACATTCAATTCCAAATGAAAGAAGTATATAATAATTATATTTATTCTTTTATAATTCAAATTCATAACCTCTAAATTGTAGGTGGGGTTACTTTATAAATAAAGACGAATGGAGTATTACTGAGGAAGTAAGTTGAAACAAGATTTCTTTACGATTTGATTAGTAATGGCACTTAATTTTCCAGGAAGAAAATTGGGAGTCCGAAAGTCGCAATATCCGAGGCAGTCAACTCTATAACAGTAAATATAGATTAGTCAGCTTTGTATTTAAGAAGAAAAAAAAAATTGATGAATTCTATCAAATAAAGATCTTTATCCTCTCATCTTTAGCTTATATAGAGATTATAATCGAGGATTATATTTCAATAGGACTTGAAAAAAGTCTACCCTTTAACAATTGCATGCAATGGGCTTTGTATTTTTAATTATTATTAGTAGAAGTTATACATAGAGAGTTTCTTTGTACGCTATTCAAATGTAGGATATTATTAATCTAAGCATGACAGAATGAGAAGTTTAATTATATTAACTGAACTGAAAAATGATTATGCTTATTATTTATTTACGATGTTAATGGGAATTGATTTTTTTACTCTTGGATGATTGACGTTCAATATAAATTTTTAATGATATATAATTACTTTTAAGTTTTCATTATATTTTATTCAAATAATAAGAAATATATAGTCCCTCGTTTCTAAATTGTTTAACATTACTTTTTTATCTATTATTATAAGTTATTGTTTGTAGTTTAATAAATATTTTATTCATTTTTTTAATATTACAACTCTCTTTTTATAAAACATTTTTTTCTCTTTTATTTTTAAGGTTCTTTTACAATCAGGACATTTTGAAAAGAAAAAAAAACTATCTTAATATTGACAAAATGACTTATAATTAGATATAGAGAGATTATATAACTTTTATATGTATAATTGCAAACTTTCTTAATAAATAATTATAAAAAAAAAAAAAGTTCTAAAAGTTCAAAATTATGAAAGGGTGAATTTTAAAGTTTAGAGGAAAAATGGTGGAGATAATCGGCAAAGGACAACGAGAAGTAAAATACTAACTGCTAATTTGGATGAAGGGGTTTGGAGGGAAGAGAAGGGATTTGAGGAGAAGAGAGGTTTGATCACTCTGGGAGTTTTTGTGGTTAAGAAGAGGAGAGAAATGGAGGGATTGAAGATATGCTATAGGAGAGTAGGGAGCATCCATCCAAAGTTGGAAAAAATGGATGGATTGTTGCTGGGCATAATTGAACTTAGATGAAATTGCTATTTTACTCCTTCATATTTATTTTATTTTGAATTTTGTCCTTTATCCAAATAAAACCTTCCTCACTTTTGTATAGGGATGTTTTTGTAAAAATTTATATTAATATATAAAAGTAATCCTCAAACCATGAGAGGCTGACAACTGTCATTCTTTAAATGTTTAAGATAAAGTTTAATTATGTCCAAATCAATTATTTTCTTCTCTAACTACTATATAAACGTTAAAGATAATTACGAGAGAGTCTCAGTTTATCTAAAAATATAAATATTTATAAAAATCATCATTATCTGAATTTGTAGTGGCGGCTAGTTTATTTTAAAATTGAATTATTGTCCCATGTCGCTAGACTAAAAAACTCAAAGATAGACAAGTTTATATAAAATTGACGGATCATAAACCTAAAGATTTGTACCTTTCTCGACCAATACTTTTTAACTAAGATTAAATGTGATATCTATTCTTATTAGTAAAATATTTGATATTTGGATCATTGGCTCACATGATATTAACTTTATTATTTTTGTGGGGAGTCCATTGGATAGCTTGCTATTTGGGCTTTTGCAAGTTTTTATTAAATAATAATAAATATTCAATACATAGAATATAATTTATAAATTAATTTAAAAAATCAATAATAAATGATGGGTTAAAATTATACTTGAAAATGGTCATGATTAATTTGGATGAAAAGAATACATGATAATTTTAATGGAAGGAGGATGACACATTAATTATATTATTTCATTGGGCAAAGAAAAGTTCTATTCAACTTCTTTAAGCAAAAAAGTAAATTAAAATATAATATAATTTGAAAAAATATATAAATCAAATTTGAAAATAACCCTATTTACTAATATGAATTCAATTAATTAATTGAATTTTTATAACAAGTAATTAAAAAGTATTTCTTATTTTTTGAATTTTTAATTTTAGAAAAGATATTAATTTGAACATTTAGCAAGTAACACATTAAATTATCTTTCTTATTTAAATTTTAAATTTTATTATTTTATACTTTATATAATAGTTATTAATGCCTTCATGCATATTACGTTGGATTTTATCCTAAAGTCAAAAGGTTTTTTAATATTTAATTTTAAAATATTTATTTTAAGTATATATTTTAAAAGAAAGTAGATAACTATAGAGATTTTTTGAAAAATTATTTTGGATAATATAAAAAATTATAAGAGTTTTGTTGATTTTTTATATATATAAGTTTTAAAAAATATATTAACTTTTACTTGATTACAAAATTTTAATTTTTGATTAGTAATCAGTAACGATGTATATTGGGATAATTATTAAATATTATTAAAAACATATAATTTACATGCTACCTATTTTATAAATGAGTTTTAAAATCAATAATAAATTAATAGTCAAAATTGGACTTAATAACGGTTATGAATCATGATTGATGAGTTTAAATTAAAAACAAAAATTGTTTACCTTTCAAACGTAATATGAATGAATAGAAAATTTTTAAAAAATAATTTCTTATAATGACAAAACTAAATCATAACAATTCATTGATTTTTTACATATATATAATCTGAATTTTTAAAATTTTGATAATTTGGATGGGTGGTGGCTCATGATTATACGTTGATTTAAATTTTTAGTTACAATTTTTTTAAAAAAGTTTAGTTTTACACTAAGGATAATTCAAAGTGACGGTAATATTTCTTAATGAAAAAAAAAAAAAAACCCTCCATTCACTTATTTAAGATAATATATTATTAAATAACATTTTAAACTATAACGATACAAAAAGTAGACTTAATATAAAATATAATTGAAAATATCTATAGTAAATCATCATTACATCATATGAAATTTAAAATGAATTGTATTAACTATTATGAATATAATTAATTGAATTTTTCTGGAAATAATTAAAAATTACACATAAATATTTCTTATAATTTAATTTTAGAAAAGATGTTAATTTGAAAAGGGATACATTAATTGACCCTTTTTAATTACATTTTTAATTTTTATTATTTTATACTTTATTTGTTATTATTAATGACTTCCCGTGTATTGCTTTAATAATATTAATTTACCTTTTTTAATTACATTTTTTGAATAACATAATAAAAAAAATATATCATTGATAATTAAAAAATATTATTAATGACATGTTGAGTTTTCTTTTTTCATTTTTTTAGTTACACTTTTATTTTAATTTATTATATATCTAATGATAAATCAAAGATGATTTTTCTAAATTCATAATTGATCGAATTGTTTACAAAATAAAAGAATATAATATAGTTTTAATTAAATTAATATTCAATAAATTCAATTAATTATGTTGTGAGTAAAATTAATTAAATATTTATTTGTTAATAAATATAAATATTTGTATTCTTAACAAATTATTTATAAAATAAAATGATCACAATATTTTTAATACAATATTTATTTTTTTTCAATTTTTTAGAATAAAAAATTTTCAACTTATTTAAGTAAGCAATGATAATGATAAATAATATTGTAAAATATAATCAAATAAAAGAATTTACGTACCATACAATAAGTTAACAACATCAATAATAATTCATAAAATTTAAATTTGTATTTAATTATTTGAAATAATCTAAAAGGTAATGTAGATGAATAAAAAATATTTTATTTTTTGAAAAAATAATTATTAATAATACAAAAGAATTAAAAAGAATATTTTTTGTATTTTTTGCATTTGTATTTTAATAACATATTAATGTGGACAGGTGATAAGTAATGAATTGAATTACTTTTCTCACCTCCGTGTGCATTGCACAAGTATTACACTAGTAAATTTAAAAGTAATCCATCCTCTCATTTTTTTTTAAACTCCACAAAGAAAAAAAAAAAAAAACCTTTCTCTTCTTTTCCCAACCTGTAAAGCTCCCAAACTAGGCGTTAAATCTGAACTTTCGAAAAGTTAGGGTTACGGCAGGGTGAGATGGGAAGAAGACCCGATATCTTCACGCGCTGAAAAGGAACCGGGTCATTCCCCTGAGGCTGGAACTGGTGGCAAGAGAATAACCCGACACGTTTTGTCAAATAATTGGATCGGCAACCGTCTCTGCAACGTAGCGGTTGGGTGGGTACCTATTGCTGCGAGAGTGAAATTCTTGTTCAAACTTTAGTACATAATTTTTATATACTACTATATATATATATAGTTTAAACATAAAACTACAAAAAATCCCCATCAACCACTAATATCAATAGAAAAATAAAAAATGGAAAACGAAAAAGATGCGGAAATGCAAGAAGTGATCGGTGATGACGGCGAGGAGCCTACCTCCGTTGCAGATGCAGGCGGCGGTGACGATGAAGAGGAGGAAGTTGTCGTGATTGGAGATGGAAGTGGTAGCGGTGGGGGAAGCAGCAGCAGCAGCAGTCAAGTGAGTAAGAAGTCACTGGACCGAGTCAAAGGACCGTGGTCACCCGAAGAGGACGCTATACTTAGCGGACTTGTCAGCAATTTTGGGGCCAGGAATTGGAGCCTGATCGCTCGAGGAATTCCCGGTAGATCGGGCAAGTCTTGCCGACTCCGCTGGTGCAATCAGCTCGACCCCGCCGTCAAACGCAAGCCCTTCACCGGTAACTACTTCAATTTCAAATTCTACTTTACTTATTTTGAGAGCACAATGGTTGTTAGAATTTATGCTATCGACATTTGAGACTAATGGGATACGTTTAGAGCTTCATTCTTGAACGTCATAAATATCTTGTTATGGTTTAATGGTGAATGCTTGGAATTTTTGTTTTTTAATTTTTGCCGAGAACAGATTCAATGAGTGCTTCGATTTTACATGGTTACAGTTATACTTCATGTTATTTGGGATACAATGAGAATTAAGTATGCCATTTGTAGGTGATCAGGAAATATTTTTCTGCAATGACTAGATGTTTTTTCTTTTTCAGAAGGCTTTTAGTCTTACCATACCCTGGTACTGTAATGCAGACTGTACTGCCAGATGATTTTATTCCAGCTGTCCCTCAAAAAAATTACATGTTTGAATCGGACTGATTATTAATAAAATGGGATTCAATTTGCTAATTCTTTCTTAATTTATCCAGATGCTTCAAATGATCAGAAAGTGTTTTTTTTTTTTTTGGGGGGGGGGGGGGGGGGGGGGG
>JAOXNR010000001.1:12098945-12109666 GCA_028571225.1 Parsonsia alboflavescens | reverse complement strand
CTTCAGATCATTCAAGGCAGGCAAGAATCTTAAGCCACGACTTTGCGGCAGTTTGACAGAAATACATAAGAATTCAATGATAATAAACATATATGAAATAACAGAGAAAATAAAGGGACATGATCCAAGAGTATTCGAATGCAGATAGTAGAGTGTCTGATGGATTTACTTGTTAAACAACTCCACCCGATACTCCATCTCCTTCTCTGCCATTCCAAATATCTGCTCAAAATCGAATCACAAAATCATATCAGACCATCTCTTACGCCCAAAAGGAGGTGTAACCTAACTATAGCGAATAAACCAGAAGTACCTGTTCTTTCTCCAATCCAGATGGAGCCCTGGCAGCTGCCATTAGATCTCAACAGAGTGCGTAAGAGAGTTCTACTGATATATAAAATTCAAGAAGCCCGAGCTTCAAGAATTCTTCAAAATCTGAGGACTGACTGTCGACGGAGCTAAACCAAAACAATTGAACAAAACGGCCAGCAGCCAGCCAAAAGGGTTTTAGGGCAAGTGCTCTGACAAAAATACGATTTCCGGGACACGTATGTTTTCGGGCTTAGTGGCATTTTCTTGAATGCGTCCATCTTCAATTTTTTCTACTGCTTGAATGCGATCTCAATTTTCCAGAAATTTATTGACAAGGAAAACTTTCATTTTAAAATGCAACGGAAGACTACAGTACTATTTTTATTTACAATTTTGAATTATTTGGAATTAATTTTTTTATTTATTAAATTATTTATAAAAATTTTGGTACAAATTAACATCACTAGTTTCTTGTTCCATTTTTTTTCTGCTTCTTTGTTCTTTTTTTCTTTCTTTTTTCTTAAGATTAATATGAGTAAAATTGATAAAATAAGCAAGTTCTTTTTAAAAAATAAAATAAAATTTGTCCATCTTTGGATAGAGGGAGAAAGTGTATATATATGTGTAATATTCAATACTGCAAAATGCAAATAAGTAATATAGCTCACGAGGCTAGATCTTGAAAAATAGTAAAAGCAAGACTCAAATAATTCTACCAATTCAATTTCTAGAATTTTAGTAAAAAATTGGATGACAAAATGAATTTATGGGTTAAAATACATTTAGATTTCTTACCTATTCCTCTTAAATGGAAAATCTTTTAAAAGATTGACTTACAAAACACAAACATGATAACAAGGATAAAGAGATTCAGCTCCAATCAACAACCCACACAACCTTTAAAGATAAGTTTTGAAGAAGAATGCCTTAGCAGCAATCCAAAACCTCCAGGGCATAACTCAATGGTAAATTTAACGAAAATTGGTATAGTGCAAATCTCACATCTATACATAAGGTGCAAGTTCTCAAACATAGGGGTGACTCATTACGTGCAGTGCTTAAAAGGCATGCTTTCTCCAAGTCCCACACAATTTCCACAAACAATAAAGGTGTAAGCGTGTGGAATCTTTATTTGATGGAGTTTACCCCTTTTTTTTTTCTTAAGTACCAATCCAAGAATCCCAATATTTATATTGCCAAAGCCGAATATCTTCTCATATTCCAAAATCAACCAAGTGTTGCTAAGCATTTACAAAATTGTTTGATTTCAGAACTAACAAACATCCCATAATAAAACCCATCAATCAATTACTTTCAAAATATTTCCCTTAATGTTGCAGAAGGAAGCCAGGCTATATAGATACAAGAGATTCCAGAGAGATAAACCCGAAAAAAAAAAAAAGGGACTAGAAAATAGGAATAATTCTATACACTTTCAGTTCTTGTTCTTTTTGGCTTCAAACTTTGTGGCATCTTTAAGCGCTTCTTGGGCATTCTCATCCATCCCCAGGATGAAGAGAGCAGTTGCCTGAAGGTAAAAGGCAGTAGGCCATTCTGGTGACACTACATGGGCTTGCATGGCATCCCCCAGAGCTTCTTGTGGCCTTTCATTCATCAGATAGGCCAAGCAGCGTCTGGCGTAAACTGTCGGTGATACCATGGTGCCACCATCAATGAACTACATAAATAAACAAGAAACATTAAAATTAGGGTGATCTTGTCTTTACACAGTACAAGTTCTGCTAATCTTGAAATCAAATCATCCTAGAAAGAACTCCATACCTGTGTATAGCAATCAATGGCAGTTGTGAAATCTTTAGCTCGAAATGCAGCATCTCCATGCTTCTTAGAATTCAATGTTTCCTGCATTTGATTTGTCCACATCTGAAAAGAGAGCTGAATGGACAATGATATTAGCCTATTGGCTGAATTTTCAAAAGGAAGATCTTTACCAAATTATTTGCTATTTTTCTCAGGCCATGCATTGGCAAAACATATGAGGTACTCATGCAACAAGTGCATACAATTTGAAGATGAATCAAGGGCACAAAACTGACCTCATTGGCAATTCCTTCATCATCCTTATATCCAGCCTTTTCCACTATTTCATGAATAGCGGTAAGATCCATTCTCAAGCAAGCTTCTCCCATTGGTGTCAAGAGCAATGGTTCTGCTGGGCTTGCAGTTCCATGAGGAATTCCCATCAGAACATAAGAAGGAACCTGATCATTGTATAAATAAAGAAAATATATTTAATATGCCAAATTCATTTATCAACTTCAGAAATTCAAAAGCAGCTTCTATTATTTGCCCATACATCAGTTTCTTTCTGGAGAGATAAAAGAGCAGTAACAAGGGACTTCGCATTTGGCCTCTCACGAGCTTCATATTGTAAACAACGGGTGGCCAACCTCACCAACTCAGTTCCATCATCATTTGAAAAATGACCCTCTAAACAAGAATCCATCAGCATCAGAAAATTCTTTCCACGAATTACATCAAGTGCCTGACAGATGACAATCAGACAGCAGTACCCCAATTTCAGTATCAAACCTATTCAACTGGAAACTTTTAAGTAAAACAAAGATTGAGTAAACCAAGTAATGGACTCTGACATTAGAGACAAATGAGAATCCAATTTGCTCATGAAGATCAAAAGAATATCTTGTGGTGCATAAGATCACAGGAAAAAGACTTTGTTTGAATGGCTTACATGACTTGGGGGGATATGTTTCCCACTCAGCAGATCGAGCAGCATGGTCCCAAAGCTGTAAACTACACTTTCTGGGGTTACTCTTCCTGCCAAATATTTACATAAATTACACCAACTTCAACTTAATATGGACCTGCAGTTCTATTGATGTTGGAGAGGAAATAAATTCATCTAGCTGTATTACCATTTGGTAGCAGAATCTAGTAAAAGCATCAATGCAACAGCAGAAGTAATAAAATACGAAGGGTGGTAAATATACAGAGAAATAAAAAACAGCAAAATCTGTGCGAAGTTTGAATGACTGAGCAGACCTTCAATCATATGTAGCTACTAGACATCAGAAATGTTTCAGATCCTTCCATTAGATGAACAATCATACTAACCTGTCCTTAGATATTCCGGAGGAGTAAAAGCCAAGTTTGTACTGTAACTTTTACCATCCCTACTATTTTTCATCAGGCCAAAGCAAGAGAGCCTTGGATTGCCATCCTGAAGATTATACATTAATATAAGTGCCAGATTCAAGGCAAAGCTTCAACAGACAAGTGACACAAAGGTGAAATTATTCACCTGATCGAATAAGACTCTGTAGGCATTCAGATCATGGTACAATGCCCTTCCCTTACTGCTGCAGTACTCCAGAGCTTGAGCCAAGTACAATGCCACCCTTAGCCTCATTGCCCATTTCATAGGTTGGTTCTCCCCTGCGTCAATTCAATCATAATCAATATTAAAATATAATCCCAGACATGGAGGAAGAATTCACTTAGAAGATGATAAATGTTAATGGTTTTTTGGTGGTGACTCTAAAAGTCTAAAAAGTGAAACTTCTCCACACAAAATCATTTGGAAGAAAATGACACCATAGAATCTGATACTTATTGAGCATTATGGCCCAAAATTTTCTTTAGAAGAGGATTTTATATGGCTACCTGAATTCTTTTCACTTTGAAAACTGATCATTCTGAAGTCAGTATATACAATTGTAAAACCACAACTGAAACATATCCTCCACTAGAAGTGCTTTCGATTCAAAATGGTAGCAGCACGTCTTTTTTAGTCAAGGTGCAGGGTTCTCTAAAATCCATTGAAATCAGTTCTTAAGCAAATAGTCTCAGTCCTCACCCATTTGGCCATAAACTCCCTAATGGACAAATACAGTCACCATTCCAGGACATTAAGCTCCAAAAAATATACCTTCTTTCATTTCTACCAAGAATTCGAAAAAACAGTTTCTTGTGTTGCAACCTTCTTGAAGTAGTAATACCATTGAGTCGAAAAGTTCAGCGAATTCAAAAAAATTCAAGGAACTCACAGTGAAATAAATGCTTAGCAAGTGTCTCATTGGGCATAAATTCAGCAACCAGTAACCTTTCCTCCCCTTCGCAACAACATCCTATAAGATTCACCAATCTCTCGCTCCTCAAATTCCCCACTGCCCTGGCCTCATCCTAAGTAATCAACAAAAATTGGCTATTAGTTCCGGTTAAATATGAGAAAACCCAAGTATGATCATCAAAAAGCAGAACGATTTACTACAATAACAAAAGCAGAAACCAAGAATTGTTGAGACCATAACCAGGAACCAAAAAAAATGTCGAATTTCGCTTGAGGAGATAAAATGTAGAGAAAGTAATCCAGAAAACAAAATACAGTGATTAAGAAGTAGTGAAATATTAACCATGAATTGGCGAGAATCAGGCCAAGCGAATTTGTTAAAGCGTTTGACAGCAATCCAGCGGCCGTTATAGAGCCTGCCTCTGTATACCACATTGGGGGCTTTCTCGCCATGCTCAGAAACAATGTTTTCAGTTGAAAACCCATTAGTTGCTACTTTCAGATCCTCAAAGCTGTAATCACAAAAATTGGGCAATGCATTTTTCTCATTTTTCTCCCCATTCTCTGCAAACCCAGAAAATTTTCTCATTCAGGAATCACCCAATAAAAAGAAGAAAAAAAACGCACTTCTACCGGTAAAAACTTATTCAGAAAACTTACCAATATCAGAAGATTGAAGGACGGAAGACTTGAGGTGAGAATGCCACCAGCAGAAGGAAAATTTGGAGCAGCGAGCGCCCATTGATTGATTATGAAGGAACTACCACTTTATATTTAAGAAGAAACGAAATCAGTCTGTAATATAGCAGTTACTAAACATCAAAAGAGGAGCCTTTTCGAAACAGTGCAGAAGAAGAGTATGATTTTCCGGACGTTGAAAAATGGCGCTCAAGAAATGAATGAATGAGAGAGAGAGACAGAGAGACGGAGACAAGCAGGAATGAATATGATTGCTCAGGCCAGAGGCCCCTCCCACTCACAGTAAAGAAGATGATGAGAGTTTACGGATCCAAGAATTTTTCTTAAGACAAAAGAATTGAGGGCAAAGAGGAAAGAAATGTGCTGGAATTGGAATTGAACTGGAAGAGGAGAAGTAATGATTTTTCTTTTTCTTCATTTCATGTTACTAATAATAAGTGATCGCATGAGATAAAAAAAAAGGACAACTTTTTGATCTCTTTCACTCTCTCTGCGCTTTGCTTTTATTTTGTATTTCGCATTTCAGCTTTGTTGCTTTATGCTTCCTTTCTATTTCCCTCATCATTTCTCCTTTGTGTCTTCGCTATTTTATCACGCGCATTCTCTCTCTGTTTCACCTTTCCTTTACTCTTCCTTCTGTTTTCAGCTCCTGGTTTTCCTATTTTTTGCATAAAATTTACTTTAATTTGAAGGTAAATTTTTCTGGAATGTCTATCCAAAATAAAGCATATTTGTATTGTTCAAAAAGAATAGTACTACTACTTACTGAAATTACAATCTTTTTTGCCTGGTTTCTTCCTTTTCTTTCACATAATTGTTAAAAAAGGAAAAAGGTCAAGTCTTGAATTTGATTCATGATAATAATTATACAACTTATGACAGAAATTGCAAAAGGAAATGAGCTTGAGAATAGAGTAGTGGAAAAGAAAAATAAATAATAGTGGATTAGACGGTGCGGCAATAAATAAATAAATATAGGATGCGTTGAATGAGCAGTCAGATTTGATGGGTCAAAGACAAGAATTTGAAGAAAACATGCAATCCATTATTTTATGCTTTGGTGGTGAAGGTGATTCTTATTTCCCTTATTGTAAGTACTATGAAAGAATCCTACATGCCTGCTGTTTTTTGTTTGTTTTCTTTTGTTTCAGTTTCATTTACCATATGACTTTGACAAATTCAAATCTTTGCTAATCAGTTCACTCTTTTTGCAGTTGATTGGCTGATTGATCCATGTTTTGGCCATTTTCTTGACTTCTATACTGAACCCTCTTTAACTATTCTGAATATCCTGTTGAATGTTTGAATTAGTCTACAAAACCAAGAGATTACTACTACCCCAGGAGTTCTGGGTTTCAGTTAAAAATGATTTTGCATAAACTATTGTGGTCTATTTATGTGGGGAAGCTGTTGACTTTCAGGAGCCTTGATTTGTTCAAAGATTTCCAGTTTGTGCTTTGCAGAGGTGATTTGAATGGTTAAAACTTGGGAAAATTGTGGCCTAATTGGATCCTGGCAAACTGTTTGAACCCAGAATCTCTACTGTGGGAGTAGCTCTGCAAAATCCATGATCTTTGGATATGTTTGAAAGATTGCTTCTCAGAAATGCTTGAACTGACGGTAGATACAATTTATTAGGGAGCATTCCTATTCCTAGTCTAGATAGACAATCTAATATTCTACCAAACCTTGGATAATCAATGTTCTGAAATATTCTGAGAGGCATTTAACCTTGAAGAATGTCCTAGACATGATCGTGTGCACTTATACCAAGTCCCCTGCAAAGTCGCACAAGGTTGGGATCCAGTGTTTTCTGTCAATCATGTACAATATATAATATCTCCCCACAAAGGTACTCATTAAACATTTTATTAGCTTTGATTCTCCTGTGCTGTCCAGTTTAAGAGTTGATCTTGAAGCTTTTATACATACATAAAACTTAATAGTTGTAAAGAAGTCTAAAGAGAGTTGAAACTTGAAACACCAGAGATAAAAAAGGAAAAAAGAAGTATCAGAATGGTCCCTCCCTCAGCTACATCTGCATACCCTAAAATAGGATCAAAAGCTGATAAAATTATATGATCATCACACCCTCAAAGTTTTTTTTTTGACACAAAAGGAAAACAAAGAGACCAGATAGAAAAGAAAAGAAAAAACCAGAGAGAAAAGAAAAGACCTAATAATTTGCAGCACCCCAATAGGTGTCAGGAGGACCCCTTCCCCCTGTCGCCTTCTACTCTTTTACAACAAAAAGAGAAAATGAATCAGGCATGCAAAAGAGGAAGGAAGGTGGTCGTTCTGCAGACACGATAATTCAGCCCTTCTCATAACAAATCGGAGACATCATCAAAACCCTGCCATCACTCTCTCTCTCTCTCTGTTTTTTCCTATGAGCAGAAATTGCGCCAACATAACTTTTCTTGTCCGGAAAAATGGAGAAGCATGTGGGGTACTAAGCATTTCATCTCACAATATTAGATGATCATGTAATGGGGACCAGAATTTGCTGTCAAGAGTATCAACAAAGATACACCAGACCAGGGAGGACCGCGGGGGGAAGGGGTGGTTAGAGAGAGAGCAAATGGCCAACAACAAGGATAAGCAGCCCATACCCACAAAAAGAAAAAAAGAAAAAACCTTTTGTGAAACAAATATCCAAAGACGATAAGCATCAAATCATGGTTGGTGTTGACTGAGACTGACCTAAAAAGCCCAGCTCATTTAATACAATTCTCTAGCTTCCGAGAAATATATATATGTGAATCTGCATTTTCGTCCAATCACCATCTTTCCCTTTCGGCCCATATTTTGAGCATGAATTAAGGCCATAATCCTCTCTTACAATCTCCTCGTACAAAGCCCCTTTTGACATCCACGGAAAAAGCAGTTGAGAATTTTTCAAGAACTGCTCTTAAAAATTCCATTTCTCTTCTCCAAGAAGTGAAGTAGGTAGGATCACTCATGTTCTCAATTGCTTAGAAGAGGGTATTTTGATATTTTCATATCCAAGAATGGAAAGGGCAGGATTCACTGTGTTCATTAATAAATAATCCCTGGGGTAAAAATGTGAAGAAATTGAAACATTCAAGGCAGTAAGTGCAGCGGTAGACACATTTGATCAAATGCGCCGCGCCCTTTTACTTACTGTTTCCCCTACTGTAAACCTTTTTTGACCCCATAAAAAGTGTAGTTTCGATATGACTTCTTGAAGAGACAGAGGATTCTCTGGTTAAAACAACCACCTAGTAGTAATTTCTTCTCAAAAATAAACAGCACAAATTTGGCATGTTCAATTAGTACATCAGAAGGGGAGAATGCTAACTTTTCAAATCACGAATAAATAGTGGCACTAAAAGAGTTTCCCACTAAAAAGATGAGTCCAAAGTTAAATCTCCACAAGACAAAGCAAACACATTATTAGAAGCTAGCTAAGCTAAGCTAACCATACCAGCCTGGCGAAATAACTTCTGGTGGGTCATGCCAGCAAGGAAAGACAGCCAAGAAAGAAAGAAAAGAGAAGCCGTTCAAATTCCAAATGATAAAACTTTGAGACGATTCGATTCAATCAGACCATTCTGATTCTGCAAATGCACATGGGTCTGATCTGTTGTTGTTTGCACTACTAAGAATCCTTATGAAAGGAAAACACAGGCAGTCGAGCAATAATTCCCATGGATTGCCATGTTAATGAAAGCTTCAATTTCCTCTGAATCCAATTAAAAAAGACTACAAAATCCCCTTACAGGAAACGAAAACATGTGAACAGTACCATACTTGACAAGCAATAAATTGCATAAAAGGATCAATTTAACAAGTCTCTGCTCCATTTGTACTTTGGATGTGATAGATACTGAATGCCCAAAAGGACAATAATCAACAAAGCAAAAGGGAATTAATAATTGTACAAGATTTGCATGTAAATACAAATATATATATATATATAATAATAATAATATATAAAAAAAATAAAATTGCATTAAACATCGGAGGGGCCGCTTGTTCAATGAAAGCCTTAGGATTCATATTTCATCCACTAAAGTACAATTCCCCCATTTTACCCGAGCTAAGGAAGAATCTAATTACTATCACTGCGATCTTTATAGCAGCTTCACAGTCTAAAAAAGCAGACGCTGTTTTGCGTCATTCTATACACCACCACCATTCATCACTGCCTCAACGTGCACTGTATTTCCATCTTCCATTATCTTGCCGTTAACCTGGATTCTTGGCCTCTGCAAGAAAATTTTAAGTTATGTCAATGTAAAATGTCTTCTTACTCATTACCAACCCTAAAAGAAAACAAAACAGCATGTATCCTCATACCCAGTCAATGGGATCTCCAGAATTTCCATTCAAAAGTTTGTGGTTCTCTTCTTTGGTCTTGTTATCTTTTATAAGAGGTAGCAATTGTACAGCAGCAGTGCGGTCAGGCAGTTCTATACAAGGAGAAAAGCGCATTAATCCTGGAAACTACAAATGTCTGTGTAAGAAGAGGCAGTGATGACACAAACTGGGAATGTACCTGGCAACTTTTTGTCAATAAAGAAAACTACTAAATTCACGGTATACCTAAAAATACGGAGGAACTAGTGTTAGTTTAAAAACTAAGGTGTCAAAAGAGAAAAACAGACAGTCAAGACCACGATCCTTACCATGCCACAACAACATCAACGGAATAGTGTTTGCGAGAGGCAACAATCAACAAGCTTTGGATAACAACAGTTAGCCAAGCTAATTGCTTCACAAACCTAAATATTACAGAGAGGGATTAGAAATGCAGTGAATCCATACCCCAAGCTTAAGAATGATTATCACATAGCATCTGACTCGAAAATTCAAACAGAATATAATGCTTATAGTTATATGAAATTTAAACAGTTTTCAAAAAGTTGTCCATGCTCTCCAGAAAAGAAAAAAAAAATTAGAAGAACAAGAACAATTTGCATATGGCAAAACATAGGTAGACGCAAGTCAAAATCTACTCTAATCTTCAATTGCATCCCCAGGGTCAATTCAGTTCAGGAAGATGCACTGAATCAACAACTTTTGAGGCATTGGATGTAATCATATGCAACCAAAAACATTACAAATGCAGGAAACCAGATATCTTACCTCCTTGTCCCATATTTCTGATAAGTCCGCACAAAGACAAGAGAGAAGATCATATGAGATGAAAATATCAAATCACCACATCCATAAAGCACTCCTCGAGGAACTAAGATACATAACATCAAATAAAAGTATTATGGGCAGATCGAATCCATAATTCATGAAGCAAATAGAAGGTTATGTACACTTTCACTTACAGTTAATTAATAGGACTTCAAAAGCACTATCAGGACGTGGAAGCCTAGCGAGCTTCGAGCCCTGGATGTTGAAAGAATCAAAAGTATGCTATTGGTTAGAAGACATGACATAAGTCTGTTATAAAAGAACATAATACAGCAGCATCACAGATGAAATCAAATCCTACTTAAGCCCAATACCTCACGGCAATGATAATTTGGACCAGGAAGCTGAGTAGAGTAAAAAGTAATGATACGAAGGATCTGACAACCCTGAAGAAAAAAATTGAATAGGAATAATTAAATAAATCAGCCACCCCAATGCCGAACATCAATCAACAAAGCAATGCAGAAATGCAGTTCTTTTCCTGTAT
>JAOXNR010000001.1:12084516-12098845 GCA_028571225.1 Parsonsia alboflavescens | reverse complement strand
TTATCTCCAGGAAAGGAAGAAGAAGGAATCAAATAGAAAACAGCAATCAAAGAAATGTGAAAGGGAAAGGGAAGTGTATATCATATCCATTCTATCATCCGAACTTTACTTCTCCACCAAGGGTAAGCAAAATATCCTGAACAATTATGTGATAACAATATTATAGAATGAGTAAATATATTAGAGATACCAAGAGGAGATACTTACAACTAAGAACGCGAGGACCCGGCACCATAGTAGGACAGTGTAGATCTTTTTGCTTTTGAAAATGAATGGATGGAAAGTCCACTGCAGAAGAACATTCAGAATTTATGCAAAGATTAATGATGAGTATCAGGGAATCAAAATTACCATCAGAATCTCAAACCACATGTAGTTTTAGCAGTAAAAGAATCTCAGAAGCTGAACAAAATCATATTTATATACACTTTGTGTCACGGGAAGAGAACTCACCAAAACAAAAGATACAAAAATGAAAGTGAACACAGTTTCGCTGATGTAAGCTTTATCTTGTCCAAGCTCCTACAGTTCATACGCTTGAAGATGAGCACAGTTCTATGGCAATGCAGGTTATAATCTCATGTGAGCAAGAACAAAATAGAACTAAACGTACTGGAAGAAGGAAAAACCCAACATCCTGAAGAATAGGCCCTGGACGATGTAGATAATGAACTCCTCGAGCAGCCAGCCCATGAATGTACTGATGAAAGCAATGGAAAATTGCACATAATTAGTAGGCATCTAAATAAAAAGAGAAAAGGAATGGAAAAAATAAACTAATGCATGGCCAGGAGAAGCGGAGACACCAAAAGGACAACCATAATAAATGTTATAAATGAGCATTTAAGGCCTCTGGAAAACAAACGCCCAGTGAAAGTAACATCCAGTGGAAAGGCCAATCAAAGACCATATTCTATCACTGGAATTCCCAAAGACAGTAACTGAGGGCTGCTTCTAGTTCTAATTCAAGAAACCTTCCTCAATGGTGATGACTAGAAAATGTTTTTGTAGAAAACCCAGAATCAGATTACTAATCATTAGTCTATACAATGGGTTGCATTCTTTGAATCTGAAGAGGACTCATCCAAAAAATCTAGCATAGACGGGAAATTTTTAAACTATGCTTAACCGATCAAAATAATAAAAAGCCCCATTGCCTCCGTCAAGGCAAGAGGATAAACACTAGAAATTTCGAAAGGAAACGAATCAGGCATCAGTATAGAAAATTTTTGACCAACTATGCCACCGAGAAAACCAAATCCACAATGAAATACAGACAACCATAACCCCTTCAATCATGTGTTCAACTGATACATCCTTGGTTCGTACGATGAATGAATGCCTAGGAACCCAACACTTTGAAGAAATCAAGTCAGTCAATCTTCCCGAAGAAGAAATCAGCTAGTTAAAAACTCACAAGGGGTAGATAGACAGAGAAGCAGAGATCGCAGGTAGAAGAAAATTTAGTAAACCTGAAAAATTAAACCGCCGAGGATATACTTCCAATTCTCCGCTAGCAGGTTGATTTCTGTAGAAATCTCCGAACAAAATCTTTTCCATAGCTTCTCACCAGGAAAACAAAAAGGAACAGTATCAATACCAAATCAACATAACAGCCCCAGATGAAAAACAAACCCAAAAATTTTCTTCAAATTTTGAATCTACTAAAAGATGTAAAGAAGAAAGTAGTGTGTTGCAGCAGAGAAAAAGGCGAACCTTTGAAGCCTCGCGACCAATGTAAAAGGACATCTTGAACTGAGTATGTAATCTCCACTTCCACTGCCATATTACATCATAAACCAACTCTTGTTACGGTCAACATCGTTTCTGTTCATCATCCCACCACTTTCCTCTTTGATTCCTCCAAATTAGCAGAGCACGTATTTTCTCAAATTGAACAGGTTTAATTATTGCCGTATAAGATTCGGATGAGACACAAACTCAAAATTCAATTTAGAGATTCTTGTTGAAAACAAGAACAGCCCAGAAGATTCCTTTAACCGCCAAAGATCTCAAAGAAGCCTAACCGCAAGAAAATCAACGAATCGATATAACCTAGTGAAACTCAAAAGAAATCAAATCACAATGGCCGTTTCAAAAAATATCGCAAGTTCAGAACAAGACTTTGATTTGTTCTCTCTCCCCCGGATTTGTTTTTATTGATCTTTTCTTCTCTCTCTCTCTCTCTCCCTCTCTTTCTAGGAAGTGTCTTGAATTCTTTCTTCGGGTGTGTCTGTCTCTCTCTAGAAGTGAATGAAAAAAAATTTGCTTAGTAGTTGTCCCTAATTTGTATGTGGGTGCTATGTCTTTGCTGAAACGCGAGTTGAACACGGAGCGACAGTTGAAAATTTGGGGGTGCCTTTCTCGACTATATTTTAAAAACTACGTCAAAATCTTTTCTTTTTTAAAAAAATTATTATTCTTTTCATACTGCATGATTTGAAAGTTTTAAAGCTACACTACATAGGTTAAAAGGTAGAAATTGAAAAAATATATATAATAAAAAAATGAAATTGTAAATTAAAATATATTAATGTGATAATATTATTGAAAATGATTTTTAGAGGAAAAAAAAACCGATGTTAAAATAAAGAGATTATAAATAAAAATATATATATTCTCTTCATTCTTAATTAATTGTATTTATTTTTATTTTTTAATTTCTAGAATTGACTATACACTTTATTGACATAATTATACTTTATTTTTATTTTTATTGAATATTTTCTTTGCTTATGAGATTTTAAGTTTAGACTAGCTATTATTATTTCTTTACTAATAGCACTTTATTACATTGTTTTTATGTTTTTTAATTAATATTACTCCTATTATTTTGTGGTAAAAGTGCTTTTACTTGTTAAATGAGTGTGAAAAAACAATACTACAAATTTTTTAGGTAAACTACCTAAAATGTCACCCATCAAATTGTTAGGAAATTGACTAACTTGTCCATGTTGCTCATGCTGAAAATCCTGATTTTAATCACGATTCAAATTGATAGTTTTTTTTTTTTTTAAGGAGTAATTATAAATACATTTTATATTCGTAATCACATATTTATGTTTGTGTATTTGAATATGTTAAATTTCACATGTATTAAAATTTTAAACTAATAAAAAAAAATCTTGAATTTATATACTTAATATGATGTACCTTTAATAACAATTAATGAAAGAATAATGAATTTTTTTTTTTTCAAAGTCAATAACATGTTCTTGTTTTGTTTAAAACTAGTCTTTTAAAATTTTCATATAATAATTTTATAGTTATACTTAAAATTTCTCTTATAATCTATTAAGTATTTTATATATAACACCAACTATACTTAAAATCATCGAATTTGATAAATGAAACAAAATTCTCATCCAAATAAAGAGCTTTTTCTTTTTATAAAAATAATTTAAACGGTTGTCTAAATATACTATAAAAAAAACTAAAAATGGAAATAGTATATTGTCACTATTTATTCATATTAAAAATAAAAGAATAATAATAATATATAAATATAAAGAAAATTTTATATATATATATATAAATAAAATAAAAAACCCCCTCTACAAATGCAGCAACCCTAATGCCACCTGGATCCTTGCGAAATACGGTGGAAAATTCACGCGGGGAGATGATCTTTATGTTTTTACCACGCACTTTCAAATAATTACTTATTTTCAAATTTGGTCCCTTACGTTTATAGATTTAGAAGTAAGGTCCTTTGTGTTTTAAAGGTTTATAATTTTGTGTGTTATGCATTTGGTTTTAAATTAAATATTCATGAGCTTTAGTTTATTTTATTGGCCACGCATTCGTAACTCATAATTGTCAAGTGCGAAACTATTCGAGGAAATAATTGGTAATATTCCTCTTTTTGAATTAAATATTTTGTTGAAATGAGAAAAGTTTTGGCATAATCGATAAATCAAAAAATTAAAAGTAATAGCTGTAATTTACTTATAATTATTCAATTTTGCAAAATTGGTTAGTTACTTTTAGTAACCAGATCTTCTTTCCCCTTTCTTGTTTAATTCTTTTTTATAAATGAGTTAGGCAACAAATTATCGGGCCAAAAGAATGGTACTAAAATCTCAAAAATATGTCAAACATAGTTAAATTTGTGGTAAGTAACATTTGAAATCGGAAAGTTTGGAATTCGAAACATAACGAAAATAGATGAGGTGTGTCACCATTGATCCATGAAGGGATGGGTGTAAAAAATAAATTAAAAAAATTTTAAAAACTCCAGAAGATGTTGTATATTTTCCCTTCATTCTTTTCAAATTAGATTTCTTCTTTTTTTTTCCTTGAAATATTCTGCCTCCCTGTTTTTTTTCATTTAAATATGCGTTTCCTTTCTCGAGTGTGTTCATAAGGGAAAAAATGGGGACAGGGCTTAGTCCTCGCCTAATGTCCCAAATTGGGTCATTTTTATTTATATATGGAAAATATATAAAATTATATTTATTGCAGGTTGCTGAAATTGTCAAATTTGCAAATTGAAATTAGTTGCAGGCGTTACATAAGAAGGTTGCCAGATTACATGATCCACGTGGCATGTGGTGGTTCTGACCATATGACCGTGCTTGCTTTTGTTTTTTTTTTAATCAAAATCCTCGAATTTTTGTAAACTCTAAAATTTAAAAAGTTGGATCATCCTTTTTGTTTTTACTCTTTTTTTTTATTATTATTATTAATGGCAGTAGATTGGTACGCATTTTCTTTGAATTTTTTTTTAGACACGTTAATATAAAGCATGATAGTATTTTATTGAATTAATTAAATAGGAAAAATTCTATTTATTTGTTTAAATACGTCCGTAAGAATGATATTTTTTATTCGTCAACTATCTATAAATTGTTGTTTTTATGTTAGACTTTTTATCCTTTAACAAAAAAAAATTTTGTACAATCGATATTTTTAACTGAAAATTGAGTTGTTTTCTCACCAAAAAAAGTTATTTATGTCAATTTACAATATAACTCTCAAAGCTGTGTTCTAATAACTCAAGGGATACAAAATAGATTAGTTTTAACTGGTTAAATGGCAGATAATAAGAGGGTAAAATGAATTATATTATGAATTAATAGAAATAAACTTATTTGGTGAGAAAAAAAATAAAATTTTTAATCAAAAGGATCAATTGCATCATTTTTTTTTTTTTTGGTTAAAGAATCAAAAACCCCAAAATAAAAATTGATAGATGAAAATAAAAATTTACAAATAATTTATGAATAAAAAATATCATTCTTCCAAATAGGATATTATTATAATATAGTACTCGTAATATAAATTCAAATGGAAAAAAGCAGAAATGATTGAAGAGAAAAAAGTCAGTGATATAAAAGAATAATTTTGCAAAGATGCCTTTTTTTTGGTTGGAGGGCGTTTAGCTTAGACGTAGCAGAAGGGAGTCACGAGGTTCACGGCTCGACGACCGAGAAGTTAACAGAAGTTATATAAAGTCTATTATTTTCTTTTTCTTTTTTCTTTTTTGAATTTTGAAAGTTTAGAGGCTTAAAATCCCAGCCTCGAGTACGCACAGCAACAAATCCAAGCACGACAGAAACACACAATGGAATGATGCCCAATAGCCGGGCTCCACGTGGTATTCATTAACTTCAAGAACCGCTTTTACCGATGTGGATTAATGGTAGCATACTGCCCCCGCACATGTGCTCCAATGTCCAGCGGCTCTACTTTCTCTTTTGGATTCTGGCAATGGTATGTTTGTCCCGGATCTCCAGGGTCTGTGGTGTGGACTCAGCGTTATATATACCATATGGGTGATGTTACCTTGAAATAATACTTTAAAAATAATTATAATTTAAATTTTGTGTGATGGATCGTTTTGAAATTTTAATAGTGAATCATTGGTAAAACATAATTATACGGAAGTTTTAATTCCATTTTACTTATTCTATAATAGATCATAATTATATATTTATATGAGATCTAAAATATTTTATATATCTTTCGTTTATAATAATAATAATTATCTTATTTTTAATAAATGAAAAATATTAATTATATTGAAGTATAATTTCTTAAAAATACATATAATTATGCATTGTAATTTTTCTCTTTATAATTTATATACAAACAAAATGAAGCAATATTCGTCAATCTCTTTTCAAGTTTGAGTTTAAAATCCATAATAGCTTTTTTTTTTTTTTTAAGCTTAACTTATTATGTTATTACTTTTATAAGTTTAATCAGGTAATCCTTTTTTTTTAATCCTTTTACTTTATATCATAGAGTAATAGTCTCTTTGAGGATATTTTAATGGGTAAAGTGGTAAGCGTACAAACCATAGGTTTCGAATTCGAATCCTATTAACATTCTCTTGAATAAACAGAATATTGAGGTGCACGTAAACTAATCCGGATACAAGAGGGAAAAAAAAATAATAATAATAGAAGAAGGGGGAAGGGGAGTAGAAACTAATAAGATTCAAAACACAAGAGCAAATGATTGAGCAAATTGGTTTAGAGATTTTGTGAATTTTATAGGGACTTAATTGGGATTGACCCATCTTCCTAAGAATACGCAGGAGAACTCTAGGAACTCACCTTTATTTTGTCTCACAGAAGAGACAAATTGGAAGAGGTCACTTTTTAAATTAGCATGAATTGTCCCGTTGTGCATTTGATATTGATATTTGAATCATCTAAAATTAGCATGTCGATATTCTCTTTTAATTATAAGCATTTAAAGAATTTAATATATTTATTAGCTTTTAATTCAAGTAGACCATATCTAACCTTTTACACAATATGACGTTTAAGTTTTCCTCCACTACGTACCACGTACAAACAGAAACTTTTTCTTTTTCCTGGAAAATATCAGTAGTGGTGTTCGATATGTATAATTAAACCGAGGCAAAAGGTATGTATGAGCAATGAGGAAAGCGATGGCATGAAGAATCTGGGGCTCCTCGTCTTCTTTAATTAGAGAAAATGCGTGTCTCTTCGCCGACATTTCAGTGGGTGGAGTGACGAGCGCGTTAATTATAGGTATCGAATTCGAATCCCATCAATATTTTTCTGAACAAACGAAATGTCGAGGTCGAGAAAAAAAAAAAGAGAGAAAATACGTAAGCATTTCGTGTCACGGAGAAATTAAAGAAAATTATTTTATTATAGTATTTTTTTTTTTAATGAACCCATAACTGCTATATGTGATGGACAAGTGACTCAATTCAATAGGATATTTTATAATAAATACATTAAATGTCTTATTCTTTTAAAAAAATATTTAATATAAAGTCTTATTAACATCCCTATAAATTTAATTATTTAGATCTACTTGTTAAATAATAATATTAACACTAATATATTGATAATTTTTATAAAACTCAAATACACATCTTACATTTTAATTAAATTAAAATGAAATATTGAATTTTACATAAAGTTTCAAACTGCACATAATAATTTTAGGAAAAGAGTGGACCCGTGTCAAAGAGACTTCGGTCAAAGACGAATCGAGACTGGTCGTTTTTGAGGTGCTTGTCAAATACTGGTAGCAAATGTAAGAAAATGGGAAGAATACTTAGAAAAATAAAAATACTACGCGCTAAAATATTTTGAAGTTTCTGAGTGGGAAATTTCAATAAATTTATAAAGGCCAGTTCCAAAATGGACAACCAAGGCCCTTTGAAAGTCAAATTGACGGCATGTTGCCAAGTCAAACGAATTGATTGCGATTCCTAGGGATAGGATTTCTCAAGCAATCATATCATAATCTTACCGGTACCCAATTGCAGGTTTTGGATTATTTTAATATCCCAGTACACCAATCAAAATGGATGACTGACTCTATTTTAATATCACAGGCTTTGGACCATCCTAAATAGGTCATGGCTTAAAAATTTGTTGAATATTTATTCTAACAATTAAAGCCAATGAATTTATTTTCAAATCGGTTATAAATAGGAAACTTTATTTTGTTTTATAAATACCGTTAGGATTAACAATGCAAAGTTAATTATGATGCATAAACTTAATTTAATGTTAGAGGCCACGGGAATCATATTACAATATTAATTTAATGAAATATTGTAAATATGAATATTTTTTGAGATATTTTGAAAACTTTTTTCGTACCTAAAAATAAAAACTTTTAATTCTATTATCTTGGGTAATCGTATAACTAATATTTATAAAATTCACTAAACATATTTAAAAATATTAATTTTGGTTAAAATAATTCCTTGTTGACATTCCAAGGTTATGGAGAATATAATATTTGCAAGCAAAGGAAAAGTCAAATAGTCAATGGTCGACGGTCCTTAGTTCTTAACGAGCCGACTCGTCGTGGGTAGTGATGGGCGGCTACGCCGAGTCGTGAGAAAGAAAACGGTTTTTAAATTTTTTCGTTGGGATAAGCGAATCTTCTGTTACGGAGTGGACGAGTCACGACGAGCGGAGCATAATGGTTTGTCAAGCTGACGAGGACGTGAACGTCTCATGAACAAGGTCAAGGGAAGGAAACATCGAGGTACAATTTATGCCTGCCTTCTATGGCTTCTGCTTATTTTATAAAAGTAGCACCAACTGGTCACGTGGGTCTGACGAGTTTGGCTAATTTGTCAGGATTCATAGGATTGAAAAATTATGTTATTAATTAACGAAGACTTTGTGATTAATTACAATGAAAATAATTAAAATAACTATAAAGCCAAGGTAGCGTAGTTTGTATGTTTAATTTTGGTGATTTGGGGCATGACACTTGGTGAGTGAGTGGGTACGGGTTTTGTAATTTGTGGCACTTCCCATCTTGTTTTTGCCAATTGCCACGTGAGCTGAGAGCGAACCGGCAGTAGAAGGAAAGGCATTATAGCAGGGACCATTTCTCAGATACCGGAAGTAGTTTCTCGAAGGACAATTGGCGATTTAGTCCCCAAATATGTTATAATTGGTAATTTTGGTTTTCATTTTTCTTTTTAAAATTTTCAGGTCCCCAAATATATTACAATTTGTATTATTGGTAACTTTTTTTGTTTTTAAATTTTTTAAATCCTCAAATATATTTCAGGCTGTAACTTTGATCAATTTTTTCATTTATTGGCTAAAAAACTCTGGCATCACTTGTTTGAACCTTGTCTCCAATTTGTTTTAAGGCAGAATGAGTATTTCACTCCCTCTTTTTTTTTTTTAACTAAAGATTAATTCCCTCAATTTCGCAAATAGAAATCATGAATAATTATTGGGGGAATTAGAATTCACAGTTTCCATATTGGGGGAATTAGTCTTTAGTTAAACAAAAAAAAAAAAAAAGAAATGAAATACCTAATTTGTCTCTTACACAAAAAGGAGAAAAGGCTCAAACGGTTGGTTTCGACATTTTTTTGCCAATAAATGATAAAAAAAAAAAAACAAACTTGTAGCTCCATAATACATTTGAGAAACTCAAAAAAAAAAAAAAAGAGAGATCAAAGTTACATACCGTAAGATATTTAAGGATCTATAAATTTTTTTTTTTTAAAAAAAAAAAACAGACCAAAATTACCAATTTTAATATATTTGGGGCCTAAAGGGGTCCTTTTCTCAAATTTAAATTAAAAAATGTTTAAATCACCTAATTTTGTAAGATGCTCTCTACTTTTAAGAAAAAAAAAATATTCACTTCGATTCATAGTTAATAAATGTTTGAATCTAAATTATAACTATTATTACTTCATTTTAAACTATTGTTGAGTTATTATTTTATAAGATGTGCTTACAAAAGATAAATAAATTATTGATTAAAAAAATTATTTTGAGGATGTAAAAACATTAAAAAATAATGTATAAAAAAAGGACAATTAAAAAATAAAATTAGGGGGAAAATGGGTTGCACTGTGAGTCGTTGGGATGTCAAGCATCAAAAGAAGTAAAATTTTATTTTGGTCGTTGAAAATCTCATGCGTGAAACTCTTGACGTTGATTGGGTGAGAAAAGTTCAAATTCATAATCTCCAAAATTTTGCCGCGTGAAAGGTAACACAAGTCTTTCTCCAACTTCTAGAATGCTTGAGTACAATTTACACGTGTCTATATACACATACATGTATATATAATTTTGCTAAGGCGTGCTGCGGAACGTGTTTTAATGTCCGCTCCTTCCATTTCCATGACAGAAAACCAAATGAAAAAATACTAACTGAAAAAAAAGAGAAAAGTCTAATTTTTTCTCTCACAAAAAACTTCTATCTCAATAGTTTTCTACAATTGAGGATGCCTTCAATTTCTATAATGAATTCGAGTCTCGAGAAACGGAATTCGAGATTCGAGAAATAGAATTTGAGACTTGAGAGGGATTTCGAGGCAAACTAAAGAGGATTTGAGACGGAGAGATTCCATGATGGAGAGAAGAGAATCCGAGACTGAAGGAATTTGAGATTCGCGATTCGAGACTCAATAGAGGAATTTCGAGACAGAAGGAAACGGAATTTGAGATTCGAGAAACGGAATTCGAGACTTGAGAGGGATTTCGAGACACGTGAGGGATTTTGAGATTCGCGATTCGAGATTCGAGACCAAGAGAGGAATTTCTAAACAGAAGGAAATATATATTTCTGTTGGACTGAGAAAAATACTCGAAGGTGATAAAGAGTTTTTTGTCTGACTACTTGCCAAGCAGATTGTAAAGGAGTCAGAAAGATTTTTCTCTCTTTTGTTCAATAGGCAAAATGATGCTGTTTCAGTTTGGTTGCTAAACCTGATGTTCCATCCTTTCATTATGGCTTCTTCGAGAGAGCGTATTAAGGCGCGCGGTGGAGCGCACTCTAGTCGAACTGCATACATATATATATATATATGTATAAGGACTGTGATGTACCATGTAGCATAGAAATTGATACGCTACTGACGGAAAAAGTAATAAAAATCTTCTATGATGTCGGGTTTTTCAAATTGTATACCTCACAGTACCACAACTTTCTATTTATAGATTAAAAAAACCAACATTGTATAATATTATTATTATTTTTTCCGTCAGTAGCATACCATAGTCTTTCTATATATTTATAAACTAATCATGACTATTTGTATCATTCTAAACTTTTTAGTTTATTTCTGTCATTAATAATAATAATATAAAAACCTTTCACAAATATCTGTATAAAATAATTTTAATACAATTTTTAAAAATTATTACTTCATCCTCCATTAAATATAAGTTATTTTAACTAACTTTTTCTTATAATTAATTATAAGTCATTATCTTTAATTAATTAAGTATATAAAGGTGTTTCTTTTATATTACCTCTCTACTCCATCCGTTTATTTTTAAAAGTCATTTAAGGTTTTGAAACATAGACAAGACAATGATTGTTTGAATAATTAATATTTTTTTTGGACTAGAATACTCTTTATAATAAATAATGCTCATATAAATTCAATCATAATATTTTCCGTGACTAGAAGGGTGTGATTGAAAATTTTTCATTAAATGCTTGAAAATAAAAATACTCATTGAAAAGTGTAAAGTAACTTATATTTTAAAATAGAATTGATCTAAAACAACTAGTAAAAAGAAACAAAGGGAGTAATAATATACTCATGACATGCTGTTTAAATTTTTGAAATGGTAATTAGAGGATATTTTATGAGAAAAAAAAATTATTTTAATTTTTACGAGACTATGGATAGTAACTTATATAGTTATATTCAATGACAAAAGATGTATAAAATAACCGTCTTTTCGAATTGCATGGAAAGCCAATCCGTGAAGGCGAAGATTCTACTAATTCATGAGTATTCGAAGAGAAACTATACTCTCTGCAGAAGGTCAGAATATGTTTTGACAATCTTTGACATGGGAGGGCATTAATAGTTTTTCTCAGTTGGGTACTACCATGACCCGTCAATTTACAGAAACCACAAATACCTGAAAGCACTTCTCGCCTCCCCCATCACCACAAAAATATTATTGTGTGCTTATGGTAAAAAAGATGTCATTTTGAGCCAAGAGAGGGTTTTTTTTTTGGTGAAAAACTATGTCGTTTTGACCAGGAGTATATAGAATTTTTGTATTCCGTAGCATACCAAAGCACTCATATATATATATATATATATATAAATGCTATGAAAAGCAACTGTTGGAGTGCAACTGGAGCGCAACTGTCAAAACGATATCGTTTTGGCAGTGAAATAAGTAGGATTAAAGGATACATGCACTCAAAACGATGTTGTTGATGTTGTTTTGACAGTTGCACTCCAATTGCTTTCCAACAGTTGCTTTTTATAGCAATTATGTACATATATATATATATATATAAATATATTACAAATTAGAATTGTACTTTTTATTTTTAATGGTTTCAATAAGCAAAAAGTTATCTTGAAAAATATTCTTTGAGTTCCTTTTGAATCGTCCTCATTTTCTTTTTTTTATTTTTAATATTTTTTAGCAGTATTCGGATCAATTTGCATTCATTTCAACATTTCACTTTTTCAGAAGGGTGTTGGACTTGCCACTCTACTTACTAGAATATCCCCGAAGGAAAGTTCTTTTCATTTTCTTAACTTAAAAAGTGAAGTCAAATGTAATTAAAAAGTTACAAATTATTTATTTTTTAAAAACAACTAGGAAAAAAAATGCACGCCATTAAAGAATATCATTTTGGTTATCTTATTCCAAATAAAATCTTACATCCCCTTCATTTCAATCTCTAGTCTCATTTTTTATTTCCCAAAAAATTATTCATTTACAATTATCAATGTAGAATTATAATATTATATATTTTCTAGTATTATCCTAAATTTAATATTCTTTCTAATCCTAAATATATAATTAATGGTGAAGAAAGAGAGTAAAATTGTGATTAAAAGTGAGAGAGAGGGAAATTAACTTAGATTTTAAGCCTATTTTAGGTATAAAATATAATTTATATAAAAATTTCTTAATTTACGAGAAAACCCCTTTAATTATAGAGAAACTAATTGTTAAATAATTAACATGCCTCTCCCGGAACAACCCCAATTAAATTAAGGAAAGAAATGAAAAAGGCAAAAAGATGAATATACAGAATAGAAGGCTTCAAGTCTTGGTCAGACTACCATGCGTTGTGACTTGTGAGAAACGTTTTCTATTCAGGAAAAATTGATTACATCTAAAGCAGTGTCGTGAATTTCAATTAGCATTTCATTTTTATTCCAATTGCTGGGTCGGTCTCGAGACCACAAACACACTGGGGCCGGCGGCATCACATATATTTTTATGTTTTTATATCCATATTTTTATCAAGTCTTACTAGTGAATAAGTGATAAGCAAAAATATTTGGAATAAAAAAGTTTCGAGTTTGAGACACGTTTATGCCACTAGTGATCTTCGAGAGAGATTTAATTGGAGCGCTTGTTAATGTGTGCTTTGTAGCACACACTAACATTTCCATATAAATATATTTATATATATATAAATTCAATATTATCCAAATTGTCATCCCTATTTGAATCTTAGTTAAATGTCTCATTTTCTAATTTAATAAAAGTGACATCGCAATGTTAAAATTAATTAAGTCAAACCCTCTTTTTTTTTAAATGCATGCAAATCAAAATATTTAATTCCAGATAGATAAAAGACCGTAATTTTCTTTTCTATTATTGAAGTGTTTATTTCAGCGTAATGAGTACGATTGCTAAAAATAATTGAATTGCGAAGACTGTTATAATCACCGATATATGGTTCAACTTGCCAATGAGACCATTCTCGAGACTTTAATGGTGAACATGTTCACAGAACACACAAAGCACCCTGTCTTTAATTAATTTCTCAATAAGAAAACTGAAAATAAAAAAATATATAAAAAAAAGACGCTCTGACTGCAAATTGAATATCCAAGTTGAAGTGCCTAATTAAACGTTTTGCAGAATACTTTTCTTGTGCCTAATTCTGCTACTTTTGTCACTAACATCTTAGGTTTTTTTCTTCTTCTTTCGTTTTTGGTAAGAACTCCTTTATTGACTGGTGTTTGATTTGGTTATTCTTGAATTGAATTAGTCGTCTTTGCCTGAATTTATCTGTTAATAACTGCACAGTGCAATCATGTCACCACAAATAATTTTGAGATACCTCGTTCTCGTTTCAATTGTGTGTGTGCGCTTTTTTTTTTTCCTTTTCTTTTCTATTTAATTAATAAATTTGTTGTTAATCTATCTCTAGAGTGCTATCATTTTAATTCTTGAAAACATGTACCTATTCTGGAGGGCATTTCCTTAGCTACAGTGATGTTCAAGCAGCATTTTAAGCCATGGGATATAAGAAATTATCTATTTAGTCTCATTTTTGCATTTCAAAATTTATTTTCCAATATAATTCAATTTAAGGCATCTTATAACTTATAAGCATATAA
>JAOXNR010000001.1:12068428-12084416 GCA_028571225.1 Parsonsia alboflavescens | reverse complement strand
GGAATGCTGCTGTGTGCTACGTACCACACAGAATTTGTATGCTACGGGTCAAAATGATGTCGTTTTGGTTAGGTTTCCAACACTGTTCATGTCAAAACGATGTCGTTTTGATTAGTAGCACAGAAATTCTGTGTGCTACGTAACACACAACAGCATTTCTGTATATATATATATACATATATTTATTTATTTATTTATTTATAACCACGAATAAAAATATTTTCTTTAAGGTTTTTAGTTTTGTGTTTGATTATAATTTATTTTAACTCTCTCCTTATATATACACACTTGTCTATCCATAGGTATTTCTTTTTTCTTTTTAAACAAAATTAAATTTTTTGTCAATTTATTATATAATCTCTTCACTCACACGCACCTTATATTTTCCGGGGTAAACATTTCAATTCCTCTTTTTCAAAAGAATTCTAAGATTCTCTAGCCTTTAACCCTCCTCTCTTTGCGATAAATTATTTACCGTAAATTCTAAGATTTTTCTTTTCAAAATATTCATGACTTGCACATTAAATGGGTAAAAGTGAGGTTTTACTTTTCATATGGGTGAAAATCTTTCAACTTGTATTGGCTTTATAATATATAGGGGAGTAGTTAGTACTCCCTCTCCTCTGATACACTTTATTATATCTTGTATTTGTAAAAGATTAAATATTCTTATAATTTAATTTATTTTTTTAAAAATTTAATATATAATATAAATTAAAGGTGTTATGTAAGATTTTTATAAATGTAGGGAGGAATGCCATGAATATATACTTAGATTATTTGAAATCCTCTCCAACATTAAACGTGAAAAATTCTTACCCATTTGAAGGATAATAATACCGTGTTTGTTTTTACTTTCTACCTTTTTACCGGAGTAAAAGTCGGGATAGAGACGGTGTCTTATTTTCCTCAATCTCACTGTAATTCTCACCCTCTTTGTCTATCGCAAATTGGTGTTTCAGTACTTTGTTGTGTGTAGAAAAGACGGGACAATGATTGAGATCCTCAAGCTACCACTTCTCTGAAACTCATGTCAATGAAAGACATTGAAGAAGAAGAGGATGAAGGAATGGAAATTACCTTGATTTTACAGCAGAATAAATAGACTTCGAAATGATAGGTTTCTGATAATTTTGCTTTCCTTTGATGGAAGGAAACCAATTCAAACCAAAGAAAAAGGGGCAGATGTCTCAGCCTCACACATACTATTCTATTTAGCTTTAGCTCGTAGTAGTGTGGCAAATTCATCAATGAGGTTGGAAAGTTTGGTCTGTCTCTTGTCTTGGGTCATCTTCATGTCCTTCTACCATTTTCATTCCCTGTCAATAATGTGACTGGAAATTGCCTGGCCAAGAAGATAGTAATCATAACCATTACATCATCTTCTTTCCCTAAACTTTTCTTTCCGATCACATAAATCCATTGAGAAGGTAAATAGACTAGATTGACAAACTCAAACGAATGTGAACCCGTACAATTAGTCTTGAATAAGATTAAATATAGATTCTGATCAAGTATTAACATGAAATGTAATGTAATATTTTGACACATGGCATGGGTAATTGTAACCACTAACTACCACCATGGAGGGCGGGGGGGGACCTCAGTATTAGTTAGCGAATCATTCTGCCCAGAAACAGCCATGCACATGGTTGCTAAATGGGAGCAAACCTACCCATCAACCGCTTACGTACTAGCACATATGTATAAAGCAGTAGTAGGGCCCCTATAAATGACTGTCACAACTATCTTACAAGAAAAAAAGGGATATCAAGGCTTTGTTGCCTGATTTCACTTTTATAATTGAATCCTCAGAATTAATGCTGATTTACATAGGTTTTGTGATTGTTTTGCTTATTATGGATTGAGCGGAGAAAGTTAAGCGTTTCATGTCTTTGAAGTTCAAAGATTGCAATATCGATTCGGATAGAAGTGTATTAGAATTTGTTTACCAATTTTGATCCCTTAAACTTTTTCCAAAATTATGTCCCTTAAATTGAAAATCAAGTCGAATCTATGCTTAATCTCCAAACTATTCAATCCTTCCTTGGTGCAAGCAAGAGAGGATGTTTGACATTGCATTGCATTGATAATAATATTTGATCTTATCAAGTGCCTCAAACTAAGTTTTGGATTAATTTTCATGGATGAAGAGGTCATTTAATAATTTTATTTTACAAATTATTTATAAGAAATGATATTCAGATACAAATTATCATAAAATTGTACTGCAGAAATGGAGACTTTCTTAAATTCCTATTCACAAGTTATTTTGGAGTGATTTTGTCAATATTAATAATATAAATTTTTTCCTCAAAATGTTGTATAGGAAAGTACACTAAGAAAGAAAAAAATACTTTATAAATAGAATGCACAATATTAAAAAAAATGAATAAAATATTCATTAAATTATTAACAATTTATTATAATTTAGTATAACGGAAGTTATCTCAAATAATTTATAATCGGGGAGGGAGTATTAGTGAAGCCAAAATTTTGGCACTTCCGTAAATGGATTTGATATCAGAACTAGTCCTTACTGTTATATGGGCCAAGGTCCAAACTTTGGCCCTCAGTCTCACTTTTTAAGTTTCAGGGTGACCCACCTAAGCCCACGTATCAGCCACTGGAGACAACAGTGCAGCCCAAAAAGAGATGCCCAATATTATACTAATTATTTAAAACAATGAGATTTCCACGATAACGATCCTATGCGACGACTCCATCCTTTGATATCCCATGCTCTCTGTTTCTCCGTTCGGATCTTCTCAGCTCAGGTATGGCGACTCACTCTTGATTTTTTCTTTCTTTAATATAAATATATATTTTTTTGGTTCAATATCTCACTTAATTTCTCTTTTTCATTGCATCAGCCATACACAGCTAATGAATATTTTCATTCAAGAGTAAAAAATGGAAGCATCACAGCTCACTGCTCTGAATTTCAGACCTCGGAGGATGAATAGACCTAGTTTTCTCAATAAAGTTAGTAGTCTCTTTATTTATCTTGGTTTAATTAGATTTCAGTTTCTTCTTTGGTGTTTAATTTCTGGAATTGTTTAATTCCTTAATTACATCAGATATCGCACGTAAAGGAAATACTTATAGAAGAAATGACTTAAAGGAATGAAGAGAATTTCCTTTTCGTTGAAGTGGATAAAATGCAGTTCATTGTTTGATTTTTGAAATGGAAAATTAAGGTGGAGCAATACAGGTTTTGAAGTATCTTATCAATAGTCAGTAAGGGTTTTTAAGTTTCTAGATTAAAACTGATAATGTTTGCCTTTCCGGACTATACAAATGAAATTTCTTTTATTTATTTTCTCAATTTTTTTTGATAAGATTTCAACGTGACATAATTTTACATGTTTGATGAGAATTTTAAGCTAGTAGAGCCTTATATGTTAATTTCAGTGGTGTATATTTCTAAGTTAATTTTAATATTACTACAAAGTGGAGCAGTCAATAAACTTGCTATAGTTTAAGCTTATGAAACTAGTCCAATTTCTGCACTTTATTTGATCTAATGTCTGGGTGTACTGCAATAGGGAGGTGCATTTGATATTCAACGGCGTACGTGTCTGCCTTGTTTATGCATTCATCAAGTTGGGGTCCTATTTGGTTCACTTTCTCTTAAGCAAACTCATGTAGCTTTCGGTGGCAAGTTGCAAACAGAAACTATTCATTTCCCTAAATGCAGTTATCCCAGAGTGCAGAATGGGATCCTTGGTAAGTTCTGGTTTCTTTGGTTGGATATCTTTATAATGGTTAAGAAATCATTTGGCCCATGGATCTTGAGTTTGCAGTTATTGCAGCAAATGGATGTTCTCTTATCCTTACATTCTATTTTTCTGATTAATTCGTATTCTTAGAGTGCATTGATTCACTCATTCATACTGTTCATAACTCATGAAACTTTTTAACAATTGTACGGTTAGCTGTTTTCCAGTGACCTTTTGCTATGATCTTCTTTCAAATTAGTTGATTCTTCAAATATGTAATTGATTGGTCCTCCAAGCCTGGATATGAATGTATGAAGAAAAACATGGACATACTTCCATACAACCACATCTGCTGCTGCTGCTGCTGCTCTCATTGCATTTTAGGTTCTTATCCCTCTTCTGGGGCATGGGTTGGATTTCATTCTACATACCTGTTCTGCTTAATGCCTTTTATTTTCTAGTAGTCTGGCTGTAAGCTATAAGATGGTCTAATATGTTATTTATTCAGAGCAGGTTCTCATCAAAATGCTTCTCGGTCATCCTTCTTGAAATCTTGCCGAGTTAAAAGTGAGGACTCAGAAGGAACTTTGAGTGGAGAAAGCATCATATTAAATGAGCAGAGTTTAGAACGGGAATTAGAGATTGCCATTGAAGAGGAAAATTATGCAAAAGCTGCTAAAATAAGAGATAGCCTTCGATTTCTCCAGGAGGATAGCAAGGCTTCTGTTTTAGCTGCGAATGCTCGGTTCTACAATGCATTTAGAAATGGGAATCTAGCTGCAATGCAAGCTTTGTGGTCAAAGGGTGAAAATGTGTGTGTTGTGCACCCAGGTGTGAGTGGCATATCTGGCTATGATCTTGTGATGGGAAGCTGGGAGTTTGTTTGGGCCGACTATGAGTTCCCACTGGAAATTGAGACAAAGGATGTTCAAGTACATGTTAGAGGTGATGTTGGCTATGTTACATGCATTGAAATGGTTAAGACAAAGGGTAGCAGCTGGGGAAGACAGTTTGCCACCAACATTTTTGAGAAAATTGATGGGCAGTGGTATATTTGCGTTCACCATGCTTCATATGTTGACTTGTAAGCTAATGCTATACCTGGAGAATGCTGAGACAATTAGCATACAATAGGAAACTGAAATTACCTATTGTAATACTATCTGTGAAGGTTTGTGCCCTCTATCTAGAGTTTCATTTCACTTGTATGCTGATTCTGTTGCTTCAAAAAGTTTCCAAAGTGGGTGTGCAAACAAGCAGAGGCATGTAACCATATCTGGTATTTTTAGTGTATAAGTAGTCACAATTTTTTTCAACTATAATGATCACTGCTGCAATAGAAGAAATTATGTTCTCTTGTCCAATATTGCTGCTTATAAGTGTGCGTGTTTTTTAATGAACCTCAGGTATTTGTTATGGGAATGAGGATTAACCTTGTTACGCATTTGCAATGTCTGATGCTAACGATCTGAGGGCAATTCTGTCAATGTCATCACCTCGGATTTTAATTTCTTCAAGCAATTCCTTTCAATGATGTTTCCTTGCTCAAGACAATGAAGGGTGCTATTGGATGATACAGTTACGATGACATGAAAGGGGAGCATTAGTGGTTTACCTTGTGTAATTCCACTTTGTGGAGCCAGAGTAGCTGCCGCTTCGGTTGCTTCGGAAACATTGTTTGTGGGAATTCTTGATGATAGGGTAGGAAATACTTTGCAGCAATGCCAGATAAAACTGATGAGGACATTCATGCCAAACCTTTCCTATGGTTTGATGATCGATCTTCCTTTATGGTTTATTCAAGGTTGCCTGAAAAGATATCCAAGTACAATTTTTGTTGCTAAAATAAAAAATTAGAGGGGAAGGTTTGCCTGAACGATGTTACCAGCAGACCAACGGTAACAAGACCCGTGACGTTCTGCAGCATTCTATTCAAGAAGATTAGGGCCACTGTGTAACCATTAAGGATAACCACTATTGGTATTAGTTTAGCTTACATTTGAGGGACTGTTGTTTTTCATTCCTCATGCTTTCAATCAAGAATTCAACTCCTTTGATTTCGAATGGACAAACATCCAGGACCTTTTCTATTCTCCTCTTCTTAAAGGCACTTTTTGCCAGAAATCGCAGGTAACTACTATATATGGCAGACAGATACACCAATTAACAAATTTACTGAATTCACATGATTTTAGCAGTAACATATTCAAGTAGTCTTTCTCAGACCACTATTGTATGTACGGATCGAGCCTCTGATATTTCCTTTTGTCCAAAAGGCACCAGGACCCTTCCTTCGTCTCCTCATATCCTCCCAACTGGAGATGGAGGCGGTGATGGGACATATTTTGCAGGGAGCTGGACTGCGTCTGGATTCCTAAGCTTTTCAGGTTGTTTCATTGGTTCAGCAGATAGTTTTACTTCTGGCAGAAAATCCATGCCCAAGATGTCGGGTAACTTCTTACTAGTTACGACAGTCACAGATATGGAGAATGCCTCTAATGAAGAAAGAGATGCCTTAAATTTAACAGAGTACAAACCCTCCTTCAGAGGCATCAAACTGAAGTTCGGCTGGCCTCTACCCTCCTCTCTTTTCTGTCAATGAAAAATTTTAGACCAATCAAATATTGAAGGCATTTCAAAAAAGGATACAAAATGATGAAGGGAATCTCTATCATAAAGCATGCTAGTTACCTGGCTGAAAAGATCAATACGATCAAGGGCAGAGTTAGTCCTGGCTGATCTTGCAAAATTGCTTTCTTGGTTATCGTCAGTGAGAACTCTCAGTTTGCAGCCTATATCCCACCCTCCACAATCACATAATCCACCAGATTTCCATCGATCAATTAACGATGAAGGTGTGCAACCAATTGGTGAACTATGATCACCAGCAGGAAGAATGGCAATTGTACTACTGAATTTCTCGTTGTCTCCTCCATTACAGATACTGCTTAATGAACGCTGGACAGTACCTTCTTGTTTGCACTCATTTGCCTCTTTTGGCTCTCCAACACTGAGTTCTGCAGCTGGGCCTTTGACAATTGTGGCAACAAGTTCCTTGTTAGGAGAAACCTCTGGCTGACCTTTATCCCCCTTTCTGACATTAACAGTAGAAAGAACAGATTCCATACTCATCTTGGAGAGCCAATACATGAATTTCATCTCGCCAGCAATATTGTAACCAATACCACAACTTTTTTCTTTAGATCCATGATTTATCCAGCTCCCACTCTTTTTAATCTCACAAACTGAGTAGAATGCGTAAGTCATGGCGGAATCTGCCTTTCCAGGTGTTGGTGGTTTTGTCACAGCAGCTGCTAGAATATCAGAACTGTTATCAACCACAAATTTGAAGTAAGGGAGTCCATTCTTCATTGTGAGCTGCAGAATGGCCTGCTGATCCTGCACAGGTTTATTGGTAATTATGGGCTCTGAACTCACAGAAGACGAGCTCTTATCTGAAGGTTGAACCATTCTAGCAGAATGACCTCCCATATGCTTCACTATTGGATCAAGTAACCTCCTAAATGGACTAGATCGTCTTTTCTGACCAGCCTGTGCCTTTTCTGTGTAACAGTCATCAATACCAGCCAAGTGCCCAGAGCTTACAGGGCCAGACTTAGCAGCCTCAAACGTGGAGCTCAATTGTGAAACTGTTGAACTCTCCTTAAAACTGAAACTTCTGCTTAACCTGCCTAAGCTAAAACTAAACCTTCGAATAGGGGATGAATGTCTACCTTTTACAGCTGGCTGCTCAGCAGAATCTAAATCCATCCCCTTGGAACTATCAGATGAGATTGAAAAATTGTCACTGAAGTTTTCTCCTTCGCGACAGCATCTTACTTCCGATGGCCCGGGTGTGATTGAGGGATTATTTTGATTTAGATGTGCACAAGCAACTGATTGTGTTCCTGGAGCAACTGAAACACAGGCAGGCAGGGGACAAGAATGCAAAGTTTCACCATACAGTTCTGCTAAATGAGGCTCCTGAGAAGAAACACAATCTGGAAATCTGTTCTGATTATTCTGAGCCAAATCAACATCACATGATGTTTTGGGTTCTGATAACTGAGAATTCTCTGAAAAACTTCTGGGAGGAATTTTGGGTACTAGGAGCACAATTGGCCGTGGTTCATCAGCAGAAGATTTAGGAAAATGAGACTTCTCATCACTTTTTGTTGTCTTCTTTTTAACATACTGATCAGAAATTGGAACTGAAGACAGCGAGGTATGTTTGATCTGGCTTGAGGTTAAAATTTCTTTTTGCATCGAGGCTGCAGCCTTCTGATCTACCTTGATCCTCATGCCCTTTACAGAATCTCTCTCAGGATAACTCCTACTAGAAGACTTGACTTTCTGAGATATGTCAGTTTGCTGGGCAGAAGCAGTCCTAAAAGTAGCAGTTTGAGAATCTTGGCTACCTTTAACCTTTCCTGGATATTCTTGGACACAGTCATGGAATCTCTCCTGATGCGCTGATCTAAAATGCAACTCAGCTGAGGGTTGTTTTCTGGGAGGAGAAGATTTTGATAATGAACGTGTTAGTGTTGCCATAGGTAAGGATTTACCACTTGTTGATGATGCTTTTCGTTGAGCTCCTGCTGGCATACGTTCATTATACTTCCATTTCTCCAGACTCTTCCAATCAAGAACTCCAAAATTCAAAGCCTTTTCTTGAATGTTCTTCTGCTTTACTGCTTGCTGGAGATAGGTAGGCAAATTGGACATGTGCCTAACAAGCTCATCTTGCCTCTCACATGGCTCTTTTCGGACACTCCCTGAAGGTTTCAGTTGGACCACATTCTCATCATCTTTCCTCATACTCTGACTTAAGTATGGCTGAGCACAAGGATGCAAAACTTCACACTTTTTTTCAACCTTTGAGTTTTGATGTACTGGAAATGAGGGATCCTTCCCTTTTCCACCATTTGAATTTTGCTTTGGCCTAGAACCCCTTTTAGGCTCTAGATTATGCTCCATTTTCTTAACAGGACCTTTGTATACATCTCCTGATTTTAACTCAGCTGACATGACATCAAGTATCTCAAAGTCTCTTCACATGTTACAAACCTGCAAGATTAATTTTTCTTCATTGCATCCCTTTTACCCAAGTCAATGTTCTTTAAGTAAAGGAAAAGTGGTAAATTTCAATGATGCAATGTGGACAACAATATTTTAAGTAACAGGAATAAGCATCGCATCTAAAACAAGTTCTTTAGACAAAAGATGTTTCAAGTAGACAGTCTGAGGCTGCAGTCATACACCATAGGTCAGATGACAATATATCCTGCTCCAGAGCTCATAGAGCATGGGCAAAATAGAAATCATATGGGTTAAGTGGAGGATTAATAATCTAATATAGAAAGCTAGTAAACAAACAAAAAAGTAATTTTAGATTTTGCAAAAAACTTAAACTTCCAGAGAAAGTTTTACAGAGTAGGTTCATTTTATTCATTTGATATGTTCTTGAGTTTTCAAATTTTAACGCCACACAGATATGCCTACATCTAATTATAAGTATTGCCAGTAATTACAACAAAAATAGGAATGTTATCAGAAAAGAAATGAAAGAGTTCCATTGGAAATTCCAGACATGAATAAAAGGAAACAAGACTTTATAATGAGACATATGTATATGTGAATAGGATGAAATTATTTATTTGGGAAGAAATTAGATGAAACTTATTTGACCCTCCCTGAATATGCAGCAATGACCGTCCATAGAAACAGCAAATTCTTTCTACAAAAGCACGATAATAAATAAAACTTGGGCAATATCCTTTACAACAAGATTGAACCATACAATCCATTAGCTGATGCCTGGGGAGCACATGTGCGGTTACGGATAAACCCACAAGATTTCAATTGCCTATTGGGCAAAAAGCATCAACGTTGTTCTTGTTTCCCAAATAATTCACAAAGAAATGTGCATAACATAATATTCACAACAGAAACAACAAACACTTGTGCACACATCCTGAAAACAATCTAAATCTTGAAGTCCAAAAACCTCAACGCCGGCCGTCCAAGAATAACACAGCCGTAATATCAGGGCCCTACTCCAGTGCCAACATTAAAATATACATCTGAGAACATATAAACATGCCATATACGAAGGAACTTAGCTGTATAAAGACTGACTTTATGCCGAAAACGTCCAGATCCACTTCCACAAAAGCACAAGTACTAAAGGAAAACACAATATACTAACGTTACTCGACACCGACAAGAAATAACCGCCATTAAATTTTTCCAAGAAAATTAACTCCAAAAATCCAGCCAGAGCGTTGATTATTCACACACAGTTAATTGGCCGCATTCCACTATTCAAGAAATTAAGAGACATCAGAGACCACGCAAAACAGAAACGCCGTTAGCGACGCCCCATGATATCTTCATCTTGGGTGGAAAATGGAAATGGTAAAGTAAAATCAAACTCGAAGCTGAAAGAAAGAAATGTACTTACACCAAACGCAAAGCAAGGAATTGCAGTGAATCACAAAAACAAGAAACGTTCTTGGGATTCTATGAGGAGCTTGCTTGAGACCCGGAGAAGAATAATGCTCACAAATCTTACAAATGTAAAGACGAGGAGAGACAGAGAGGGAGAAAAAAAACCCCGCGAAATCTTGCACTGGAATAGCAGCAGAGCAGCTGCAGCGAAGGGAGAGAAAGAATGGAAACACTGAGTGCGTCTGCGGGGTGGGGCATGCGAGGGAACATGGAGAAGAGAGAGAAAGGGAAAGAAAGAGAAAGGAGGCGTTTCATTTATGAATCGGACTGCTAAAAAGTGAGGTAATAAGAGACGGGTGGTCACATCAACGATGTGGGTGGGCGTGGGGTCGGGAAAAGGTGGGGCCAAGACTAAGACAATATTTCTTTGTCTCGAATCCCAAGAGGTTCTATGGGGTCCAGGAAGAGAGAGGGACCCAAGGGGAGTGATGTCACATTTCAGCCATTCACCGCACGTGATTGGTTTATGAATTTCTGTTGTCATATGGGTCCATCTTCCGTGTTTTGGGCCTCTTTTGTATTGGAATCTTAACTTAAGGATATTTTTGGGCCTTTGGATAATTTTTAATCGAAAGAGACATAAAACCAAAAGGAAAAATGGCAACCTAATTTGGATAGAAGAAAAGAAATGAATAATAGTGTGATACATTTTGTAATTATTGGAAGAACAATTATGATAAAAAATTATTGCGAGTGATTCAAGTATTATTATGTACGAACATTATTAAAACATCATTTGAGAATGTGAGAGTAATTGTTCAAGATTTACCTCTAAATTTTAATATGATTTTAAACACAATTTTCTTTATCTAATTTTTTCCTTCTGTCTGCTCTCAAGAAAAAAAAAAATTCTTTAAATTTAGTAAAGAAGTGTCAAAAAATAACTTTTTTTATGGTAAAAACAGTCTTATTTTAGACAAATATTTTGGGTTTGAAAAAAGGAATAATGTTTAATCATAAACATTTCAAAAAATTAGAGTGTAACAAATGCAATAAATCGTGACTTTGGCGATTGCAATTCAATTATGAGATTGCATGATAAAAGAGGGAAAATGTCAGAGTGGAAAGATTGAAAATGGATTGAAGTGAATTATTGTGGTAGAGAGACAGACAAGTGGAAAAATTGGTCAAAACCTTTTTTTTTTTTTGAATAATGTTTAGTTCAATTTATATACATCTTGATATTCCGAAGGATATTGATGGGATTCAAACTTAAAATTTATGATTTGTGGACTTATCATTTTACCCACTAGAATGCCTCCGGAGAGATAAAACTGGAGAAGTTGGTTCTATTTTATTTTGTGACACATTACTGAGTATGGAAAGTGGTGATGTAGTATGGCAAGCACTCAAAGTAGCAGTATTACACGGGTTTTCCTTATTTGTCTGTTTCCAAATTCCCCAATTTTGGGGTCACTGACCAGTTGACCTTTGGAAACTCTCTAATAATTCGCCTCTGGGAGCTCAAATTTCCGATCTGCAGATCATATCGTTGAATTTGTGGACGCCGTTTGCACGTTCTTTCAGGTCGAGACCGCCCATTAGCTCCTGTTTTTTAGTGACTTACACTAAGCTAGCTATATCAATAATGCATCTAAAGATATTATGAGTTTGATTTAAATTTCTTGTATATTCTGATTGGGGTGTTGCATTTCACTCGTAAATATCCAAGTACTTAAAATAAAAAATCATCGATGATCAATTACGTGTGATTATTATAGTGATATCCTCGTCTACTTTGTGCATATGGATAGTGAAATATGAATAAATTTAAATATTCATACTCAATTTGAAATATCTATTTTTGTTATAACAAGAAATGTATCTGGTTAACTACCATATGCTTGAAGATTTAATTAATAGTTATGTAAGTTAGGGGTGTGGTGGTTTGTTTTGCCACATTATTATGGGAGTGGTTTTTTGTTTGTTACCGTGGGACTTTATTCCATTTTATAATGTTTGGATCTTTTATGTTAATGAAAAGTTTTAATTAAAAAGAAAAAAAAACCCCCAAATAGAAGTAAGACGGAAAGCAAAGCACAAAGAAAAGAAAAAAGAAAAAAATCATAGGAACTCTCTTTTCATAAATCAAATACGGAAAGAACACTAAAAATTCCAAAACCCCACAAGTCATAAAGTGAGGATGGATGGCCTTTGCAAAAAGCGTTAAATCGAACACGATTGAAAAAAAAGAAAAGTCGTGAGGGGGAAAAAAAACCTCGCACGCCTGCGGGCTAAGGAATATGATCAATGATCATTGATCATTATCCTTCCATCACATCTTTATCTATAAGTTTCTTTTTGGCTTCTTATTTGTATACTATATTCCAATCTTCTTCTTCATTCATGTCCTCGTCAACTTTTTCTTGAAAATATCCAAAATTAAATTGCATGTCAACCAAAGAATATAGAAAGAAAGAAAAAAAAAAAAATCTTATACTCAGTATATATGATTTATTTGTTAAATTTTGTAAATTAAACTCAATCGGGTGAAAATTTAAAATCTTATTAAAGCAGAGCGAAGTTGTTATGTTTACCTGATATCTTTACTTATAATTACCATACCTTATTATTAAAAATTGTATTCGACCGAACTTTAATATATTTGTTTTAATTTCTGAAACTGAAATATTCATATATAAAAAAGCGTAAGTACCCTATAAAATTTTAATTTTGGATGGAATGGAATGCAATGAGTTCTTTGCCAGATTCGTAGACCTTACTTTTCATGCGAAAAAGAATGGATGATGAAACATACTATGTATGTTTTGCGTGAGTGTGAAGCATGCAAGAGTAATCATCATGAAATCTAAATATAAATGAAAGTTTAGCATAATAATTAGGAGAATACACATTAAGTACTATCTTTACTTGAAGTAATATCAAGAACGATACTCACCTCTCTTATTAATGAAAGCTTGATACATAATTTATATACATACATATCATTGGACCAATTAAATTTTTTTTTTTTTTAGTTTTTATGCATTTTGAATTCGAGACCTATAATGTGTACGTGCATCACTCCACCTATAATGAAGTTAATTCTAATGCAAGATAGAGAAATCTCATCAGGCGGGTCCAGAGCTAGGAATAGAGAACACAAGAGCATCAATAAAATTCATTTATGAATTTTTTGTATTAAATTTTCCACTTGATATTTGGGTGAATAATTAATAAATTTACAAACAATCATATGGGAGCACAATTGTCACCACCTAAATTTAGCTAATACATAATATAACTCATGTTGTTTTGGATATCTTATTGTTTTGATTGTCATAAAATTTCTACAAAAAAGGAAGAAAAAGGAAAAATATCCGGCTTCAATCAATGTAATAAGAACCAGTGAATCCAATTCGAGGGTGGTATGGCTTTTTTTTTTGGGTCATAAGGCCTTGATTTGTTTGGGGATACAAGACAAAGGCCCATTTCTATTCTTCAATTATTGGATTACTTCTATAAAAAGCAACTTAGATCAGCCCAGCCCAGACAATATGGTAATTTGATCTACTCGGCCCATATTGAAGTAGATGGAAAAAGATCGATGGAGTATCATGAAATAGATAAATAAAAAGGCCCAAGAATTTGTGTGATCTAAGTGGCGCCGGTTGTCTCTTCAGGATGGTTTTTTAACTCTAAATATTTAATACATTTTTTTTTAAAATTTTTTTTTTTCTATTGATATCCGGAGCAATTCCCATTCAAATTAAGTTTTTTAATCCAATTTATTAAAAAGTCAACGTGAATACTGATCTAATTATAAGGTTTTACATCTAATTTGTATTCACGTGATTTAATTTGTAAGGGAATTTTGCTTTATTTTTTACAATGTTAGGGATTGATATCAATCTATGTCATCTTTATTGATTCGGTAGGATATGAGAATGATTGCTCTTGGGAATCCATATTCCATGTCTAAAGCTTGTGACCGTCCCCCAAATGAGCCAACGCCATTAATCAAAATTCCTTATTCTTTTTAGATTTTTTTTTTTTTTTTTTTTTTAGTGCTAGCTGTTGCATGCATGCGAAGATGCGGTTTTTTTACTATGTTCGCATGGACATTCAAATAATCCAAATAATATTAATATGATTTGAATTTGAAATTTATGATTTGCACGCTCGCCACTTTATTTATGGTGCGTTTCCTAGGAAGATGCTCCTTTCATGTAAAATGCTCTCCATCCTATAAGCTGCTAAGCAATATTTTTCTTCTTCTTCTCATCATATAAGTTATTTTTTAATTATCAACATAAAAATAATCTTTTAATCCTCTATTTAATAATTTCTTACATTTACGGTTTCAAATCTTTTAATATACTTTTAATATGATAAAAAAAATTTACAAGTGCTTTAAAAGATTAAATATCTCTAAACTTTAATTTATACTTTTAAAATTTAATTTATAAAGTATTTCAAAAAAAATTTAAAAACATTAAAAGATTCGAAATCGATGTTATAGGAATAACATATCATAATTTGTTTTTAAATATTCGAAATTAATTCATGGCTAGAAACTTGCGTCATTGTTATTCTTTGTATCGTTACTCTTTTCACACCTATAAATATATCCACGAAATCTCGAGTTTCTTGCGAGCTAACAAAAAGAGTCTAATAATTTCTTATTGGTCTTTTGTTTCGCCGGAGAGCTGACCAAAAACTAACCATGTCTCTCATGCCCATCTTTCACACCCAAAACAGAAGAAACTCCCACGAGCCACCGGCTTGCGATCCATGCGATAACGAGTACCACTTCCAAATCGGTGGCGGCAGAGCGGCACCACGCCCACACCCATACCCACCCCCACAGGTCCATTCTCCTTCTCCTCATCGCCACCATCATACTCATAACGAAACCCTGGCCAATGCCAGGCTGGAATGGAGGGAAGTTCCGGAGGCATATCTCATAAGGACTGAACTTCCGGCAGGGATTAGGAAAGAGGATGTGAGGGTGGTGGTGGAAGATGACAGGATGCTGAAGATAAGCGGTGTACAGAGGAATAGGGAGTACTGTGAGGACACTTACGATAACAACTGGCACCAACATGTGGAACGTAGTATAGGCAAGTTCATGACAGCTTTCTTGCTACCTCAAGATGCTAGGGCTGACCAGGTTAGGTCAACCATGGAAAATGGGGTTCTCAATATCACTGTCCCAAAGAGAATGGCCAAACATTATGTTAGACCAGTTGAAATTGTTGTCTGAAACTGAAACCTGATCAAGATCGATCGAGAAGGAAAAGGAAATATAGTATAATATGGGATGTGCGTGAAGAAGTGTACTAGCTAAATAAACTCTGTTCCTCTCTATTTTATTTTTCATGTATTCCTGCAACTTTTCTTCCTTCTAATTAAATAAAACGACGTTAGCAATTTCCTATATATTTATATTAATGTTGGTGGAAACTTTTGTAGTATGAATGATTCAAATTAATTTGCTATATAAATTTTTTTTTCTATATAGTTTGACTGTTTCGATAGAATTATACAATAAAAATGAGTTAAACTCACCATATGCATTATACAAGTCATTCCTCCAAATCATTCAGTCACATGCTTGGTGCATTTGCCATATAACGTGAATTAAAATATAAAAGCAATCATCACACATAATATGTATCAGTGCTCCATGAAGTTAACTATCCAAGTGCCGTTTTTTTCACTTGATAAATTTTTACGTGCTCTAAAAGTTTAATTGATTAAATTTTATATACTAAATAGTACTAAAAAATGCTAAGCAAAGAGAAAATTAAAAT
>JAOXNR010000001.1:12039287-12050683 GCA_028571225.1 Parsonsia alboflavescens | reverse complement strand
CCCCCCCCCCCCCACCAAATGATCTTTTACTTTCTTTACGTTTGAAGTGATAATGTTAATTAGAAATTTATGAGATTGTTATGGTGTGCATTGAACTGGTTTCTTTTTTTAATTGAACTCGAATTGTTTGCTTAATTTATTTTTATTTTTTTAGCTTCTTTTTGATAGATTTTGTTTATACTTGAGGAAAGGTCGAGACTTTGGATGCAAAATGGTTAATAAACAGTTGGGGAGGTTTGGAGAATTAGAATTTCTATGTTGAATTGGAAAAAGGTCAGGATAATCCCACCAAAGGTCGGGAGGATCTACTGAAGGTCGAGTTTATCATCTGAAGGTCGAGGGAAGACTTGTCAAAGTTCAAAGTAGGCCAAGTCTTTCTTCGACCTGCGGTTAATAAATCCAACCTTAAGTCTATCATCCCGACCTTCAGTGATAAATATTATTATTATTATATTTTGAAGTTTGCCAAGTCTTTCTTCAACCTTCAGCTAATAAACCCGACCTTAAGTAGATCATCCCGATCTTTAATAGGATTGTCCTGAAATTCAGCGATAAATATTATTATTATTATATTTTAGATAATATAATATTATTATTAAAATTAAAATTAAATAAAAATTACTATTATTATTATTATTATCATTATTTTATTTAAAATAATATCATTATTATTATTAATTTTAAAATTACATAAAAGTTGGATTTATCACTATACTCTACAATGACTTAATTATATAATGTACTATGTAATATTAGCGTATAATATAATTGGTGATATAAAATACTTTAATACTTAATATTTTATAATGATTGTCGTATAGTTTATTTTACTTTTTTTATAAACCAAAATGCATCGTGCTTTAAAATAATATTTGTATAATGACTCCAACAATATCTATGTACCAAAAATAACAATATTAAGTTATAACTATTTTAATATTAAAATACTTGGAGTAAAGTTTTAAAAAATTCATCTTAATTATATATTATTATAAGTTTTTCTGTAAAATAATATGTTTTAGGATTTAAATAATACTTGCTTGCCATAACAAATGTTTTGGAGCTTTTTTGATTTATTGTACCTAAGAATAAGTAAAGCTTAGTTTAATTTAACGACAATCTAGCTAATTATTTATTTATTTATTTATATTTGTAAAGATATGGACCCTAATAGAGGGATATGGTTTTACCAGCATTGTCATGTTATTCCTCCCGATAAGACTATGAGTTATCACTACAAGTATTCGTGGATAGCAGAGGTGATTAACTTGGTCAAGCACCACGAGGTAGAGAAAGGATTTAGGAGGGGTCTGTTCGGACACATATTGGAGCTATCCTAATATGCTTTTATGCCCGTGTTGCATTTTATATGCTTAGACGAGAGGTTCACTTCCTTGATGCTCACCCCAATGAGGTGTGATTCTACATCGGAGGTAGACTACATGGATTAGAGTCTCAAGAGTATGCCCTGGTCACTGGACTTTGATTTGGCCCGGTGAATGAGGGGATTATAGGGTGGCAGTTGTTGAGCGACTCCACACATGATAGGATATCAGGGTTCGATCCACTGACCCCGACATAGGCCCTTGCCATGTTTAGCACGATGGATGTTGGATCGCTAGAGCAAGATGATGTCCCTAGGCTTGCTTATGGCATCATTGTCGAATATCGAATGTTGACACGTGGGTCTTCAGCAGTCATTTCGTATTACGTGTGGTCCATCCTCGAGGATTTTTCAGCGGCTGAGGTATTTTCCTGGGGCACCATGGGGTGGAATATGACACAGCATTGCCTCCAGCACGCCATTGATATGGCAATGCCTAGGTGATACTGGTATGATTTCAAATCTATCATTTTTGTGAATTCTTACGATTTATATTCACCTTTTGATCCTTTATTGATGTTTTTTCTTTCAATTCAGTTTTGGATATGAGCCCACTTCTAGTCCCTGCTCCTGTATTTGTGCTTCGATGCTAATCCCAGAGCTTCTAGACCCCGCCCTGCATGGCACCCGAGGTGCCTTCTTCTTCAGAGGCCAATTTACTCCACTTCCAAGGTATAGTGACATGGTCTATTAGATAGGGTAAGCAATCAACCTTTCCACTTATATTTTTTTTCTTTTTACTTTTTAAAAATCAGATGTTCATTAAACTAAATTACGACTTACACAGGCATCTGCTTCATCACCATACATTGAGCCTGATGAGCAGGAGCGGTAGATGCCTTATTAAACTGATTTTGACGACCTCCCGTATATTCTCCCTGTTTGTTGGGAGACTTGGAAGCCAACTCATTCTGGTAGGTCATCTGATAGCAGCCACCCCCCTCTGCGATTATAGAGATTAGTCTAAGAATAGTTGAATTAATAAATTGTAAATTAAATAGAGATGATTTATTGTGTCTAATGTTTTATATCTGTTGTATTTTTAGTCACCTACTCCAGAGTTGGGGATGCCGAGATCCCAAGGGACGAGGAGGAGCATTCCAAGGAGCGACATCCATCCCCTGTGAGATCGGAGGGTCATGGGGTAGAGAAGGACCGTCACCGGGTATGTATCTCTTCATGTTTGTTAAAATCAAGCAATCAATTCAATATGTATATTTATTATAATTTATGTTTAAAATTATAGTACGCTCCAGAAAGTGTTGAGAGGCCCTGTCATCCTACTCTTGAAATTTATGTTTAAGGAGAGGGTTGATGCCCACTTGGAGTGGACCCATGTCTAAATTGTCAAGTATGTCGACGCCCGCTTTGTGGAGCAGCATAAGTAGGTTTGTGCTCAGTTGGAGTAGCAGGAGTAGACACGACTGTCCTACAGCAACTGGATGAGGTAGAGCGTCGACAGAGCCAGGGGCAGGGTGGTCAAACATTTCCTCGTTCACATCAGGTTAGTATATGCTCTATAATTTGAATTAGTTAGATATTGATTATATTCTAATCGTATTTATTTTCTTTGAAACTAGCAGGAGCAGATGACTAGTCATGGGCAGGATGCAGATCCACCAGCTCCGTTTGTGGTCAAATCTAACCCCCATGTTAGTTCAAATTTGCAATAGTTCTATCTTCTAATAGATAATATTTACGTAAATTTTCATAATTACTGATGTTATTTATGAAGAAATTTCCAAATATACCCAAATTGAAATGGGTGTTCTAATTTGACCCAATTTCCGTCATGGAGTATTTTTCCTTTGTGCAAGTACACAAATGGATCCAACAATACTCAGACTTCCTCTACTGCTTCATCAGTATTCTTACCAAACAACCTTGTCAAAGAAGCCCATCTTCCTTTTGCAAGACTGATTTTCCCTTTAGCACCAAATAAGATTATCCCCTCAACTTTTATTGAAACCTTCCATAATAGGCTATTTTGGTTGCGCAGTGTATGACCCTCATCAAATATCAGAATGCTAGGTATCTCAAGGAAAATTTTTCTAAACTTCTTTACCTGCTACCCCTTCCTACTTTCACTAGACAAGTCCACATCATTTAAATTGTAAAACTAGATATTGACTTTCCATCTCTTCAACTCGTTAGCCCAAGTATGGAGCATGGTAATAAGAGCCATAATTACAAGTTGGAAGCACTTTCATGAATGTCATGAAGGCAACGATAGTCAGGGAACTTTTTCTCGTGCCGAGAAATATTCTCTTGGTATTGGGAAAAGATTCTTGGTTATCATTTTCCTTGTGGCATTCGTGAAAGTGCTTCCAACTTGCCATCCTGTAATATGGCTCCTATTACCATGCTCGATGCTTGGGCTGACGAGCCAGAGAGATGGAAAATCAATATCTCGTTTTACAATTTAAATGATGTGGATTTGTCTGGTGAAAGTAGGAAGGGGCAGCAGGTAGAGAAGTTCAAAAAAATTCTCCTTGAGATGCCTGACATTCTGATACTTGATGAGATACACACTGTGCAACCAGAACAGCCTATTGTGGAAGACTTTGACAAAAGTTGAGACAAAATCGACAGATAATCCTATATGGTGCTAAAGGGAAAAACAATCTGGCAAAAGGAAGATGGGCTTCTTTGACAAGCCTGATTAGTAAGAATATTGATGATGTAGTAGAGGGACTTAGAGTAATGTTGGATCCATTTGTGCACATGCACAAAGGAAACACCTATTCTTAACATTTTTTATGCCTAACAGTCGGAGGGAGATGTTTGTGAGAGGGAGGTGGCAAATTCACCTACTCCAGTCGAGGTCCGGACTACCCATCAAGTTAGTTTAAACACCTCTCAGTTTTTTAATGTTTCATACGTGAACTAATTTTCGTAGTTAATTAATTTATTTTAAAAAGCAAGAGGAGGGGAATGCTGGTGAGAGGGAGGCTTCACCAACTCGGCCTTGTATTATTGTATTCGACCCTGTTGTTTTAGGTGAGACACAAAATAATTAGCTAAGTTTCTTAGTATTTTTTTGACTTCATATTTATATGTCGGGTTTAAGTGTCTTTAATTTAATTTCTTAACACTCTAATAACATTCAAGTGTCTTTAATTCTAATAATCATCTCAGGAGGAAGGACGTGTCATTTAGGCTAAAGTCTAGGCTGCAAGCCTCAAGTCACCTTTCACGAACCCCTCTCACCATATACATTATGGGCCTCCAAAGAAGAATCTTAGAATGAAGAAAGGGAGAGGGGTAGGTCCGGTAGGGGTGCCAGGGGAGGGCTCTATGGTATTTCTAGTGGACACTCCCCAAAACCGGAGCCGCTTGGATACTTTCTGCTCTTCAGGGGAATCGGAGAGATATTTGCATGCATTACGTTAATACAATTTAGTTTTCTCTTCATAATTAAGTTAATGTGCCATTTTTAGTGTATTAGAGTCATTATTTATATTTTTTTAACCATTGAGGTTTTTTTTTGTGTGGTAGCCGCTCGATGGGGGGATTCCTCTTTTGAAGGGAACTTTATCTCTATGTAAGTATTTTGTTTAATTTTTATCAAGTTTGTGAAATATTTTGTTTATATAATATCGATTAAAAATAACTCAATTTGCAGAGTCCTGAGACCCACAAGTTTGATGAAGGTTTCATTGATTGGGTGAAGGGAGTCGACGATGATGATGAGGTAGCCTGATGGCGGGTTGATGAGATAATAAACATAGTTACTATTTATTTTTTATTTTAAGTTACATTTCATATTAAATAATTTAATATTTTTCGATGTATTCATAGGTTTTGATGCCATGTTGCCACAAAAATCACTAGGTACTTACTACGGATCTCGCCGAAGGACATGAAAGTCATTCTATATGATCCGAGGCCAACACAGAATAAAGTGGTGAGGGCACATAGGATAGAGTTGATGGATTCGGTCCGCAGGATGTTGACACACCATACGGTACAGGCCAGCTATTATTCCACGATGGGAGTTGCTGCTGCGCCACCTGCCAAGTTTGGATATGAGTTTTTTGGCATTAAAGCCATCTCGAGTCAGCCTGATTCAACTAGCTATGGGACCTACATTGCCATATTACATGACGCAACTGCTAAAAGGGTATGTTTGGAAGATGCCATCATTGGAGGATATTCCGAATGCACCCCAACGCATTAGGAACGACATGGCACTGATCACGCTTGAGTACAACAACACTATATAGATTTCTGTCCTAGTGATTTTTTACTTTATATCATGTATATATTTTGGATAGCGTGTAAGTTATGTAAATGAAAATGGAATTATATTTGTTGTTTTATTTATATTGTGTAATTAAAAATAATATGAGAAAAACTACAAGTGATGATTAATATGAAAATAATTACAAGTCATGAAAATAGGATAGTAACAGTTACATGCCTCGGTTTCTTTCCCATTTTTTTTCCCTGTTACTTTTGAACTCTGACAGTGACATGCCTTGATATCTCATTTAACCGTGACAGTGACAATTATTTTATTTTTTGTTTATTAATAACATTTTATAAAGCTCAACTTCTATCACTTTCTTTCTAATCTCTCAATACATCAACTATAAAAATCCCTTTTTCTCCTTTTTTTTAAAAAAATCAATGAAGACATAAAGGGGAAAAAAAATGTTTTGAGGAGAATGAATAAAAAATCTAAGTGTAAACCTCTTCAAGTTACAAAACTATAATTGAAACTAAATATAAAAAGATAAATTCAATGTACCATCTAACTGCAAATCCTTTCTTCTCATAAAATCCTCTTTATTTTCCCAAAAAAGAAAAAAAGGAAAAACTCTTCGTATTATTATCCTTTTTTATTTTATATAGTGACAATAATACTTTTAATTAAATAAATTTTATTAAATAACATTTTTAAATACTACAACCACATCCTAAATATTGAAAATAATTTAATTTATTTTAATAATATTCATAATTATTAAAAATTACCATGTACATCCCAATTTGAGTGACTATTTCTATTTTAGTTTGTCTTAAATTAAATATTTCATTATTTAAAATAAGTTGATTTTTATATATAGTTTCATTAATAACCTATTTAGGGGATTTACATCCATTTGTCTCAATGGTGTCACCCTTAACTAAGTCAGTAGCAATAATTTTGTCAAAATTAAAGTAATATTATTTTTTCTTAAAATACCTCTATTTTTTATCCAAATCAAACTAACAACAAAGCTAAGAAAAAGAAAAGGAGGACAAAGGTAATATGGTAAAAAAATCAATAAAATACTAATAAACTGACAAAATGACATATATTTAGTAACAAGAAAAATGGAAGGAGTAACTTTTATGAAAGTCAAATGCACTCCTTACTTTTTCATTAAGTTAAAATAGAACATTCAATCCAAATAGTAAAGTAAAAAAATAATCCTTATAAATTGAATATCTCATTTTGACTTCTACATATTCTAAGTAAACAGTTTGACTTCATTTATTTTCACATTGCAATGTCAATTTTCTTAATAAAATTTTTACTATTTTTGAAAATAAAATATTTAATTTTAGATAACTCAAAATTAAAATGAGACATTCAAGAGAGGGAGAAACATCTTTAGAGAGCACAGTTAGAACAAGTATAGGAGGAACTTGTATATATATATATATGCATATGGTCCTTTTTACCTTCTTTCTCTTACTTAACAATATTAGAGATTGAGGAAAAATCCAACATGATGTTCAAGGACAGAAATACTGAGCTAAAACAAAATCAATTAGAGGTACAATCTTACTGCACAATAAAGAGTCAGGTAATCCATATGATTGTTAAATCTACATCTGCAACAATACACAGAAAACTTAACTAGTGAACTAAGGAATGTCTCCTTGCAAGGATAAGGTGTTCACAAAGATGAATTTGTTTTTTTTTAATCCTTGTATATATATGGGGAAAGTCATGCAAGTCATCAATCCTGTATGTTCAAACTGACTGATACAGAACAGTGGTAAAATGTTATGTTCTGTTCAAGTTCAGATCTTGAAAGAACCTATTTGAACTGCTTATTGCATGGCTGGAATTGCCTTTTTCTTGAGCTTTCGGATCTCTCTTCAGTAGAGAAGAATTAGGATGCTCTCCTCCACTATAGTTAGAATCTGAGCTGCCCAATTCCATTTTGCTATTCAATGTCCTTTTAGTATTTTTGCTGCATCCAATGCTTAGTGTTAGGTCCACATCTACTTCTTCATCAGGTCCATCATTAGTTCTCGAGAGCCTGCAGGAGCCACTTAGACCTCTCTGATCTTGTTCCCTGCCATGGACACTCGTCGAGGGATGTTCTTCGTGAATCCTTTCGAGGTTGAACCCTTTTGGCATTCTTGGAGTACTCTCTCCGGAGCAGCTAGCACTCAGCTCTAGAGAATCATCTCTCAATGCATAAACAGGGAGATCGGATTTGATGTCTTGAATTGATTGACTCCAGAGAGCAAATCCAGAATGGTTACTTCCTTTGATGTTTATTGGACTCTGATCTTTTGGGATCTCATTTTTTAGCTCATGCAGCAGCCTCATTTGGCGTTCATATAGATGGTGAAGCTCTCTAACCTACAAATTTGTTTTCCAGGCTTTTTTTATCTCCATTTTCAGCATGAAATTGGTAAAATAACTGCTAAAACCTTCGGGATCAGTAATGAGTTCAATAATGGATTTGGAATGGAAGCAAGAAAGAACTTCAGTGATATCCAAGCACATAAAATTTTGCAGCGTAAAATGGACCGAGGAGAGCTGATTCAGGAAGAAATGAAGACATATATATAGCAGAAAACAATATAGGGATACTGCAGGAAGAATGAAAACTCTCACCTGTCTTCTGAAAATATCGTCTTGCATTAGCATTGCCTTTTTGATGGACTCAATGTTCTCTAAATCAAACATTTCATCCGCAGAACTGGTGCTCTCTAAGTACTTCCTTGGTCCAATTTCTAGAGGATATCCACAATCACTAGGTTGATTCACAAGAAATGAGTTGTTTGAAGAAGAAGCAGCCAATGGATTTATCGCGTATTGGAGTTTGGTTCCCATCCCTAAAAATGCAGAACTTAATAAAAAATGGTTTCCAATTGGATATCAACAAACTAACTATAGGATCAAAAAAGTAATCACCAGAAATGTTGGGAAATGTCAGAACAAAGATATATCTGAATCCCATAATTCAATTAAGATATATTGGACATGCTGCATCATGGTTGTTGAGAGCCATAACAAAGCCAAGAAGATATTTAGTTTTTCTTGGCCTATGTAGTTGATGGATTGATGAACTCCACTAAAGGAATGTGGAGACAAAACTTTTCTAGAAACATTCAATCACCAAAAGATGAAATGAGAACATGTGAATTATGATCATCATCATCATCATCTTATGGGGGCACACATTGATAAAAGTCAAAAAAAAGACAGCAACTCTTCTTGTTCTTTTTGGCATTTGATTAGGCTCATAAGTAGGCCACAGTTCATCCCCAAGAAATCCCTTATCCTGATCCTCTCCCCTAAATTTCACACCCCCCCCCCCTCCCCCCTTGCCCCACCAACTCCAGACCACCTCCCCACATTCTATCCGACACCAAAGCCTCTTAACGGTTCAAAGGCTACTGCAATTTCTGTTCTGGAGAGAGTTCTTTCAGTTGTTAAAGCACACAAGCTGTTTGAAATTGAAGGATTCTAATCTAAACCCATAATCAAAAAGAACAAAACAAAACTACCCATTTCAATTCTGTCATACAAATTAGATGAGAGGTAGATACCTTAGTTCTTCCAGCCATATATTATCATAATAATAATAATAGTAATTGAAAATTCAACGAGTAAAACTTTTAGAGCAATTGAATCCTGAATCATCAGGTTCAGTGTCCAAGTTTAAAAGAAAACCCAAAATTGTATGAGTATCTATATGTTCAAAGGATCGCTCAAATTTGAAAAAAGAAAAAACAGAATTTCTTTCAAATTTAAAACCCTTTCCCCCAAAATATGCACATATAAGACGAAATTGAGAAGCAGGCTATATCATACCTGCGACAATGAGAAGAAGACTGGCTGCCCTATTATTGAGATGACCATTGAAAATCTTCCACTCTCATGCCAATGCCTTTAACCACAACCTAATGATCTTAATCTTTATCTCAATTTAGAACTAACAAAAAGCAATCATGCCCCCAAAATCCAACATCCCGGTAATATCAAACCACTCAATAGTAATTCATCTCTCTGATGACCACAGAAGGACGAAGCAACCGAAGCAAATAAGTCTTGGGAGAGACCAGACCAGAACAGGGGGACATCACCAGCAATCCATTTACTAAGGCAATGCCAAATCTTGCTTTTTCTTAGAGAATAAACAAAGCCCTCTTTTCTTTTTTTCACTAATAAAATGTGATCATGTTCTTAATAATTGACATTGACAGCCTGTGATGCGTATATGCATGTGTCTTGTTGAGAAATTGTGGGAGATAAGAGCTGTTGCTAGCAGTATATAGTAAATAATTAACCTTAAATATATATATATAAAATTTATGCTTTGCATTGTATTGTATTTTACTCAGTGTTGTATGTACAGATATATAAAATTTATAATTTACATCTGTCTATGAAAAATTGTGTATGATGATCAAATTCAAGATCATGAAAGAAAAAAAGGGACCCGCAAAAGAATCAAAGAGAATAAATTTATAATGTAACAAATGGCAAGCACAGAATGTAAGCAAATGTAGGCCTGTGATGAAGATATTATTCCATGCAGGATATGTGGATTTCGTGTGGAAGAGAGGAAAAGCTGCACAACACTCTCCATCTTCCTCATTCTTTCCCCCTTCTAAGTGGGAAAACTTTTGTACATCTTCTTGACTTTACCAATTCCTACCTGACAAAAACCAGTGAATTCTTGGAACTACCCATCCTCGCATCCCGTCTGGATTTTATTATTACTATTACTATTATTGTGGTTAATTTCTTTTACTCTCCACAACTTCTTTCTTTCTTTTTTTTATTGGTATATACTTTTACTGATAATATTGAATTTTTTTTTATTCTTCCGATGGCTACCGACAATTGTGAAGAAAAAGGATTATTATGATGTATGCATATGATAAAAAATATATGTGTTTATTTTATTGTTGATTAAACTTAAGAGGTCGAAAATGATGACTTTGAAAGTACAGAGAAGAATCAAATGTCTACTACATTCATGTGCGGGTACAAAGGTTTCGACATTAGAGTTAGACCAATGATTTATAACTATATTAATTAATAATAATAATAATCCATGATCAATATATAATACTACAATGATAAATTTATGATTCAGAGCAATGGATTGGGATACAGAAAGAGGAGTTTCTTGCGAAGGACATGAGAGAATATCATGTTAACGTTTAGAAAAAAAGTTGGTAGATCGATCAACGATAATATTAAAGAATCATATCGAGATTTGAGATTGGGAGATGAGAAAAGAGAAATTTCCTTTATATTCCTTTCCTCCAAAAGCTTACACGCTCCAAACTATTACTAATCAGCTATGGTTATTATGGTTTAATTAAAGAATCATGAAATCTTACTTTCATCTCGTGAATGTATATGATTATGATATAATAGATGAAAGATAGATTTCAACAAATATCCATTGTAATATTTATTTTAACATAATAAAGATAATTATTAAATAATTAACAAAAATACTGTCGATCGTAAAAGGATATCATTATCTTTTTATCTTCAAAATATTTAAGTACTTATCTAAGGAAACTATGCACCACGGAATTCGAGTATCTTTTGTAGTATACTATAGAATTTTTTTTTTTTTTTTTAGTAAGCATTACCATGGCATTTCCGTGGAGCATGCATCTACCACCTTAAACTTTGTCCCTGGGACTTGGGCCCTCAAGCATCTTTCAGCAGCCCCCAACCATTAATTGGTGACGCTCTTGTCTGGGATAATGGACATGAGGGTTAGGGACCGGTGTGGAAAACATATAAATA
>JAOXNR010000001.1:12028633-12039187 GCA_028571225.1 Parsonsia alboflavescens | reverse complement strand
TGCTCTAAAAGTTTAATTGATTAAATTTTATATACTAAATAGTACTAAAAAATGCTAAGCAAAGAGAAAATTAAAATTACAACCTTCACTGACCTTACAAAAAGAAAATAATCTGAAGTTGACGCGGAATGTATGAGAGAAAATGTTATACTAATTATTCCCATAAAAGTTATTTAAAATTTTCATTTTTTATTCATGCATAATTAATTAATAATGTTCTTTTATTAGTAAAAGTATTTTTATTTTTAGATTTAGATAAAGGAATGAGATAGGAAAGAGTAATATCAGTACGTCATAATAATAGATTTTAGTATAAAATCTATACTAAAAAATATATTTTTATTGAGTTTTCCACTTTTTTGAAAAAGAATAAAAAATTGTATTGGATCAAAAAAAAGAACATAGAGAAGTACTGTTGGGGTCCATGGTTTGCTTGCACACCGGTAATAGGCACATTCCCTATAGCAAGCTAAAGAAAACAAAATCCCACCTTAACGAAACGACTTCTCGTGTGCGTAACACCACTACCTTTTCACATAATAATATTAACTATTAAGCACATAATATCTTTAAAAAATACATATTAAGCCCTATTATTATTATCATCATAATTACATATACTTTTATTAGTGTTTTTTTTTTAAGGAAAAAAAAAAAAACTCATGCTCTCAAAGTAATATTTTAAAAAGCTACGTATCTTAATATAAACTTTTTCTTTAGAATGCGAGTAAATATGTGATTCATTGAAAAAAAAAAAATTCTAAATAAAAGAAAAATGTGTGCATTTCAGTCGCTTAATTGAGAGTAGAGATTTTAGTTAGGAGAATCTCCATTTGCTTGCCTTTTCAGTCTCCACCTGAGATCTCCAGTTCTCAACCTTCATATAAATCCTCCATTCCGGGACCTGTCGTTGTCAAAGCCACAGGACGGACAATGGATTTCAATGTTCTGCCAATACACCACCATAACATTACCGCCCCTTCTCCTCCTCAACAGCAGCCGCCGCCGCCGCCGCCTACCACCCTCATTCCCCATAGGCCATCATCCTTGCTAACCCACGCGTCTTTCTACTGGGGCAAAGACACCCAAGTACTCTTTACGGGTTGGCCCGGGAACAGTTTGGGTATGTATGCTTTAGCCCTCACCGTCGTCTTCTTCTTGGCTATTATTGTGGAGTTCTTTTCAAATATCAACATTGTCAAACAGAAACCGGAGTCTAATCGGGCCGCAGCTATATTTTTCCAGATGGGGATCCATGCTATAAGGGCCGGGTTTGCGTATCTAGTCATGTTGTCTGTCATGTCCTTTAACGGAGGAGTTTTCATTGCTGCAGTTTTGGGCCATGCATTCGGATATTTGATTTTTGGGAGCCCAATATTTAAAAAGAAATCCAATACATAATTAACCTTCTGCTTGAACAATGGGTTTGCACTTTGGGCTTGTTCTTTTCACAATTGCAATAAAATATTCAACCCCCTCATTTTGGTCCTGTTTTTTTAAGGCTCCTTAGCTTCGATGTCAATCATTCTTGAGGGAGCATCAATATCAAAAAGAGAACTTCTATTTAGAATCATTTTATAGATTTCATTTTTTTCTATTCATATTTTCCATCAATCTAGAATTGAATGATTTTATTTATATTTTGTCATTAAAATTGAACATATTTTTTAATTTTAAAGAGAGGGAACAATTAATTTTATTTAAAGTAAATATAAGTATATAGAAATATCAAACATTATAATTTCCTTTGAGAATATTTCAATAGATGATGTGGTAAATGCATAAGTTAAGTTCCTGAGTATAGCAGTTATACACTTAAAAAAAAAATAAAAAAGGAAAGGAGAATGAAAGTAGAAAGTGGAGGATTGTTAATCATTTTTATTTATGATACCTTAGAAAACAAGTCTACACCATCTGAGCAGTTCCCTCTTGCTGAACAATGATGTTAATTCATGATTACCAAAACCAACTATACATATGGACTTTGTGACCAATTTGATTGTCAAAATCATTTCCACATTAGAAGATCATCTTAACCTAATTAGTTCAGCAATCTCCCTCTTCTGACACAATCTAGCTTGGATGCATTCTTGATTTAGAAAATTCACAGTCTGTATCATTTATCAATGATCTCAGCAGCCGGAAATTACCCAAATTCAAGCTTCTGGACATCATATATGACGAGATTCCTTCAGGGATGGCCCCATAACCAAAGCCTCTGTGACTATTGTTTCTCTCTGTTTCTAGTTTTCTTGCTAGTTTTTACAGTTGAATTTTGCTCTTTTTATCCCATCAGGCAACAGAATTATCTCATGGGCTTACTGAAAGGTGCTGGAATGCATGGTCTTAGGATGTTCATGACCTATTTGCTCATCGTGTCCATTATTTCCACGGATTTTGTGTATTTCTTGGTGGCCGTTGCAGGCCATACCGCAGGAAACTTCACAGCCAAACTATATCAATATCATGTTGAACTTGCTATGGAGCCGTGCCATATCACATCCGGTTTCTCCTGGTAGGGTTTTGGAGAAATGGTGTGATTTCTTGTTTTGGTGATTTTTCTTTTGTTTATTCTGGTTGACAGAATTTCTTACTTTTAGGTCATAGGGCTCTTCTGATAGGTATTTTCATATTGTTTAAAATTGTTGTACACTTACGAAGAATTTTAAAAAAATGTAATGCATCTATTTAGTTAAAAAATCCTCATTCAAAATAAAAATAAAATTGAAATAAGAAAGAACCTTTATTATCTTATTATGAAAACACTCATATTGTGAAATATTATTAGGTCACCGGAAAATTACCTCCAAACTATAAAATATATAGATGGAGATGCCTAAAGGGTCTCAGCAAGGTGCCAAATTCACACTGTTTATATGCATCTGCGAAGACGGGTTCAAATTAAATTGAACATGCGAGAGAAGTCTCTCCTTTCATCTTTCCTGTTAATCTGCATTTCTGTCAAGGACGGCGAACGTGACAAACAGACAAATGAACAGGCCATTATAAGCAAACTAAATTCCTCGTCTATGGAGAGAAACAACAGTATGATGATAAAAATATATATGCATATTTCCAAACGGCACTGTCTCTCTTTGTCCGCCACTCTTATTTATCATTTATCATTTATCATCAACAAAGGGAGGCTGTTCTGGGTGCCAATTCAATCTCGTTCCTTCTCCCACCACTCCCAGAAAATGTCGTCCATGTCAATGCCTATGCCGCCTCCGCCTCCGCCTCCAGACATGCCCAAGCCCATGCCCATGCCCATGCCTGATCCTATGTACAACAATAATTCCATGAACATGAAAGATATGGTTATGCACATGAGCTTTTTCTGGGGTAAAGATGTGATTGTTCTATTTCAGGGTTGGCCTGGTGACCGACTTGGCATGTACATCTTGGCTGCAATCTTTGTATTTCTTCTAGCTTTTGCGGTCGAAGTCCTGTCAATAATTTCTTCCGCAATTAAGCCAGGAAGGTGGAATCCCCTGGTTACCAGTTTGATTCTTGCATGTGTTTATGCTTTTCGTATGGCTCTTGCTTACATGGTCATGCTCGCCGTCATGTCTTTCAACATTGGTATCTTCATACTATCCGTGGCAGGTCATGCTGTGGGTTGCTTTCTGATCAGATACCGCTCATTCGTGGCCGCTTCTCCTCCTCCTGCTGCTCCCAAAATTTGATACAATTCCACGCTGCCGTTCTTCTCCCATATGTTTTTTTTTTCTCTCTACTTTCTCAATTTAATGTACTTACAGTTGTATTCCCAGCTCCGTTGCCATGGCTTCTGTCAAACTATGTACTTACTGCTTTTGTATGTGGAATAGAACACGGCATGTAACACCCAGGGCAAATAGATGATATGTATTCGATTTGGGGCAAAAGCATTTCTGTCGAAGCTCTTTTTATTGTTTCGTTTCCATTAAGGAAAAGAGTTGTAGGCAACTCGAAACAAGAATTGAGCAGCGACTCTCAGTAAAAATATCTACACATTTTCCCCAGATGAGTCAAATTTTAACACGTGAAGCAATATTTTCAGATATCGACTGGTCCTCAGAAATGTGAACAATCTCCTAAACTTCTTAGTAATACAGTTCAGAGTATGGTACATCTATTGAGACCGAGAGTTGCAAAAAATATTCTGGCTTTAGGGAGCAACTGCGAAACAAAACCAGTGGGAAATGGAGCAGTGTCCTGACTATTTTCCTTGTGTAAGAATGGATCTTCTTGTTGATCATCAATCTCATTATTTTCATCAGCAATTTCATCCCCATCATTTACAGCTGCAGCAATCTCTCCAGGCTTCTTGTCAAAGAGTCCCTTAAATTGTTTACGAGCCCTCCTCTGGACTTCCTGATTATAACCAATTAAGTAGGCAGTTAGCGTTTTGAATAAAAGCTATTGGCGTTGCTGCAAGTTGTTCTCCAACTGACCTGTTCCTCATTTTTAAGTTTAGCGAGAGCCGCTTTTGCAGTAGGCTCGGAAGCCTTGTCAATGCTCATCATCTGAAGAAACGCAAGACAGGAACAGTTAAAGCATATCATAGTGCAGTCGAGGAATCTAGCAACGCAACAGAATCTCATGTTACCTTATTAAAATCTGCCCTTGCTTCCTCAAAATCTCCAGCTGCCATGAAGGCCATTCCACGCCGATAAAGAGCTTTCACATGAACAGGATTTGCATCCAACACCTGCATTATTTTAGCATCTTGTCCATTTGACTTGGGTGCAAATGTACCAATATAACAGTCTTGCACATGTATTCCAGCTTCCACTGAATTAAATTGGGGTATTGAGTAAACAGATTCACATTGGCAAGATGTTATACCTTATTGCAGGTCTCTATAGACTTCCTGCAGTCCCCCATCTTCAGAAAGCATGCAGCCACATTTAGGTGCAGCAAATTCTTCAGCCATATAAAAAAGAAGAATTAAAACAGGTAATAATAATATTCCATAGATAAACAAAACCTACAACAAAAGAATAACTAGAGGTAGAAACATCTCAATCTCTCTCTCCAAGAAGAAAAAATCTGATTTTGCGAATCAACTTACTCGTGTATTTGAAAATTCTTTCCCCTCCTCATCATCTTGAGGATTAACATGGTTAAATTCTCTAAGCACCTGTAAAGAATCATTATCAGTTGACCACGGGAGGATAATAACAGTGATGCATATAAGACAGGGATGCATGTAATTCCATCACCTAAGTCCAGTAAGGATTAATCAGGCCTTTGGAAAATGTATAGAAAAACGTGGATTGTAGTAGACAGTAAATTCTATCATTTTCATCCTTCAAGAGTCCATGGGATATAATATGCCACACTGCAGGAATTAAATGCAGATATTTCCAGAGGAAATAATATTTACCTGAAGGCAAAAAAAGTGCCAATTTTTTGTTTGAAATAATAAGGACCATTTGAATTACTTAGGGATGAGACCAACAAAATGACTCGTGTAAATGCAATAAACCAAAGATGTTAGAATATTCTCCATTTCAACTCAACAATTAATGTTCCTTTTATTAAGAAAGATAGAAAATTCTTAAGAGTGGAAAAGAAAAAAAAAAAATGAAAGACTAGAATATTCAATGCGTCAACTCGAAAGAAAAATATTCTATTTAATAACTTCTTGATCGTTCTGCTCCAGGACATCAACAAAGGAGAAATGGTTGACCATGAGAAGTAGGTATCACATACCTTCTCATACTTTGCCTTCGCAAGTCCAAATTTTCCTTCTTTGAAAAGCCTGTTACCCTGACAATGGGCATAGCAGGACAAATGAGCTTCCTAGACAAATTGTCAAATACACTCTGATGTTTTACAAACCCCAAATCGCATTCAATAGCTAGAACATATATGTCATGGGTGACTTTATATTATTGAAAGTATAAACTAGTATTTGACATTGAAATTTCTTTCAAATCAAGTTTGAAACAAGAAATGTTCATGATGCTTCATTTAAATATGTAGTAACAAACATTGATCAGTCTACCATATATTAGCATCTTTTTAATCAACCATGGTATCTGTCTTATTGAAAAAGCGTTCAAAGCTTGTTAAGAATATGAAAATGTTGAAGGAGGCATCCTTTCACCAACCATGGTCACCACGAGTCATTAAAGAACAAAAGTTAAAGCTTAAAAGAAGCATCTTGTCACCACATACAGAGATCACAAGTTGTTAGAAACACATTTGGTTAAAGCTTAATAAGAATATGTAATATTTAAAAGGTTGCCGACTAAGCTGGCCAATTATGACTGTAAAATGTACCGTGCCTTTTATCTTCTCAACATCAGCCATAATTTCTCTGAAGTTAAAACCAGTCCAGTCCTGCAGCAAAATTGACATTAATAATGAATTTTATCTCATGCAACAAGAAGAGACAAAATGGATAAACATGAATTACTGGATTGAAAAACTTTTCATAAAGTTCATAGTACAGTAATTACCTTTGGAGTCTCAAAATCAAGAAGCTCGATCTCCCATTGAACATAAGTGCCTTCAGGCACATTCTCTGGTCTGATTATATGCATGATAAAAGAAATGGTTATGATAAATCAATTGCAAGGAAAACAATAATGAGTAAAAGTTACTATGCCATGTGATCTGAAATGACTTAAGCAGTTGCAGCCATTCTATCATGGATAGGCAACTGCAGCCATTCATAAAAGGCCTCCCCAGGTTATAGTGAAGCAATTTAGCTGTTGCACTAAGTTTTTTCTCTAATGAATTGGGAATCTAAATGCTTATTATAATGATAATGAAAAGACACTTCCATACCCCATAACATAGCAATAAAAGAATTTCATAATCACCTTTCAAAATTGTCATAAGCATAATCCGGAGGGCAGGTTACACGAGCTATCTCCCCAGGCAACATCAAACGAACACACATCTCAAATCCTTCAGGCACCTAATGCAAAAGGCCAGAATTTGATGGAATTTTAACCACAGACTACAGGAAGGGTTAAAAGGCAAGCACAAGGGAAATTGAAAGGCAACCAAAAAAATAAATTAGGCACATCTAAGGATATAAAATGAAGAAATAGATTAAACATAGGGGTGTACTTATGGAGTAAATTGACTCACAAGCCCTTCCCCTGATCTGAACTCTAGAGGTTGACCATCATTGTCGATGTTCGTATCGTAGAAGACTGCCTTTTTATCATTAAGAAGCATGCCCTTGTAGTGAACATGTAGCAGGCTGTCCTGGAGAGGGCAATCCATTGGAAATTCACCTAATTATCCACAAAACCAGGATACATTAGCACTGCAAATTATCTATAACTAGATCCTCCTAATCAATATTTTTGCAAGATGAGCAAATGCTTCACATATTTTCTCAATGCTCAATCATCGCATAGTCAACTAAGACCAGCACCAAATTAAAGAGAATTGATAAATGAGGCAATAAGGAAAAAGGTAAGAAAAATATAGAAAGTGGACTTAAAAGATGGAAAGAAAATAATAAAATGGTTCATAAATTCATTTGCTGAAAGGCACATATATTTATAAATGCTTTCTTCAAGCCTTCCATGAGCAGCCAAGTTTCTAAATGCTTCAGGGACATCTAAAATTCAGATGTTCCGGCACTTGGTGTGTGCCTTTCAGCAAATGAATATATATATATATATATTTATGTGTGTGTGTGTGTGTGTGTTGCAAGTCCTAAATAATAATAATAATAATAATAACAATATTCCCTCCATTCAAAATTAAATGTTTACTTTCCATTGTATAAAATAATTATAGTCTCCGAAAATAAGTTACCTTATTATCTGTATTATGACTATATTTAGTGGTGCATAACACATGTTAATAGTATGAATTTGTTAAATTAGGAAAGTTAATTTGTGGAATTTTAGTTAAAGAATATTTTACATTAAGAAAGTGGAAATTTACTTTAGGTTTGAAGTAACATTAAAAAATGAAGAAAGAGGACCACCTCTTCCATCACGAATCCGCCGCTTTATTAGGCGTCCATCTCCAAGAACATCACGAACCTGTCAATGCAAAACCTAGTAGTTAGAACATCTAAAGCAAACAATTCTCAGATATTTAAAATTTTTAGGATCTGTAAAAGCAAGTTTCAAGATTAGTGGCAATTTAGAATTCACAAAACAATTTCATGCATAAAAATTCAAAAATTCATATGGAAGAGAATTTTCCAATATGCAAAAACATTTGGCACTACTGCATGCCTTATCATGGAATAACATTTATGCAAAACAAACGAAAGGAGAAGAAAACAAGAGGCACCTATTGGGAAATTACAATAAAACCTGAGACATCTCAAAACCCTAATATTCAATGAAGCCTGAACTACTAATCAATTAATAGACATATGCATATACTCATGTGCTAAACTTGGAAAGAAATTGAAGATTAGAAAGAATATAATGGCCAAGGGGCTAAGGTGGAGGAGACCAACAAGCTACAAGCACCTATTAGCCGCCCATTCAAACAGTTTGTTTCAGAGATCTGTGTGCTCCAAATGCACAATGGTCATGCAACAAAATACATAACAGAGCTTCAATTATACAATAAATTTTACCTGAATAAAATGGATTAGCTCCACCTCAAAATGAATTTCATCAATACCTTCTGCAGCAGGTAGTAGTTGAGAATCAGTAATATATTGACTAGTAACGTAGATCACTGCCTTCTCTCCACGTGACATAGTTCCTATTCCCATTTCAAGACCTTTTGGTACCTGATAAAAAGAAATTTACGTTTGCAAACATCAAAGTGAAAAAGGAAAACACAGCACGTTACAAGACATATTCTCTTATAGTCTAGGGTACAATGGATATCAGCTTCAGGGGAAGAAAGAACAGCCAAGGACAATAGATCTTTTAGTTACTTCAAAGCAGAATGCACATTTTTTGAAAATGAGTAAATTGACAGAACACAAATCACAAGCACAAATCTCAAAACAAGAATGAAACATAAGGAAGGAAGGTGGAACAATAAGCTAGTTACCTCTGATTTTCCCAAAGTAAAGAAAAGGGGTTCTTTAGCCTGTGCCAAGGGAACTTTGCCATTTCCCGACTTTGCTGTAACCCTGAAACAACAAAAAATGGTAGAAGTATTAATTCATCTCATATATCCTTTTCACATCAAATTGTCATTTCCCCGAGTGTAGATATCTTATGAGAGCTCTAGGCCTTTCAGTTACCATAGGTTCAACATAGAAGGATAAACAAAGAAAAATCAGTTTTACCAGGCTTTAACTTCGTAAGGCTCCCTAGGAGTTTCCCAACCCTGTCCCTCTGCTGTTACCTGTGAGGAAAATGATTAAACATTGAGTAAAAAGCTGTCTAAGAAGATTTCACAATCTATCAGTAATCTTTTAAGCTTATGGTTACAATCTTTCTACAAAATTGTGTATTCATTCCCAAAATAATTTCAACAAGTGAGGCTGGATAACTAAATCTGAGGATTAGGAGGAGGACAACCAGGCACTTCAGAAAATAGCATTTCCTGGAATTTCAAGAAGGAAGTACGTTTTCATAAAAGCAGCAGGTCAGGGTTGAAGGTTTTTCAGCATTTTAAACAAAAGTTGCTCAAGGGTTTTAAACTCCTTTTAGCACTTTCACTATTATGTTCTAGGAAAAAAAGATTAATAAACAAATCTTGGCAGCGCTTTTCAGAACAGCTTTTTGTTTGACAATGTGATAAAAATGAAAATATCATCAATAGTTTATACCATTCTCCAATATTGTTCATCACTTATAAGCAATTTTCTTGGTAAATTAGGTTAATGCAAGCAAATGGTCAGGAGCTCTACAATATATCTTTTGTTGTCTGAATCCTCACAACAAACTGAGTGAAAGCTGACATAGAACATAAAATATATTATAATGGTTTACAGTATATTTCAACTTCTAGATTAAAAAAAAAGGCACAAAAGAATCAAGGAAATCACGCAGCAGCCAATTCACTCTACCTTCTTTAGGACCCCTAAATCTTCACTGATGACCTGAATATAAGAAAACAATAAAGTTAAAAAATCAGAGATGCTATGCACTAAAATAGTATTTGCTGGTGTTAGAGACAATTACTAGTGAATTATTGCAAAATTCTTGCCTTGACTTTAGCAAAATCTATAAGCTCTATCTCGAAATGAAGCTCGTCATCCTTTGGAAATCCATCAGGAACTGAAACAGGACAATCCTCCTCTCCGTAGTGCATTTCAGATTTCATCTTCAACTAAAATCCAAACATTACAATAATGTTATTAATCAGGTTATTTTGGTTTTTTTTTTTTTGAGAAAAATAGTTAATTGCATGAAGGATGCCTCGTGACTTCCAAGCATTAAGAATTAGGACTCATTTGCAAGTAAATAAGGATTAAGTAATAACCATTGCTACTTCACCCTTTGGCATTGTTGGAATTCCTTCCAGCAATCCTAATATCATCTTGCTTTTGCCCAAGACATGTCTTATTGGTGTACCTTTGCCTGTTCAAGTGTTTTCAAGTTCAGCATGCAGATAAGAACTGTTTATTACAAAAAGGTATGACTTTCAGTAATAGATAGCCGCTATAAA
>JAOXNR010000001.1:12001279-12020947 GCA_028571225.1 Parsonsia alboflavescens | reverse complement strand
TTGTAGAATCAAACTGTTTTTGGGACCAACCTTATAGGATTAAATCGACTAAAAACCCTAAAATATTTAATAAACTCTAATATTATAAAGGAACGAGAATCCTAATAAGTTAAAAATAGTGACAAAAAGAGGATTATTCATTGTCGGAAACCCTTTCTTCCAATGGAACAAACACCTGATATCAAACAGAAACATTTTGATGATTATGAAAAATTTACACATTTGTATACTACGACTAGTCAGTGAGCAGCCCAGAATGTAAGAGGAAATCGTAGTCACAGATCTCCAATGCAATATGGAAGGACCAAGTCAAGAATGAATCACCGGAACACACGCCTAGACCAAGATCATGGAAGCCACGCCCCCAATTCACACACATCGCATTAATCCACTCCACCTCCCTTACCCCGATTTGGTTTAACAATAATAGAGGGCATCTCTGGGCGGAACCGCGTGATATTCGCAATTCCAAGATAAGCAAATCCAAAAGACGTGTTTCCCACTTTTAGGCTAAGGTTAATTTTCGGCCCGCAATAGAATCAAACAGTATCTACCAATACCAGGAAGCTTAGTTTCAAGAAATTGATAGCTACCTTTGCCTTAATTTAATATACCACGACCCTTTCCCACGAAGCAACCTCATTTAAGGGCATCTCAAATCCTTTTTTGCCTTTTTCTCCATTTGGCAAATCATCACGACCCTTCCCCTCGAAGCAACGTTGATTAAAGGCATCACCCTGAAGGTCCCTCATATTTTCTTTGTTTTAGGGAGACAAATGAGATTTCAAAAGAAAAAAGATAATTCGACGGGACACGGGATGAAGCCCAAGTCAAACGGTATCTACTCCCCAGAAATGGCATAGACTGGCCACATGCCTTGTGGTATGGTTTTTTTCGTCCAGGGAAGCCGATGCACCGAAAGAATGACCACACTCGAAAGCGCAGGGCTGCCAGTAGGGAGAAACGGACAACACAACCTGCTGTCCAGTATTGGACAATCGCTAGGAGTCAAAAAGGCCGGGGAAGTAACATTGCATGTGAAGAAACGTGGAAATGTATTCTCATACTACTTTGGTCAATAGATCTCAACTGTCACGATTACTTAACCATGCACACTTCTCCAGCTGTATGATTTTAAATCAAGTTGAATATCAGAAAAATGGTGCAGGAATCACTGATCCAATACTGGAAATAATAATTATTGTTATTCATTACTATAATTATGCGTCTAGGGTGGATGAACCGATACAGATCTCTACAAACTCCCAATCAGAGATCGTATCACCCAAACAATTGAAGGAAAACAGGGTTGAAATTCCAACCAAAACATGACCCAACCCTGCAAAATCTATGGTCTTTTGGGACTTCAAATAGCACACAGTATTACAAACTTTTATTAAATAGCATAATTAATATAATTTGCATCAGAAGAAGCAAAAAGATAAACGGCCATCCACCACTTTCTCGCACATCGAGCCGACCAACATGAACGAAAAAAAGCTGTTTCCTTCCCCCCTTCTTTCCAATCCATTCTAGACTGGACTCCAATTATTTTTTTCTTCCTAATACTAAACCAAAGAACCATTTCATCAAATACCTATAATATAACCCTACTAATTCATCACCACCATCTTTCAAAAACTGTCTCTTCAGTACTTGCTGTATTTCCCTAAACCTAAAATTACTCCTAAATCACTATCCCAAGACTAACAAAAACAAACTTCCATTTTTCTTCTAAGAACCCTTCAAACTCCTTTTCGCTAAATCCTAAAACCTTCAAATTCAAATGATCATCTCAGTAAGTCCACTCCTGGGGAAGCCGGACCTCCGGGCTTAAAACTTGCTGTGCCCTTACACCGGCACCACGCTTCTGTTGAGCTTGAGGGATCACCATACCATTTCTCTGTTTCGCAGCAGAAAAATCTACAGGTTTACACAAGAACCAGGATCAGTGCAAGTATTGTGTAATGTAAAAAATAAAAGACCAAAACAAAAACCATAGCATGCTCAAAAGTACTCTAGAATCCTGTACCATGATCAGGAGCCAAGCTTCCGTTATATCGGTTATGCACTTGAGAATCCACCGCACCCAGGTTCAAATTCAAGGCCTGGACCACCCTGTCTGGCAACAAAACCGTCGAACAACCTGCAATACCAAACAAAATATGATCAGCCACTGTATGGACCAAATAAGAGCCTCTAGAAAAGCATATTTAAATAAGCAACAGAGCTTCTGGTGAAAAGAAAGAAAAACAAGGGAAAACAGAGCAGTAGAAAACAAAATAGAACAGATCTGGGTCAAACAAGTCAGTTACTCGAAGCACATTAGTGGAATTAACACCAGTAGCCCACACAACACACACAGCATGTGAACAGCAGTGAAAGGGAAAAAAGACAGAAATTATTATTCAGAACATGCCATTCACCAACACCCACTAGCCTCTCAAAAATTCTTCAAATCCTATAATGGAACAATCTTTGAAGTATTAATTAATATTTATCCACTGAGAGGTGTTCCAAATATTTACATATGATTTAAAAATGAAAGAGAATTACCCGACTTCTTGCGAGTTTCAGCTTGGGTCCCAAATCTTCTAGGCAAGAAAACGCCAGTTCCAGCACATTCTCTCTTGGAAACAGGATTTCCAAGAAACACAGCCCTCATCCCCGAACCAGGCTGAGGCTGCAACTGCTGCCTCCGAGACTGTTCCAAAGTAGGCCAAGCTGTCATAGGAAAACTAGGCTTCCCAATCCTCCCCCGACTCTGCAGCATTTGTTGATTATTGCACAGCTGATGTTTTCCCTGTCCCCAAACGCAAGTTCCTTGTTTCAACAACTGCTGCTGCTTTAGCTGCTCAAACTACAGCAAAAGAAACAAAATAAGACTAGGGAGTAAACAACTAATCAAAATTTCAGAAATTGGAAATGTTGAAACCACTTAGGAATCAGTATAACTTACCTGTAAGGCTTTCAAATGCTGATTATAAGTGCCATGGGGCTGGCTCGGATGAAAACCAAGATTTGGGGTAGGGCTTTTAGGGGGTACAGCGATAGGACTGGGCTTCCTAGAAACAAAGGGTGCGTTGTTCTTTGAGTGAAAGCCGGTGGCAGCTTCGCTCATTCTCATTCTGGCGACCTCCCCTGCGGCTGCATAAAGTAGATTCCAAGCATCCTCAGCCCTGCTCGCTTCTGGTGGTGAAGCCACCCTGGAGGGGCAGTTTGGGCTGCCACGACTAGAACCCTGGTTGCAGTCGCAACCACCCAGAGTACAGCAGAGAGTAGATTGTGGCGAACCAGACAAACTCCACCCCTGTGATGCAAAAACAAGGGAAACACCTTGGGCATTTAGTAATCAACAGATAACGCGGGAATCTAAAACAACCAACAAATGGAAGGTTGGCAAGTTACCTTTCTGTTTTCATAGACTGAGCCAGAGTCCTGGATGGTTGAACGGGTGACTTTGCGAGTCAACTCGGCGATATAGTCCTCCTCATCACTCTCAGTCTCTGTTGAGACAGGGGAACTCAGATTCGAGTTGGGGGCAAAGTCATAAAAAAGTTCACGCGAAAAATCTCTTCCAAAGACAGAACTAAAACCATTTCCATTTCTATCTCCACCATGACCCTTCACCTCTGTAAACAGGTCATCATCGTCCGTCAAGAACTGCGGTGGCAACCAGAACTCACAATCGTCGCAATCCTTCGCCATTGACTCCCTTCAACAACGAATGATTTCTTTCCCCTACTATAAATAGAGTAGAGTTCTGTCCTAAGGTTCTTGTAGCGACAGGAAAGAAACGGTAAGGGCTTTCAAGAAAGGGATTATGGAAGGAAACGAAGGAGGGTTGCGGCCTCTTCAAGGTTTAATAATAACAGCCACTACAGCTTTTCTCCTAGGGGTTGAGTCTCAACTTCAAGGGGCCAACCAAAAATCTGCTAGCAAAAGAGAGGGAAATGAGAATGAACTTTTAAAACAAAAAAATTTGAGGAAAGAGAGTGAAGGTGCAGAGGCTTGGAGAGAGAGTGAGGCGCAATGCCTGTTTATAAGCAAAACTTTCTTGGGTAGGGAATGAAGAGACTAGGATTGGAACCCTAAAATGTCAGCCGCAGATGGGAGAGTGAGAACACGCGTATCTACAGCAAATGGGAAGGGCAGATATTGCAGAGTTGTAGCCAGGTAAGATATAAGATTTTTAGAGGTAGGGGGTGGGACTTACCCGACTATGTTTTAGTGGGTCGATGGTGGGGTCCATATCTGACAGGGGTCACTCCTCTTGCATGTGAGCGTTGGGTGGGGTCCATTGACTGATGTTTTAATTTATAGACAATGTAAATATGGTTAAGTACAGTTGTTACATAAATCCCGGTTTAATTAACTCATTTTTTTATTTAGCAAATAAATTTGAATAATAGGTATATTTGGTGCTGGAAGGATGATAGTGAAAAAGGTTTGAATAGTGAGACAACGTGTTGGCGCCTTTCTGATTCGTTAAAATGGTGGTAGCTGCGTAAGCAGACATTTGTCCTCATCCCCCTCCACGTGGCAATCATGCTTTGCATGTAAGTACTCAACCCCAGGCATGGATGGAGTCTTGGACATTTTTGTACTTCTAAGTAAAAATAAAGGAGTACTCTATTATAGTAATTATTCAATTATAGTTGGTGTTCTTTTGCATTCTTGCCCTTGAATAATGGATTGGCAAAATTGCCCTTCTGTTGCACCCAGCATTGGCAGCTGGAATTTTGAAGTGGGGGAGTGCTGAGTGTGGAAAAAGTACTGAGGTACTGTTCTTTTTCTTCTCTTTTCTCTTTTCTTTTTTCTTTTTTCTTTTTTCTTTTTTCTTTTTCTCAGAGATAAATAAGGTACATATGTGTGTTTTCGGGGTAAGGCTGTGATAGGATCTGTCCGCAGAAGATTTCTTTTTGGCAGTGAAACATAGAATTGGCAATCCCACGGTTTAAAGTTGTCTGATGCGTCTTTGTTTCTACGTGACCTCTACTGTACTATATCCAATCCTGCCTTCTGCTTTGTCAATTATACCCTTCAAACTTTTTACCTCATGAGATTACTTCGTTTAAAAATTTTTTTATCTAAATTAATATAATTACAACATTATCTATTTATCCTTTCTTGAATTTCTTAAAAATTGATTTTAATAAAAACGTGATTAGTGGATTTTAAAATTGAGGTAGGTAAATACAATAAATGTCATTAAAAAATAATTAACAAATAAATAGTAAAATGAATAATTACTTTTTATTTTAATATATATAAATGATAATCATTTTAAAATAAAAATAATGACGATGATACATTTTTCTTCCTTCTTTTTCTTTTTTTCTTTTGTTTTTTAAAAACTTGGACCGGGCAATCAAATGTAATCAATCACACTAATCATTGTTGACATGTGGAGAGACATTCCCATAATCAAAGGCCACAAAGTATCCCATGAACGAAACAGGATGCCCCATCCTCGGAAAAACCTTCCTCCCATTGTTGTGTGCTTAATCACAAAGAATGGCTGGTCTAAAAGACTGATTAGTGTTAGATAATTTTAATTCATATTTGTCGTTGTATCAAGTATTTAACAAAAAATATGGTTACCGAATTTAAAATTAGGTACATTATCAGTATTTCCACTGAATAATGAAGAGGTTTATAAAGCAATACTGGTAGATTCATTTTCTCCCTTTTTTTTTTAAATGATTTCCATATATTAGTGAGATGCATTAATTTTTTTTAATTTAAATTATTTTTTAGAAGATGAAAACTCCATTAAGTTTCTTAAATTTAAAAATTTGAGAGGAAAAAATAATAGTTTGCGTGAGTGGCAAGCTGTGAGAATCATAATGAAGTAAAAATTGAATTTTTTTGTGATGAGTCGGGAACTAAATCACCGTAGTGCATTGGAGTTTGTTCACAATCTACCTTATGTAAATTATAAATCCAAACAAGAAGCCTCAAGAAATATAATTTAATAGTAAATTTGACGAGACCCTCGCCTCTATACTTACGGTGTAAGTTTGATTTCTGTTAAACGTAGAAATTGATTCATTACACGTAGTAATTAAATGACAAACTCTCTCAAAATCATTACATCCGAACCATTCAATCACAATAAATTAAATAAGCTTATTTAAAGACTAAGAATAACAATAAAAATAAAAATCCAACACAATATATATATGTATATATGTAGTATCCAGATTAAGATTCAAATTAAAATATTCCAAATTAGGTGCATAATTAATATTACAATTTTATTCCTTGGATATCTCAAAAATTGAAGTAGTGAGTGCGTAGACTTAGATCTTGAATCCGTGTTCCATCAATACCTTCTTGATTACTGAACTATCAAGTTTCGTGCAAGCCATCACATACACACAGCTTTAGAGAAAAAAAACTATGAATAATATGAGGGAAAAAATTATATAGATATAGTTAAAATTCTTTTCCAACTATATATATTATATAAGTATTTATTTATTATTATTATCAATTTGCCACGTGACCAATATTATTAGTATTAAAATAAAAATAAAATTGAATTTGTTAAAATGTTATTCGTTAATTTTTTTTAAAAAAAATTGTACAAATGGAAACAAGAGGCTTAATTTCGAACGGAGATGATATTAAAAAAATTTTATTTGGAAAATTTAGTAACTTATAGAAGAAAGAAACTATAAACAATAAACTAAAGCTTATTTAAAATTAGAATTAACCGTACTATGACCATGAGAAAAAGTTCTAACGCCTGCCCCACCTTCTCTCTCTCTGAAAGAAATTCCAGACGAGGCTCTAACAGAATTATTACTAAAATTTATGTAAATTATTCGAAATTCTTTTCCAATTATATGAAGGTGATTATTGAGCTTTTATATTAAAATCAATTTATTTTTAAAAATAAAATATTCAATTTCAAAAAATTAAAATATAAATAAAAATATTGGCGGATAGAGTAATAAATAAAATATAATACTATAATAATAGTTCTTCCTCATTTACTAAATATAAGTCATCAACTATCGTTTTGTAAAAATTAAAATAGTTTTGTTTTTTTTAAAAAGGTCCTATAATTAAAATTTTAAAAATCTAAACAAAATTTTTACAAATATATCATAAGGGGATAATATAAAAAAAAATATTTAAATATTTAATTAATTAATAATAACGACTATAACTAATAACCATAAAATTTTATTAAATTGAATTATATTCAATGACGCAGGGAGTATAGTTCTGTCAATGAAAGTGGGATGTCTTATTTTAAAAAACAAATAAATAAAAATTCTGAACATTATTTTCTATTACTAAAATAAAGATTTTATTCTATCCTCACTCTTTCTATTCCACAAATCAAACGGAACAAAAACGTTAAAGAATTGAATTAAAGTTATATTTGATAAGAGAAAAGGCAGCCGTGTGCCGGTTTGGATGGAGGCATAGAACCAGTTAACTGGGTCGGGAATGTTTAAACTTTAAATGGACAAAAACATCCAGATCTATTGCAAATGTTGCAGCTCACTAATCAGACAAAAGAATAATCATATTTAAAAATAAATCAGTCATAATCGGTATCTTTTTGTGTAAGCTCTGCGCAAATGGACCCAAATTACAATTTTATCGTTATTTAATTGACAAGGCCACCGATATGCTTCACACATACCTTAAGGACAACACAGTGTTTGGAGTTTTTTCTTTTCTTTTCTATAAAAGAAAAAAAAAAACGCCATAGTATGTGTTTGCCCTGCTCCTGAGTCCGCGCATACAATTTTAAAAAATAAAATAAAATTACAGAGTCGCTATCTAATCCCCTTGGAAGTGAAACGTTTTTGAAAGGGCACGACGCTTTCATATTGTTTTTAATTTCTCTACGTTTTAACTTCCGTCGTTTATAGGAAGAGTATTTTTTGGATTGCTCTTTGGAAATTCCCTAGATTTGCAGCCCCATACTATAGCCTTCATTAGTTTAACTCGATCATCCGGATAAAGCTATAAAGAAAGAAATAATATATGTTTATTGGATTAAATTGTTAGGTTCAAAATAGAATTTTAAAAATTTCTGACATATTATAATTGATCATTCCCAACAATATTAAACACTATACAAATTCAACTTTAGTGGAAGGAAGTATCAAGATGATTTTTTCTTTTACACGCATCCTCTCATATCATAATGTTTCCTATAACACTCTCATCTAGTTTCATCTTAAATTTGTAACCTCTCAATTTCAAATGTTGATATTAATCATTAAGTCATCAAGACTTAACATATTATTGTATCTTCTCGATTTTTTACTTACTTTTATATATTTATCTAAGACGGTAATTAAATGGAGAAACAAAAAGTCTCCATTGCAAAGTATATGATCCATAAGAAATAATTTATTTGGTGAAATTGATTGTTGTATTTTTATTTTGAGTATTTTAAAATTAACTCTTTTTGTAAATTTGATAAAATTTATATTTTAATGTTTATTATAAATAGAATTAATTGTTTAAAATTTGTATAATATTTAAAATGAAATAATTTATTCCAAACAAAAGAATATATAATCTATACTTGTCACAATAAAATACTCTTATCAATCAGAATTGAACGTTTAATTTTAACTTATATAAATTTTTTAAAAAATGAATTAACTTTTTAAAAAATTTTAACAAATTTATGAAATGAAATATTTATTTTTAAACTATTCATAATAAAAATAAAAATATTTAATTTTGATAACGATTAACGAGGGATTGAATATTTACCTTGATCTGATGTGGCAAGTGTAATAATATTAACTGCTGCAACTACTGCAAAAGACTGCAACTCTAACTGTAGCAGTCAAACTAGCCTTCCGTCTACATTAACGGCCGTCTCTTTCCCACTACTTAAAACAACGGCATGTCTTTTTCACGGGTCACCCACGATGCCGGCGTTAGACGGCGAGCTTATTAGTCGTTTCGCGCCTTTTTCGTGGACATGACGACGCCTATATGATGGATTGAATTAAAACGTAGACGTACGTGTATTATACAAAATAAATTATTCACAAAAATGAACAACGACGTGGGGACGCGATTACCTGCACGGTGACAACTCAAAGGAGGCAATTTGAATAAATAGTATGCTAATAAAATAATAAAGGGGAAGATGGATTATTCTTTTTATTATTATTATTTTCTGATATAAGTCAAAAGGAGATGTCTTGAGATTTTGAAAACAGTTGAAATGCGAAGGGAGACGAAGGAAAAAAAAAAAAAAAAACGGCTACGAGGTTTCTCACCAATGTACTTTTGTCTTTCCTTTTTCTCTTTTTTTTTTTTCTTATTTTCCAAACAAATATCTAAAAAAAATGCAATAAATATATACACTTTAGGTTACCTAACTGCAATAAAAATTAATCTTAAAATTGAAATAATACAGTTTAGAATTGAATGGTATTATTTATATTTCGTGTTATTCATGAATATGTCATTTTTTAACAAATTAGTTGAAAATTTTCAAAGGAGAAGATATTGATATTTTCAAAATAAATTAAATTGAACTCTTTAACCAAAATTTAGCAAAGTCAATATAAGAAAATCAATTATGGTTGAAATGAGTTTCTCTTATTAATTTCTTTATTCTTTTTTATGATTAACTATAAATATTTTTATTTTAAAATTTAAACTAAATGAAGTTTTTATTAATTGTTCACATTTATTACCTTGAAAATGTATTATGAAGGAAAATTATCATAAAATCATTAATAGTTAAATATACATTGGTTGTTGAAATGAAATTATTAAAAGATAAATTTGATATAAAATGGAGAATATAACCGAAATTCTAATAACTTGCTTTATAAATTTTTATTTGATTGAATGTGATAGAAAATAAAATTATTGAAACTAACAAGGTGAGTCACACATGCATTTCGGCACGAATAATGAGTAAAAAAAATAAAGTAGCCTTTTTCAGCCAAATTAAATTCTTTGAATGTAGTTGACAAAAATGATATATATATATATATTAGATATATAAGTAAAACAAAGTCTTGATTATTTTTTTGGTTTTTTTTTAATCTCGTCTTTCAAAGATCAAATATAATTTTTCACTTTTTTTTTATCGTGTATGAAATTTAATATCTCATAATTAAATTCAACTCACTCCATTAATTTAAGTTTCTGGAATAAGTGAAAATTTAATATCAAGAGTTGTCATTTGCCACCAAAGTAAGATGACTTGACCAGTTTCGAATTTGAAAAAGGAATAGCTATTCCGAGTTGGACCACGAATGTTCATTTCATGGGAATTGTAACTCTGATTTAACGAGTGAAACCATACAAAGTAATAAAGTTTCAACGAAAATTCCAATAACAATAAAAAGAGGGGGGGTGGGGGTGGGGAGCGAATTACTTCATACTTTCAGAATTAGACCTTCCTATTCCTATTTTTATTTTACTAAAAGTAAAGAGGTTGTTAATATAAAATCTCATTATCAAGCTCTTATATAAATACGAATTAATTCACATTCAGTTGTATAATATTCCCATAACTATTTACATTAATATAAACAATAAAATGGTGATTTTGTGAAAGTAAAAAACATCATTTAATTTGTTATCGAAAGTTAAAATAGAGCATTTAGTTATAGAAAAGAAAAGTATAAATTTATTATTGATTATGAAATATATATATATATATATATATACACATATATACAGGAATGCTACTGTATGTTACATAGTATATAACAGCATTTTTATACAAATACATGCCTTATAAAAAATACAATATGACTATTTTATCCTATAAATTTATTTTTTCAAGAATGTCAATCATATTCTCAAATTCAACAAACAAAACATGAATAATCATGTCCAGTTTAAACTGTTCCTCTGGGGACACATCAATGGTGGAGTAGCAAATATGCAGAACATAGGTCTCAAGTTCAAATCATACCAACACCTTTCTAAATAAGCAAAATGTCGAGGTACAAGCGAACTCTTAATTTGAAGGATTCAACTTAGGCATTAAAGTTATTTGATAATATCTTCATACAGGTATTTGGGTTATTTTGACTCAATTAATCCAGTGGGATCTCTTAAACCCCTAGGTCATGGTGGATATTCTTTTATTACTTGATCAGATCTTGTTTGTCTTTATGAACTTTGAAAGTATGCATTCAGGGACCAGTTTAACAAGTTATCTGAGTATGCATGGAGTTGGCCGTTTAGTCATAATTTAACAAATTTCCCAATAGATTAAGGAAACTTCCTATATCATAGAACTAATAATACTGAAAATATAGGCAATTATACAACTTATAGGAGTAATATTTAACAGATTTTGTCTGTATATTTTGATTTCAATTGTAATTTAAGAAAGAAAGAAAGAAAAAAAAAAGAATAGAGTTAAAGATTAAAAATTTAGACCAAAACAAATTATCATAATGACAAGAAAAATCAATCTTCAAATTAATTATCTGCATTTAAGAATCTCACGCTTAAGGTGCAAGTTTTCATGAAGTGTTTGATTGTGGATGGGCGTGCGGAGCATGAAGCCATTAACCTTTTCTGATCTGTTTCCACTCCAATTGTGACCCCAGAAAATGAACTTTGGGAGAAAAGATATCCAAACGCACTTCTGTTCGAGCTTTTTCTTTAATATATATATATTTTTTTTGGCGAAAAGAAAAAAGGAAAAAAAGCATGGCTTTGCTTTGCTTCTCAATCCCGTAACTGGGAATTCTTTCGAAGAATTTGGGCGCCGAAAGAAAGATCCGATTACAAAAACCCGACGTCATTTTCAGTAATTATCCTAATGTTAAAATAATAAATAAATTTTAAAAAACCGGTTTCTTTCTTCATGGGTTTTTCCTCTCAGTTCCGGCATGCCGGGTCCATCCTATTATTTGTGGGCTTCCATGTGCTCATTTGGTTCTAACCCGGAACGGAATAGATGTTGTTGATTTTGTAGGAAAGTTTTCCCGTTTTAGAAACCGGAAACTTGTCCAGAATAGAATGTCCGGAAGCAGTAATTCAACTCCTTAATCACTTTATTCAACCTCCTAATTACCCTCATTCCGAGGACTTTTTTCCTCGCATAAAACAGTTGCGATTCCCGCGGTGAGGAGAATATGAGGAATTGAGGATTGGGTGCCATAAATATTGCATCTCATTCGTAGACTTAAATCTTTGCTACTACGGACTACCATTAAAAACTCTGTTCGGTTGTGGTCCTAGTGGATAAATAGCCTCGATTATCTATATTTATTATTCTCTCGATCGGAATTGAAACTCAAACAAAATTTAAGAAAATCAATTTACTTAATTCATTTTATATTTAATAATATCATTTTTGAAAGAAAATTCTAAATAATTTATGAAATGAAATATTTATTTTTTGACAACTCAAACGTAAACATTTAATTTTGAACGAAGATAATATAATTTTAAATTTTTTGAATATATATATTTTTAATTTATCGGTGTATTTTATCAGTCAATTTCTAACCTATTTGTTTAGAGTACTTCATAAATTTTTCTCAAATTAAATAGACATATTTGATTTCATGTATACACTTATACATATTGCTCAATTTGTATTATCCCAACATATATATATATATATATATATATGAATTTCACTCCACAAAATTTGATCTAACTTAAAAAATGAAATTCGGATCTGAAAATGAACCACAAAACTAAAAAATTAACTCTTATATTTAATATAATTAGTTTCTTGCCCCCGATAAAAAAAATATTCTATGTCCGTTATCGTTATTAATTAAACAGTAACTCCATAAAAAAATCATCACATCAGGAACATCTCATTATATGGAGGGCAGACCATAGGTCTCGAATTCGAATTCCATCAACATCCTCTTGTTTAAGTAAAATATTGAGATATGTGAAAACTGATCCAAATATTATTGTTATTATTTTTTTAAAACCTCCATAAAAAAATTATTCTATATCTATCATCGTTATTAATTAAGTAGTAGGAGTATAAACAGTTCTCTTCTCCGTCCTCTGTCAAAAGTTGGTGAATCTAGTAATTAGTATCTGTCAAAAAGTCAAGTCGATAATAATGCTTCTGTTTTCTTAATATTTCGAACCTCATTCATTGTCTGGCTGGCTTTTCAATTAATTTCCTTTTCCCATTTGAGTTGTACTAAAGTCGAATGTAATGCCTTATCTTAAAAAGGAAACAAAAAATAACTGCATGTCCATCCGTCCCAACTCCTAGATTTGAATCATCAATGTGAGCCCTACCGCTCATATAAAGAACGGATCCCGAATCTTCAATCTATTTAAAGGGAAAAAGAAACACGGCAGTACAATTCAACCATTTTTTCTGGCTTATGGTATTCTTCACTACTTTTAAAAGCTTCTTAAAAAAAATCAAATCAAAGTACTAAAAATAAACAGCACTACATATATACATATAGATAATAAAGTGAGTTATTTTTCTGAGATGTGCACCGTTATACTGTGTGATGGCATCGATATTGTGGAAAAAAAAAAAAAAGAGACACGTAGATCTAAACGAGACGTTTCGACGCCGTCGTACTGTGCGACGGCACACACAATAACGCCCTCGTAAAGTGAGAATGCAATTTTTCAATGAATGAACAAAAAATAATTATAGCAATCAAGAACGTGCTTTGAGTCACTTTATTTGATTCGAATATTAATTATGACTATATATTGAGTATGCTTTGGCTAATTTCAAAACTATTAGTTGCGTAGTATTTTCCCTTTTTATTGTCATTACTTATGATATAATCTTAGTAGCATACTTTCTACTTCACACTCCATCTCTTCCCTTTGCTGGTTAGTAGAATATATCTATATAAATATATTTTTCTCCATCGTTAAATATAATTCATTCTAACCGATTTCCTTAATACTATTGATTATAAATTATTATTATTAATTAATTATGTATTTTTTTATATTATCCTTCTAATAATATATTAAAATAGTATTCAAATTTTTTTTAGATGGTAATTATAAAGTATTTTTGGGAAAAAAATAAATTTTATTTTTACAAAATGATTTATATTTAGTGATGAAGGAGATATTTTTTCCACAAGGGATCTGAGTAAAACTCGTAATCTAGATTCACGTTCCGGTGATTCTTATGAATTACCCAACTCACCTCGGTCCAACAAGGCCTAACAGGAATTGGATCCATGGAAGTAAGTAAGATCCCCGAAGTTTCATGACTCGGTCATTTTAACTCTAGTTCGGATATCAGAAGTCCTGGAGTTGACCCATGACCTCGTAACCTAGCCGAGCAATTTAGGAACATCGTGATGATAATTATTTGTGCGGATTTATGTTCTATCACGTGATGATAATTATTTTCCCCAAAATTTAGGAACCCCACAATTATGAATTCGGAATAATAAGGGAAGCCCTATGTTTGAGAAATGGGTAATGTAACATAAGGTAACTTTTTTTTTTTTTTCTTTTCTTTTAAAATATCTCTCATCGGGTTTTAAAAATGTGAACATTATTTTACTATACATTAGCAAACAGATAATAAAGAAAAAATATAATCAAATATCTAATTAATTAATTATAATGATTTATAATTAATGATAAAAAAATTAATTAAAATGACTTATATTTAACGATAAAAAAAAAATCTTACCATAAATATTAATTTAGTTTTTGTCGAAATTGTACCTATAACTTATAAGGACTAATTATTAATCTACAAATGAGTATGACACGGAAATATTTTTAAGTAAATATCATCTTAAGTTAATATTAACAATAGTTCTTATTAACTTTTGTTTTTTTTTTTTTTTGGTTCTCATTTGAATTGAGCTTTCTCGTAAGGAGTGATCATCAAGTAATCGAGGACTAAAGAGCTGACTATACGATTTTATCGTAAAATTTAATACGAAAGTTAACACTTAATCACATTCAAATGTGCAAACTAATCCATCCAGGACATTTCAATGTGTGAAGTGACGAGCGTGCATATCATAGGTTTTGAATTCAAATTTCACTAACATCCTCTTGGATAAGTGAAATATCGAGATGCTAAAAATTAATTTGGACACAGTTAAAAAAAAAAAAAAATGCAAACTAAAGGAACAACCTCCTTATTCATCTCGGTAGCATTTGCTAATTGGTCTTATATCCATATTATCCCCATTACCCCATTTGCATACTTCTATAGGGGAAAGTTGGGGTATATAATATATATGCAGATCAGAGAATATCGGTGAAGCCAAATGATCATATGGTTTTAATGACACAGAAAAAAAAAACAAATATCTGATGATCAAAAGTTAGTCACGACTATTACTACCGTGACAACTTAATAATTTGACGAACATGTTTTTATTTTTAATAATCGAAGCCGTGAGTGGAATCCAGGTGTCTGTGGGTTCGGGCTCTGGCGCCTTACTTCGTTGCGAGAAAGGAGTCAGAAATGATCAACATTTTATGCGGTGCTTTACTAATTAGTGCTCCCGTGAAGTGGTATTTTGGTGGTGACCCCCCGCACCCCGCGTAATAGAAGAATCAAGATTACTTATATTTCACTCACTCCCCAAATTATTTCTCATTCCCCTTCCCTTGTTTATTTGTTTTCTTCCATGGGTGGTCGGGCTTTAATGTCCCTTGCCTTCCTTTCGGACAACATTTCATGATTATTTTACTGTTTCCACTAATTGGCAGCTTATCCTTCGATATGAAACTAGAATGTTTTGTTTTGATCGTGATAAATTTTATTGTAAGAATTTAACTTACTTTATTTTAAAATTTTAAAACTGCTGCTGCCACCATCCATCCCCAACGCCATTGCCGGCAAAGGAATGTAGTAAAAGCAGAAATACATATGGCACGGAGTATGATAAAAGAATGAACATACTTTAGCGACCGATCACGAGAACTGATCAATTCGATCGCATCATCTCCGGGTGATCCTCTCGTCGAGTTCTGTCACGAGTCAAAACTTTAATATACCTAATCTATGGGATCCAAATCCATATAAATATATATGGATATATATATATGGATATATATATTGATAATGGATTTGTTAAGGTGCATTCCAACCGTTATCATAACGAAATTTTTACTTCGCTTAGTTGACTGCACGAGCACTATAGCAAAAATTCCATTACGGTAACGGTTGGAACGCTCATTAAGACGCCATTCGAAACGCATTAGCAAAATCGATATTGATAAATCCATATATATATAAAAGGATTTACAAAGGTTAGGGGACCCTCCATCACATGGCTGAATTTTTCAATGGGAATTCCTTCCATCAAGCTCCAACTAACACCACCCATCACCATCACTCGATGCGACCAGGCCAAGATTAAAGGAGCTCAAGTTACTTTACAGTTAGACAGTTTGAATATCTGATCAAACCCATCAGAAAATTAAACGTGAGAATCAACAGCTCAAGCTCTCCCCTTCTTGATTCCTAATACTTAAACAGTAGACACCCACACAATTTAATTTAATCCACGCCAATGTTCAGTATCCCACGGCCCCCCAACTCACACTTGCTAGTATCAGCGGCAGTAAGTTTCATTAACGAAACCATTCTTTCCATATATAAATTAAACAGTGGCACCCGTCCGGTTGGTATAGCTTTATTTTCCTAACCGGACCTCATGTTGGTGGGATTTTTTAAGGGATATGTGGATGGGTGGAGGAGAGTATAATTACTTAGCAGGCACCACTCATCCACATGCTCTGATTATGCATATATATTGTTCTATTCTATTCCATGGGATGGGATCTAGATCTGCTTCTCGCAATCCAGGGAGAGGAATGAATGTTTTTTTTTTTTTTTTGGCCTTTTTCTTTACTTTATGTCTTCTCCGGAAGGTCCACATGCCATGCATGCACTCAAGTGAACCTGCACAAGTCAAACTGAGCGGGAAAAAATCTTGCTTCAGGACCTGTCCTTTCAAAGAATCGGATAGGGTCCATTTATTTGTTAACTACGTTAAGTATTTGTATTTTGAAGAGAAGAAAGAAAATATCGCAATTTCAAGCCATGAAGTTGCGCCATAATTCACTGATAAAGACTTTTCATTCATAAAGATTGGGTTGGGCTATTTAAAGGGAACGACATAAATTCTGTTCTAAATAAAGATGGAGTAATTCCTATAAATGTTTTCAAACTTTTTTCTGCTGTTTAGTAATTCTAAGGAATTCAAAATTTTCTTTCTGTCTTTCTTTCTTTTGATAGTATTTTCAAATTTAACTTATTATTGTTAATTGAATGTACTATTTTAATTTGAATATATTTTTTTAGAAAAATTGTTTGACTTCATTTATCTTTAATACTCCTAATATATATATTTTTTATAAAGCTTAATTAATTCTTAAAGTGAGACTTTTAAATCCGGAAACTTAAGATAAAAATAAAAATATAATTTTAAAGAAGAAAGTATATATTTTTTGACTCGAAGATCTGATTTTAAATATTACAAAATATATCCATTATTAAAACTATTTTTAATTTTATTCTTATTTTTTTATTCTCCTCTGATTTCAAAATTCTGTATATTAATTTATACATAACTATATTTAAATAGTTTTAATATATTTATAAAGACGACTAAATAATGCATTACGGGAGTACTCTTATATTATTATCATAATAATGAGAATAATTAATTGTAGAGGATAAAAAGAAAGCAAAAGACGGAGCGTGGAAGTCTCTTCCCAGGGGGCGCGTAAGTAGTTAAAGTTGCAACTTACGGCAAAGATCAGTTGCTCGAGTTAAAGAAGAAAGAAACTGGACGGAACAACAAAGAAAAAGAAAAAGAAAAATGTAGAAGACAAAGCGCTAGTATGGGAAAGTGGGAGAAGGAGAGGGAACATGTCGCCTTGATTAGCGCAAGAGGTTTTGGTTTCTGAACGTTGTCGTTTCCTCTATAACGGTGCCAGATTCCTCTGGAGAAATGTTTGACCATCTGTCTTCCACTGCTTTCACTCACTCAAAATTTCCTTTTTATTCTTTCCCACTCTCCACCAATAATAGTAAAATATTATTTCATAGCTTCATTTCTAAATAATACCCTTTTGACCATTCAATTTTTTTTAGATAAAATTAAAATTACTAAATTGATATGATTTTAATTTTTATATAATATATCCTTCATTAATATTTACTTTATTTTCACAACTTGTTTGAAGGAACTAATATGTTAACCAACATTAATAAAAAAAATCTTTTTAAATTATTGTAGTACTAAGTAGAAGCGGATTTCTAAAATTATAATATATCCTCTCCTCTTTCAATTAGAAAAAGAAAAAAAAAAGAGAGGGGGAAAAAGAAACAAGGGCCCCAAACAAGTCGAGTGTGAACTTGATGAATGGATTCAGGGCTAGTACAGAAGAAAATAGAAACGAAGAAGGCGCCCATCAAATTCTAATTGGGCTTATCAACATGGGCCTACCATGCAGGCTTCAACATTTAGTTTTCCTATGCAAAGCCCAACCATAGACAGTCTTATATTCAAAAAATGGAGATTCCTTGAATTCGCGGAATGGTTCTTGGAAATAAAAGGGACGAACTCCATTGGGTTGTGTCTTGAGATAGTGAATTGAGCTTTTCCACAGATATAAATTCACAAAATCCAGATCTTCATATCTCAAATTTTGTGATTTTGGATTTCTTATTACCAATGCATGTATCATATTAATAAAAATTTTATAAGTATTTTTAGAAACTGAAATATTCTTAATTTATCTTTTTAAATTAAAAAATATAAAAATAATAATAATTAAAGGTTATCTATATAATTTTTATTTATATTTTATTAATATAATAAGAAATGATACAGGAATATTGAGTAGGAGATCCAAAGCAATTTTGTGGGAATTACTTCCATTCTACAACTTGTTGGGTGGGGTTGGGTGACGCGTGTTTGGCAAGTTTGGAATCCCTCTTCCGATCCTGGTCTACGTTCTTATTATGGTATGTGTTATCTTTTGTGGTTGGATCCAACGTTTGATAATTGACGTGGACAAAGGAAACTTCCTCTTAGCTTTCTCCATTCCTTTGTGCTTTGTTTATCATTTTTAAATTGTCTGCATCATAATTCAGCATGATTTAGTCCTAATCTTCTTCCACATTCATATATAATAATTTTCGAATCTTTATTTTAAAATTTATTATTATCTCTGTATAATTTTTCAAATTCTTTCCTTTAGTGCACTACATTATTAAGCTAATTCTTTTACAACTTTAATGTCAACTTAATTAATTAAATCAATTTAGAATATTTTACTTACAGAAGTATCTACAACAACCATTTTTCTTCTTCTGATATGGCAATTTAGTATTTTTTTTTTTTTATAATCAATAATGCACGAACGGTCTTCAACAAGTTATTTTCTCAGATAGGAAACACAAATATATATATATGGTTTTGCTAAGACGCACTCCATCCGTTACCGTACAATACTCATGCAGCCAATCAAGCGAAGCAAAAATTTTGTTACAGTAACGGTTGGAGTGTTTATTAAGACGCGCTTCGGAGCGGACCTTAGCAAATCCATATATATATATTTTGGTGTAAAATCAGATCCATTAAACCTTGATCATTTCTCATAGGAAAAACACGTAATTATTCAACCCACGATCACTAATCTTATATAGCCTATTCTCGCTTCAATTTAATGCTCATTAAA
>JAOXNR010000001.1:11917077-12001179 GCA_028571225.1 Parsonsia alboflavescens | reverse complement strand
CTTGATTTTAATTTTCGTCTTCTAACTACTTGCATTGAAGTTTGATTAGAAGGAAAATTGGATCAGGTTTTATTTTCTTTTCTTGTTTTGTAATTTTCTAAACAAGAACGAATCTTCAAATTTTGCTTCCGACTGCATCTACTAGCACTACTTATTTTCTGAAGACTAACACTCTCATGATATGAAATTTGGCCGTATTCTAAGACGTTTAGGCTTTTGTTGACCCACAATGTCTGATGCAAGCTTCCTAGAAGTTTCCTGGTTAATGCTCACTGAGCTGCTTCGTTACTGTCTCTTAAGGGAAAGGTTCCCTCTATTACTAAGTTCCCACCATTTCCAGAATTATCATAAAAGTTTATTGTCGAATGCATTTACAGGATCACTGAGCATACATATAATAAATTCAGGAAATGCAACTGGCCGACTATTGATCCAACTCATCAATGAGCACTGGCCGACGCGAAGCGAGATTTGATTAGAGCAACAACATGATCTCCCATATAAGGTGGGGGGAAAAAGGCAAGCAGTTCTTCTTTTGAAGGCAGCGTTTCCTTGACAATGTCACAATTCACAAAATCCTCAGCCCATTTCCATAACTTTGGAAATTCCTCTTGGCTCAGAACTTCCATTCCCATAGCTTCATGGATAGTTCTATACCAGAATGCCAAACTATTGCCAACTATGTCCACAAACCCAATGCTGTCTCCCCCAAAGAATTTCTTCTCTCCGAGTTCCTTTTCAAGAACTTTCAGAAGCTCCCTTGCTTCTTCCTTCACCTTCTCTTCTCCCTCCCCCACGACCTTGAAGGTTGTCCACACTGCCGGCCTCAACTACATCACAGAAAACATTGATTATTCTTATATATTGAACGATCATTACAGTTTTAGCACCTAATATTTTGAATGTCAACGGGACATTCAATTTTGAAAGAAGTCTTACATCATACCTTATCCTCTATGAACTTGGCCCAGAATAGTGCACTGGCTTTCTCATAAGGATCTTCGGGCAAGATTTTACATTTGCCTTCCCAGGTCTCATCAATGTATTGGAGTATTACAGAGGACTCGGGAATAGGATTCCCGTTGTGTAAGAGCACTGGGATTTGCTTGGAAACAGGATTGTACTTGAGAAGAAGTGGACTCTTGTTGGACAAATCTTCCAGAATGAATTCATACTCAATGCCTTTCAATTTCAGAGCAATCTCAACTCTGCCACTGAAAGGGCTTCCCCAATGTCCGAACAATTTCACTTCTTCCATCTTTCCAAGGTTCATTTCCTTCCTGGCATCTCCACTTCAAATATATAAACAGCACTTAAAGTCCCCCCCCTCCCTCCCTCGAAGAAGAAAAGAAAAAACAAACTTTGGCTGGATGAAACCATAACAATGACTCCCTCTTCATGAGATATAAATCACTAGTGGTTATTATACATACTAAAGTAACCTTCTCTTTTTTTCTTAAAATGCCTTTACATCATTCCTCAAAGTACTTGTATGCGTCTAGATATTTAATAAAAAAATAATATTGAAAAAAAAACACTTTTACATAATTAATTGACTCATGATAATAACTTAAGTTTTATGAGGATAGAGTAATTTATACAAAGCCCATCGAAAACAACCTTGGCAGAATTTTCTTAATAGTCTGCGAAGTGTAATGCATTCTAGGGAATATTTAACCCATAGGAATCTTTGAAATCGCTCGAGGAAGTCAAAGTCCAATTGGGTAAGTTACTTCGAGAAGATGTGAAATGCGTCATGGCTTACAAATTTCTTCATGAATTCTATTGAACATGGGACTTGTTTATAAGTAAAATTTTAAAAATAAACTTGTGGGATATATCCAAAGACTTGAATTTTCTTTCCTCTAGAAATTATATATACGGGTGTAAACAGTGTTAAACTATACTGAAAATGCTAGTTCTGTACTTGTATTCAATTAATAAATATAGAATTTGGATCCTATCTAATTACTCGTCGGATCCAACTTATTTAGACCCGTACCCTATTCATCGGGTATTGGATCGGATATATCTGATATATTTTCTACTTTTTATTACATTTTATCAAATAAATATATAAATATATATATAAATAGGAAAGAAAGTAAAATTTAAATAAGTTTAACAAAATTTTGAAGTTAAAGATGCTAAAAGGTCAAATTAATACTCACTTATCAATTAAATCTAAAATAAAAATTGATATTAATTAGTAAACAATAATTATAACATATACTAAAAAGTCAAATTAATATTTATTTTTCAATCAAATTTAAAATAATCAGTCGATACTAATTATTAAATAATAATTATAACACTTATTAAGGAATATTTAAAATTTAATAGTCAAATAACAAAACTAAAGTTAAAACAAGAATAGAAATATATGCATTATGCGTACATATAAAAAATTATATATATATATATATAACTAATTGAACCCGAAACTAAACGGATCCAAAACTGCATATATCATATCGATACCCATTTAAAGATATATATATATATATATAACTAATTGAACCCGAAACTAAACGGATCCAAAACTGCATATATCATATCGATACCCATTTAAAAAATACTATTCAGATCCAAATATAAAATTAAGTATCAGATCCTACATAAATGGATCCGGGTGTACTCTAGGCATTGACATGCCCACCTATACGCAAGTTCTGTAGTATTTATTTTTTTATTATTATAGATTAATTGGAAAAAAACATTGGGCTTTTTAAATCGACCCGTAATACTATGTATATTGGGCCATGACTTTATTAACTGAAACAGGCCTGTTAAGGCCCAATGAGACTTCTGTTTCATAGCATTCCCAGAGGACCACCGCCAACAAAAGGCATCCTCCATGCCTCCCCACCATTACGAAGTACGCATCCGGTGGACAACTTGTTTAACACTTCAAACGAAATTGAATTTAAATTTAAATTTAAATTAAAGTACCGATCCATATTTATTTCAAAAACTTAAATTGAGAATCCAACCTTTGGCAAAGTATGTTTTCTCAATTCTCATTTTGGAAAAAGGTCAAAAAAGAAAATACCCCTTTTACTTTAATCTACCTATGTGTTGTAAACTTTTATCAAATTTACCTTCTACTTAATTTATCTATTTGTTGTAAACTTTAACAAAAAATTTAATTTACTTTTATCTAATATATCTCGTACGCAGTAATTCTAATGTAATTCATTTCTGCAAACAATACAAAGAAACCTATTAAAAAAATATATACTGAATAATGAAATAAATAAATAAATAAATGAGGGAAAGAAATTATGTAGGTCCGGAATAAACGTTTTGGGGATCGAAATTACCATACTAAGGAACAGAATAAACCCTTCAAGGTTCAGAATATTTAAACAAAAAAAAGGGTGAATCACTCTAGATTCAAAATACCTTTCTTAAGAACCGATTTTAAATAATACTTTCAAGATCCGAAACATTAAAAAAAATGAAAGAATGGAAGATTTTCAACCCATGAACCAAAATCCCTCTCTCAAGGTTCGAAATCCCTCGTCTAAAATCCCCCCTCTCAAGTACGAAATATCCTCAAGGTCCTAAATGTGTAAAAAAAGTGAAGGCTTCAAGATATGATTCAATCTTCAAAGTCCGAAATCCCCTCTCTTAAGGTCTGAAATCCCCTCTCAAGGTTCGAAATTCCCCATCTCAAGGCACGAAATTCCCTCCATGTGGATCGAAATCTCTACAATCTCACATTCCTTCCATCCTCTTACTACCATTGAATGTGGCTACAAAAGAACAACCCAAGACGAACAAAAATAAATAAAAAAACAAACCGAATAATGTACCTACGAACACTACCTACCTTCGTCTTCTTAATTCTGAAAAATAAAATCACCAACTTAACAATCGAACACAATAAAAAGTTTTGTTTTTTCCTTCTCTCTGACAAGGGAATGATTCTTTGAACAGTTTTCTTAGCTATGGATCAAAACTTCTGATCAAATGAATGATATTAGTTATGTTTCCTTCAATTCACTTTTACAACTTGTTGGGTTCCGTAGTTGTGTGCGATGAATGCTGAGAGGTAAGGTAGTAAATATATGTTAAAAAAGAATGAATGTTAAGTTTTGTATTTTTTTTTTTAAAGGAAAAGTCAAAATGGGTATACAATGAAAAGTTAATTTTACGTACAGAGTAACATGTGAAATGTTGTGAGAATTTAAATAAACAGGAAATAATTATTCTTAATTTGGATAGAAATGAAAACTTCACAAAGAAATGCTATAGATTATATAGGATTGCATTCGACCTACTTTTATTTACTTAATTATCACACAGTCAATCTAAGTTAAATACGGCAATCTTAACATTTTCATGTATATATATAAAAAATTTTAATCAACCTTTAGACTATATATTCCATTGTCTTTTTTGCAATTAAAAGATTTCACTAATATGAAACAGAGGTGAACGGATACATATCATGACAAAGATGGAACGGCAAGGCCTCATTCAAGTACAAAAATGAGGTCGAGAGCACTGAAATCTCATCGAGTCATGACAAGTTGATTCATCACCATTTTGCTTATTTATTTTTTCACGCAAATAAAGAAACCCTTTGTTTTGCCAAGTTCTTCTTCTTCAATGAGCACTGGCGGATGCATTGAAAAGAGCAACAATATGATCTCCCAGATAAGGTGGGGGGAAAATGGCAAGCAGTTCTTCTTTTGAAGGCAGAGTTTCCTTGTCGATGTCACAATTCACAAAATCCTCAGCCCATTTCCACAACTTTGGAAATTTCTCTTGGCTCGACACTTCCATTCCTACAGCTTCTTGGATAGCTCGATACCAGAAGGCCACAAAAGTGGCAACAATGTCCACAAACCCAATACCGTCTCCCCCAAAGAATTTCTTCTCTCCAAGTTCATTTTCAAGAACTTTCAGGAGCTCCCTCTCTTCTCCCTCCCCCACGACCATGAAGGTTGTCCATAGTGCAGGACTCAACTACATCACAAAAAACATTGATTATTCTTATATATTGAACGATCATTACAATTCTATCATGTAATATTTTGAATGTCAACGAGACATTCAATATTGAAAGAAGTGTTGCATCACACCTTATCCTCTATGAACTTGGCCCAGAATAATGCAATGGCTTTCACATAAGGATCTTCAGGCAAGATTTTACATTTGCCTTCCCAGGTCTCATCAATGTATTGGAGTATTACAGAGGACTCGGGAATAGGATTCCTGTTGTATAAGAGCACTGGGATTTGCTTGGAAACAGGATTGTACTTGAGAAGAAGTGGACTCTTGTTGGACAAATCCTTCCAGAATGAATTCATATTCAATGCCTTTCAATTTTAGAGCAATCTCAACTCTGCAACTGAAAGGGCTTCCCTAATGTCCGAACAATTTCACTTCTTCCATCTTTCTAAGGTTCATTTCCTTCCTGGCAGCTACACTTCCTATATATAGACAGCAATTAAAGTCTTTCACCCCCAAAATAAATAATACTAATATTTTTTACTTTCTCTAATTCATCTTCCGGAAGTAACCTAAGTTGTGGGATTTGTCAAAAGAATTGAATTTTCTTTCCTCTAGCCCTTTATGCAAGTTTTCTAGTATTTATTTTGTTATTATTATTGCTTATTTTCCGTTTGCTGCAAGTATTATTAAAAAATTATTATTAATTGGAAAGAAATATTGGGCTATTTAAATCGACCCATAATATTATGTAAATTGGGCCATACTTTATTCACAGAAGTAGGCCTGCTAAGGCCCAATGAGACTTTCTGTTTCGAAGCATTCCCAGAGGTCCACGGCCAACAAAGGCATCATCCCGACCATCACCAAGTCGCATCCGGTAGAAAACTAATGAAATTGAATTTAAATTTAAATTAAAGTACCGATCCATATTTAATTCAAAAACTTAAATTGAGAATCCTACCTTTGGCAAAGTACGTTTTCTCAATTCTCATTTTGGAAAAAGGTCAAAAAAGAAAATACCACTTTATTCCTAAAATCACAGTATATTTTTTTGGGTATATTATTTTGAAGATCGAAAGTTTTGATGATAAGGATAGGTGAGAACATTGGTAGTTTTATTTAGATTCCGACTAAATTTTAACAAAATTAGATATAATTTTTCTTATATGTTTGACTTATTTAATTTACCTATTTGTTATAAATTTTTATCTTATTCGAGAAACAAGACATTCATTTGAAATGAAAGTAGAGAGTTAAATATGATGATGGTGTGAATACAACTTTTTTATTCTTAATTTGGATTTGAACTTTTCATGAGACATGAGATATTTTGTTATACTCTTTTGTTTGATTTTAATACATTACATTATATTGTTATTAATGTGATTAGGATTGAAATTTTATAACATGGTGAAATGCATATATTTGTTTTTCCCTCAAACATCTTAATGGATGGAATGATGAACGCACAGACTATAAATCTTGAGTTTACGTTACAAACTAAATCAAACGATGCTTAAAAAAAAGATCATATATTATTAAAAAAATTGATTGTTAATAAACTTTTAACTTATTCGTTCATGTTTATTTTAGAAAGAAAAAAAAAATTTCTAGCGGAGTATTATTTATTTAATATTTTCTATATGATGTTTAAGCTATTTCGGGAGACAAATCTAATTAATAATGCGATTGATTAGATACTTATTCCTTTATTATTATAGTCAAAAAGTATTCAAATTGTAGCTATCGGAACTTTTCTTTGGTTTTCCTTTTCCCTTTGCACCTTTTTAGTCTGAACCAACACCACCGGTACCAATAATGTATCGTCATGCGCCCAAGCGTAAGGGTAGGAGTTGAGGTCTGCAAGTTGGACCCTCCATCTAAACTTTCAAAATCAAATTGGTATCGAGATGATTTTAATATTATAATATCATTTTTTTAGTAAAAAATTAATTAATTTAAAAAATAAAATATTGAATTTTTGATAATTCAAAATGATAAATGAGACGTTCAATTCTATATAAAAGAAGTATTTTTTAAATTAATTAATGATAATACAGATTAAAATACTTATAAATAAAAACGAAATATTAAATCTGGAGGAAAAAATATTTTATGAGAGACTTAAGTGACTTCTCATATAACATTTTAAATGAAGTGAATGACTCCCTTGATATCGTAAGATTCATAACGAAAATTTATTCGCGGCCACGTTCAAATGGATGGATGGAGGGACCATTGTGCTTGGCGTCATGATAAAGTTCCAAAGGAGGAGGTCAAAATCATGTCCAAACCGAACACTACGCCGATTACCTTCCACCGATGGCATTCTCCTTAGTTAGGGTTGCCTCTGCCCGTTGTAAGCTCGGAAATGGTTCGGATTTTGGAAACCAGCGACCACGTTAAATATCCGTCAAAATCAATCCCATTTTCTTTTTTGCTTCATCTATTGAGGATTTCTAATAGGTAATAATTGAACGATATTCTTGATATAAAAATTACTTAATTTTAAATAAACATATATTTGACCTTGATTTTTTTACTGGCTGTAAGAAAAAAAAAAGTTACAAAGGAACATTTTCTTTTCCTTCCTTTTTAAAGTTTGGATTAGGGCTTGCTATTATAATTTAGTCCCTTTTTTTTTCCTTTCAAGAACTTGAATTCTACATGAGAAAATTTTAAATTGGCAACATCCCTTTGGTCTTAGAGTATGTTTTCTCCTTCTCATTTGGAAAAACGCGAGAAAGGAAGAATAGTATAGAATTACCACTGTATTTATTTATTTTGCCAGTTCAGAAAAAGGCAGTAACTAGTTTTTTCCCTCTACGGTGGTTCAACTTCAAACCAAAGGTACCGTAATGTTCCCGGTTAAAATAAGTTGTTGTTTCTTTTCGGACTTTTAATTCGAACACGACCCAAAACCAAAAGGGTTGGTAGAGGAATAAAACAAAGGATGGTTTCATAATAGTGTCAAATGGAGTAAAGGTTTTAAATTTTGATCACTATTTTAAGTTAAATAATTTTTAATCAAAAGAGGGTTTTTTTTTTATCCAATTTACCCTTAAAATAGGAAAAAACAACCTTGTATATGAAACGAAGGTTAGTTTATAAAACAACTATAACAAGTATCTAATTTCAGCTAATCCATCTCATTTCACTCAAAAGCATAAATTAACAAACTTTAACATATTTTCGTGAATTTACATCTCTTTTACTAGTAAAGGTCTGATATTTTGTTTAAAAACGTTGAAGCTTTAAGGGCGACACGTGTTTCTTCTGTATTATAATAAATCTTTGCAACGAATTTCATTAAAAGATCTGATCCTTCCTTAAATTTGTAAAATATATTGAAGTATCCTTTACAATTATCAAAAACAAATAAAAATGCATGTAGTGGATAAATTAAGAGACAATCAATACCGTTGTTTTATATATCAAACTCGCGTATTTCATATATTTTATTTGATTTAAAGTTGTATTTTATAATTACATGAAGTGAATAAAAATACATACGGGAATAATTTTCATTCAATCATAACTGGGATATTTTACACTTGGCTAATATATTACAATCGTCCTTGTAGGTACCATCATCACATTTCTTGCCAAATGTCAAATATAGTTGAACCATTTTTGAAAACCTAAAATTAAAACAAGATTACAACTAACAAACATTGCACTAAATAATCCATATAGCTTTTTAAAAAATCCATCCATACAACTTTGAATAACCTATACAACTCGATCAATTCATAAATTGCACAAAAACAAATTGGAAGTATAATCCATAAAGGTTACAAACAATCCATGCCAAATATCAAACAATCCTTAACACTTACAAATAACAATCCATAACAACTCATATAGTATGAAAAATAATCTATAAAGCTTATAAACAACCCATATAGATTTAAAATTGCATGAAAATGCCCCCACAATGAACAAAAATAAACTAGTAGTACAACCCATATAACTTATAGAGAACCCATACCACTTTTTTCAAACAATCCGTAATACTTATAAGTAATAAAGTGTATAGTAGAAAAAAAAACTTATAAGGTTTATATACAATCCATATAACTTACAAGCAACTCGTAGCACTTACGAGTAACAACCTGTATAGTAAGAAAAAAAAACCCATAAGGCTTATAAATGTCCCTTATTGTTTTCAAAATTGCATGAAAATGCCCCTACCTTTTTTTTTTTAAAAAAAAAAACCACTAGTACAACTCATAAAGTTTAAAGACAATCCATAATATTTTAAACAATCCGTAACACTTATAAATAACAACCTGTACCACGATTGCAAACAATTCGTATTACTTCGAAATAACCCCATACAATAAGAAACAAAATTTTAATACAGTATACTTCAGAAGGTAAAAAATGCACTGAAACAACCCATAATGACTATAAATAACCCATGTAATCTTCTAAGTACATGAATAACTCACAAATAATTCATACACGACCCTTTCCTTAATAAAGATCCAAACTTTGTAAAGAAAAGCAAAGAAAAATTAAGTCTTTTTTTTAAAAAAATATAAAACAAACATGAATAAATACTAAAACAAAGAATTGGGAGGGCTATACAATCAAGAAAAATAAAAAAGGTGAAATCTTTCCAAATCCTAGGTTGTTAACTCATCCCAAAACACAAAAATAAAAATACTTATTCATTTTTTAAGATGGAAACGAACCTTTGCTCCATTAGACTTCAATCCTTCCAAAGATTTGAATGGAAAGAATAGATTTTTTTTTTTTTTTTTTTTTGAAGCTTCGTGGTGTCTTGTCGGCTTGAAAGAGTTTGGCACTGGGGAAGTCTTTGAACAATGCAGATTATGAAAAATAAAGAAGAGATTTGTTGTTTTTAGTTAAGTGAGGATAATGAGGTAATTTCACTATCAAAATGAATTATATTTTGAAGAATTAGAAAAGTGATCAAAATTTAAAATGTTTATCCAAAAATAACTATTCCCCGCAATTTCTACTAAAACAAAACTATTGCTTTCATTTCGTGGTATGATGGAACGTTGGATCTGTCACTGCCATGGTGTGCTCCAAAGATGGGCGTCAATTTCGCAGAATGCCATGGTATTTCTTTAGTTTTGGATATTAAGAAACGGTGTTGCAAACCCGTGACTCTGTTATTATATGTCAAAATCAATGCTAATTTTCGGTTGTAATTTTCTTTTTAAAAAAATTGATTACTTTGGCACAATTATCTGGTAGGAATATTTGGTTTCAATCCGATAATACTTGTTGCTTTCATAATTTAAACACATGATCTTTTAGTCATTAGTTTGTCAACTGAACACTCCATTCTTACCTCACCTCTGAACAATTCTTAAATACTCCATCCATTCATCCATAACAAATTTAATGTTGTTATTGTTTTCTTTAAATTGTTTAAAATTAAAGGTTGAATCTCTTATTTTCTTAAAATAAATAGATTTTTAATTAAACTTCTTTAATTTTTTTAAAAATACATTCACTTGTCTAAAATATCACTCTTAATTAAATTAAGGGGAAGGATGAATTAGTAACTTCTTGAAAACTTAAGGAACTCTTTATACGTTAGAATGATATATTCAATTCTAAAAGGAGAGATTAGAATAATTCAAATGAAAAAACTAAAACATTGTGGTTGAAATAGTGCAAAATATTAGCAAAAGATTATAGTATATAATTTTTAGTGATTATGGAAGTAGATTGATCCGTCCCTTAGAAGAATTCCCCTGACCTTACTCTGTAATGATATCTTTTTACATGTAATAATTGTCTCAAGAGCCCTTGTTTAAGCAAAGCCAAACAAGTAAACATTTTGGAAAGCGAGCCAGGAAGAGAGAGCGCCACATTTAAATATGCCATAAGCCAGCAGAACAGAAGTCCTGTCTGACTAGTGTTCTCTTCCTTCCTACCGATAAATCATGAGCATAGTTCAAATCCTTCATACCTTCTTCGAAACAATCTTCCATTGGAGACTTTCACTGTGAAAATTCCAGAGATATTTCTTGTCTTTGGGTTTTCACTTTTACCTCTGCAGAACCAGACATGGGTTTGAGTTGAAAACTTATGGATAGAGCTCTCTCAAGTCCAGACGAGAAAGCGGTCAGTGTGCAATGCCAGCCAGAGTCTGAGAGGAACAATTTTGTGAAGCTGCCAAGAAGTTCAAGAATACTACATCCATTTCCTTTTCTGAGAATTTGGTTATGAAAATCAGTGGGAGTGGGAAGCTTCTCTTGCATTGCAGAGCTAAGGTGCCAATATTCTTGAAAATATAGGTTTCATCAAGGGTATGGTAATAAGCGAAAAACTGGAGTCCTTTTTGGAGAAGAGTGAAGAAATGGGGGCTAAAAATGATGGGCATTGTAAGAATGAGGTTGGAATTGAGCCATTTGTGGATGAAAATGGGGAGGGCTCTGGGGAAAGTAGTTCAACTTCTGATCTTTTGGTTTCAGAAATAACTGTAAATGATGAGCATAGTAGTTCAGAGGGCTCGTCTTCTCCTCCCTCAACGGTTCGACCCACCCAGAAGAAGAATGAAGTTCCACGTTCTGCTGGTTCCGGCATATCTGAAGATGTAGAGAAACCTCATTGGGATGAGCGGAAGTTCGAGAAAAAAGGGTCATCCCTGACAGGTATTGCGGTCAAATTCTTTTTTCCCCTTTATAAATATTTTTTTTCATGACTAGATGTGATTTTTCTAAGCATTCAGTAACTGTTTCTTTAGAAATTGAGAAGATGAAAGAGAGGTTTGCAAAATTGCTGCTCGGAGAAGATATGTCTGGTTGTGGGAATGGAGTTTCTATAGCACTATCTATATCCAATGCTATTACTAATCTTTGTGGTATGTCTTCTTTCTAAAACTTGCATCAATGTTATCCTTAGTTTCAAGATGTTTAATCAAGGAATCCTAAAATTTCTTTCTTTTTCTTTTTTTTCAGCTACACTTTTTGGCCAAATTTGGAGATTAGAACCGGTACCTCCCCAGAAGAAATTAAAGTGGCGCAGAGAAATGGAATGGCTTCTTTGTGTCAGTGATCACATTGTGGAATTGACACCAAGTTTGCAGACGTTTCCAGATGGAAGTAAGCTTGAGGTAAGTTTTAGTTAGAAAAGGAATTCTTAAAGCAAATTGAAAACCCTATGGAAATCAGGAACTATTCATTTCAAACCATGATTCTGTCAAGCAGGTTCTCCTAATGGTCTGGCTTGATATGTTCTTGATGCAGGTCATGACTTCCAGACCACGATCTGATCTTTATGTTAACCTCCCAGCTCTGCGGAAATTAGATAATATGCTTCTGGTAAGATCCCAGATTTTTTCTTCAGAGGAGATTGCCTAATGCCTATATTGTTTCATCATTCTAAAGGTTTATTTGCACACTTTACGTCTGCAGGAAATATTGGACAGTTTTGAAAATACAGAGTTCTGGTATGTTGACCAGGGGATTATGGATCCAGAAGAAGATGGATCATCATCTTTCCGGCAACCGCTGCCTCGTCAAGAGGAGAAATGGTGGCTGCCAGTGCCTAGAGTCTCCACTGCTGGGATCACCGAGAATTCAAGAAAGCAGTTGCAGCACCGGCGTGATTGCACAAACCAAATCCTCAAAGCTGCTATGGCTATTAACAGCACTACCTTAGCCGACATGGAAGTCCCTGAATCCTACTTGGAAACTCTTCCAAAGGTATCAAATCAAAGTGGGAAACAAACAAATTTGAAATCCCTCTTCTTATGGGGACAAACAAAGGATAGTTAACTTAATCCATTTTCCTTTCTGAATTTGGTTGCAGAATGCTAAATCCAGTTTGGGAGACCTTATTTACCGATACATCAATTCTGATGAATTCTCACCAGAATGTTCGCTGGACTGCCTTGATTTGTCATCCGAACATCAGGCTCTTGAGGTTGCAAATAGAGTGGAGGCTTCAATTTACTATTGGCGCCGAAAAGCTTCAAAAACCTTAAACAGCACAAACAGAACAAATTCCAAGACATCATGGGAAATGGTTAAGGATTTGGTTATTGATGCAGAAAAGGGAGAATTACTTGCTGAAAGAGCTGAAAGCCTGCTCCTTTGCTTGAAACAGCAATTTCCTGGTCTATCTCAGACCGCCTTAGACATGAGCAAAATTCAGTACAATACGGTATTATTATTAGTATTCCCTGACATTTGACTGATTCCCTTTTGCATTTCTTGTTAAAAAAAGTTAGCAGTTTTTAGTTAACCATTCTTTCATATTCTCCAGGATGTTGGGAAATCCATATTGGAGAGCTACTCAAGAGTTCTGGAGAGCCTGGCATTCAACATTGTTGCTCGGATTGATGATTTGCTCTATGTGGATGACTTGACTAGGCATTCGGATCGGACTGTATCCATTTCCAAAGTTGGGAAAATAGCAAATGAAAGTGCCATGATCATGCCGGTCTCCGGTACTCCTCATAACACAGCTTTTACAACACCAAGCATTTCACCTTTCAAAAGCAGGAGTACTACTCCTGCTAAAGTTGAACGATCACCAAATCTTGAGAACAGCAAGCTACCGCATCGCGGGTTTGTTGTGAGAAAGGTTTTGACAGATTTTTTAAGTATTGATATAAAAGGGAAGGATTCAAGCAGTCCTGCCAGAAACTCAGACTCATCTTCTTCAAGTACAAGAACAAATCAGGGATCTTTGGCTTCTCAATCTGTCAAATCTTGTGACTTGTGAAGAAACTGTCTTGTTATATGAGATGTTTACTTTGGATGTGGATGTATTTTTTCTTGTATAGTCAACTCCATACTTTGTGTATGTTTTCTTTGGTATAATTAACAAAAGCTTTTTGGTTTCTTGAAATGTTTCAACTAAACATTAGCATCTGCAGCACTTGCCTGGATAAAAAGATAAACAGGAAGGGGCATTCCGAGAATTGAACTCGGGACCTCTCGCACCCTAAGCGAGAATCATACCACTAGACCAAATGCCCAGCTATCTTGGTGGTGCAATTTTTTGAAATCTTGTCTTTTTTTTTTTCTGAAGAACGTGAAAATCTTCACTGTTGGAGAGTGTGCTTGGGAGAAGTTAAAAATCCTTTCAAGAAGAGAACATGGTTTCCTAAGAGGCAGCCACTACTACATTCTCCAAAATTTCAAATGTTTTTTGCACTTTGTGGATATTCAGAAATGGGATGATAATGATCTGGGATATTTTGAGCATCAAGATTGATTGGATAAAAGCGAAACTTAAACAAGATAAAAATCGATTAAAGAAACTGTTAATGACTTCGTGTTGCAATAAGTAATTATATCTTTGAACTAGTGCTTTCTCCATTAAGATTTTGAGTTGGTGCCTTCCCATTTCATTTCCGATTATAAGTATCAGCTACCAGGGGAGGGCTTTCTGCACTGAAATTGAGAAAAAAAATGGAGGCTTCGGTTAAGTGGCTTTGCCTTCTAGGGTTCCTCGTCATTGTCAGTATTTCAGGATTTTTGAGAGTGGATGGAGCAGGAGCTTGTGGAAGAAATTCTCCTGATAAAGAGGCCATTGATATTGTCCCATGCATGTCGGCAGCACAAGATCCAAATGCTGCTGTTGCCAGTAGCTGCTGCTATATGGTGAAGAAAATTGGACAGAATCCCAGCTGCCTCTGTGCAATTTTATTGTCTAATACTGTCAAGAGTGCTGGAATCAACCCAGAAATAGCTGTCACCATTCCCAAGCGATGTAACCTTGCTGATCGCCCTGTGGGCTATAAGTGTGGACGTAAGTTCCTTAATTTCTAGGTATTCTCTTTTTTTTTTTTTTTCTCTTGTCATGTCCTGATTCTGCTTCTTTTCACAGCTTACACCCTGCCTTGATGGAAAATGAAGATGAAATTTCAATGGAAATTTCGCCAATGTTCCTGTGTTTGTTTGATTAGGGAAAATAAGTACCAGCTGTTCTTATTGTGTTCCTGTGTTCGTTTGATTCTGGAAAATAAGTACCAGCTGTTCTATTGTGTGTCTAGTATTATCAGTACAGTATGGCACTGTGTTGACTGTATCTCAAGAGTAATGTGTATCTAATTAAAATTGCAATCTCTCGTGCTTTGCTTTGCCGGAAAATTCTTTGACTTTGATTCTTGAATGAATTACTCTTGGACACAGAGGACCGGTATAAACATAGTATTTTAAGTTTTGATAGGATTAAGATTTCAAGAAGTTTAGAATAAGGTAAAACAGAGCAGATTGTGAAAATGTTTCCAGCCCACTTGCCACTTCGCTGATTCATAGAAAAACTGGAAACTAAAGAACAAAGAATGGTCACTGGATAGGAAAGACAGTATTAAGTTACCAATTGAATGCCATAACAAAGAGCAGACGAGGGGAGAATTGAAAATAATTATCTGAGAAGTCCCTAAAACTCATCAGATACCACCTCGATTGCCCTAACATATGAACTGGAGAAAGAATGGCATTTCTCCGAAGATGGCCAGAGACAAAATTGATGGACACGTATAGAAAGATAACGATGTCCCTTTCCTGATGTGATTTAACAGTTAGCATTTGACAAAAGAATCATCAAAATAATTTTTCCTGTGTCACAATCAAGAATCAGTCTGGGTTCTCATGAGCCATTCGGAATCTTCAACCAAGATGGTTTAAAACCACAAGATCAAAGTCGCAGAAAATTGGCATCAGACCAGACCCTTTTTCAAGTATTGAATAAAAGGTTACGATTCAAGCTAAGATCCCTTTTGCATTGCCTTTTCTTGTTCCAAATTTCTAAATCTTTACTTCAGTTCGATTGGCCATGAATGGAGCAGAAATTCGGTTACATTGTATTCCATACATAAAACTATTTCATAATCTTAGCCACAGAATCATAAAATAACAGATATCTGAAATACACACCACAAAACCAGGTGAAGAGATACAAAGGATGACAGATTCAAGATGAAACATCCTTTACTTTGTACATCATGAGGAGTTCTAGTTCATAGCCTTTACACCATAAGTCCATTGGAAAAAAGATGATATAAATTATAACTACAGTTACACTTAATAATATGATTCTTATATTAGCCAAGAAGTAGACCACCGTCTTTAGCTAACTGCTTCTATCATCTGTCTTATATACTGCTGCATAATACTATAGTCATATTTTCCCTGCAAAACGATAAATTTACAAGAACTCTGTTACTGAATACAAAATGTGCAGCTTTACTCTTTATCTTCTTCTTTTTTTTAAGAGGGAGAAATTCATGGTAAAAGGCCTTTCTATGAAATTGTCCTAATGGCCACTACTGCAGGATTAGCAGATATTAAGATGGGTATACCTAGATGAAGTATGTATGGTGTATGCACCAAGGACTAGGAGCTGCTAGTAATAAAGAGACCCTGCAAAATAAAAAATCAATGGACAAACTGTGTTATTATATCAATTAAGAATTTTGGCAGCAGCAGTTTCTGTAATTGGCAACTGTCATATCAACATACCCTGCCACCAATTCCCTCTTGAAGCACAGCCGGAATCATCTTCTCCCCTATCTTCACTAAACTGATATAAAAAAAGGAGAGCAGCATTATCCAGTTAGGGAATAGGATGAAGCAATTATTGACAGGAAAAGTATTCTATGAAATAGTTTTTCCTCCCCAAAATGGTTTCCTTCATCACATTGAAGCAAGAAATCAAAGCCAAATACTTGTGAAAAGATGTGATCTAAATGTTAAATTATGGTACATAGATGCTCACAGTTGTCTGCACTGAGCTCTGGTTACTTTGAGGACGAGAATAGACATCTTGACCTCCATAGTATATTGATGAGCTCAGATGACACGGTTGTACTTTTTCTTCCTGATAATAAGAACCCATGTAACTAGTTGGGGTACTCTGATTTTCCACCACACTGGCCTGGGAAAAATTTTCTTCAGGGGAGAAAGGGGAGGAAAAAAAGTCAGTAATTCTTCACATTCAATAAATTCTGACAAAGCTCCAAGACATTGAATCATGAGTAGTCAGATGTTTTAGCATAAGTCTTCCATCTCAAAGGGATATAGATATTATGTGGTTCACATAATCATTTCTGGCCAAGAAATGCTTCTTTTTAATACGTTTTGTTTGTACATGATTAACAGTGATAAAAAAGAGAGAGCCCTTCTCTAGGATTAACAGTGATAAAAAAGGGAGCCCTTCTCTAGGATTAACAGTGATAAAAAAGTGAGAGCCCTTCTCTAGGATTCATATTTATCATAGTATAATAACTCAATATAGAACACTTGTTTTGATGCAATTGTGTAGTAGTGAGGATCCAAGGTGCTATCCAAATTTGTACCCTGCTGATGAACGTACTATTAAAATCCCAAATTTAGCCAAAAAACGAATCCAGTTAGCCAACCTGCAGGGCCAGTTTTTGTATTCCAGGCTGGACTAGGAGTACCCTGCTTCTTTTCAACTGTCTCAGACCGCAAAGATTCACGTCCCAAAACCTTCAAGGTAAGAAGGGGGGAAACCACAATTCAATTGATAATTAAACCAGAATATGATGGCAAAAAGGAACAAAAATAATCTCCAGAATGCTCGGTTCAATTCTGCTCGTGAAACATGGTATATAAGCTGGAAGCTTTAGTTGTAAAATAGTACTTATAAAATATCACCCGTCTTTTCTCAAGTATGGAATCTGAGGTTCCCATCAGAGAATCAAGAAAGTTAAGCAATAAAGAGTCAAAAAAAGTAATACACATCACTCTGTAACTAATTTAACCACAATGGATGACCTCTTCAACAAGTTGCACATTTTTCTTTTCAGTTTTTATTTCATTGATGAAGAATTGCATATTGAGCACAATTCCTCTGTCTTCTTCCTCGCCCTTATGTAGCTTTTCAAGATTTAAACTTTAATCGTACAGGGCAACTAATTTGCACAGTATAATTTTAAATATCGGTAAACAAGGAATTACGAAATCACTTTATGAACCAGAAAAGGATGCTTGAAATGAAAATAGCACTGCATGGATGGAACAACACAGATAAAGAAAACAATGCATGATAACAAGAACTTCCCATCCATAGATGAAAACTAAAAATCAAATATCAGTGCAGGAAAACCATGAAATGCAGATACCCACTGGCATCAAAAACCACAATTTCGATAGAAGAAATTTTCTCAGCAACCAACAAAAGCCCACCACGACCCCCAATGAAAAAGAACAAAAGGGAAGGGGGAAAAAACCCCAATGGAAATACCACAGATGATTAAATAAGGCGATACCTTGGGCGGAGGTGCGAAAATGGAGCCGAAAATTCCGGTGGAAGACGAAGCAGGGGAGTCCTTGGAGCCAAAGAGATCAGTAGTGAATGAGGAAGAACCAGATTGCTTTCTCCCCTCCATGTCCTCTCTAAAAAATTTGTATATCTGATTTTCTTTTTTCCTTCTCAAGATTGGTGTGGAGGTTGAAGAACAGAACGCCCTTACATATAAAGGAAACCCACCGTCAAGAAACCACAGAAAAAACGGAAGGGGCGACAAGTTCCCCTCAGAAACAAACAGAAAGCTCAGAACTTTGAGATAAGCAAGGCAAAGAGAGGAGAGAAATGGATGGTAACAGACGTTATTGATCACTGGGATGATGTATGTGAGAGAAAGAGAAAAAAGGAAGACAAAGCAAACAAGTATAGAGCAACCAAAAGGAAAAACCGTCGCCTCCCTCAGAGCCTAATATTACCAATGTTGTCTTCTACAACAAAACTCTGAGAATTCTCGATTGATTTCTCAATTCTCCATACGAATTATAGATCTTTTTTAACTAATATATATAAGTAAAGCTATATCCAGTGAGATCTATATCTACATCTTAGAATCAAATATTTCAACCAATCTCAGAATGATAAGGATGTTAGTGAAAAGGAAAGGATAATCTTGTTGGCTGACGATCTCTATCTTCATATATTTTATTATTTTATTTATTTTTGGGTGGGAAATTTCTAATGGATGATTAATCTGCCCTTTCTGTTTGTTCAGTTTCGGTTACTCTGGCGTTATTTTCTCACCTTCTATTCTACCTGTCGAAAATCTAACAGTTGGATGAAACGTGGTACTTTCCAAGTGGGACCATTACATGCTCTTCCAAAGTTTTACTGCCACGAAGACCTTATGGATAATAACAAACCTTTTTCCTTCCCTTATTTTTTTTTTTTTTCCTTTTTCTTTTCTTTTCTTTTCCACGGAAGGAAAGAAAGAAAGAAAGAAAGATATGTTCTCATCTTCATCCTTCTCTCTGATGAAATGATTCTCAAAGTCTAAATATTACTGTCCTCTTACCGATGCTGCTGCTTTTGGTTGGTGGTGGTTAAGTCGTTTTCTTTGAAAACCCCATTTTTTTGACTTCTCCTTTGTCAGTTTTCGAACTTAGTTTTTTAAAGTCAATTTTATTTGCAGACAGCATTCGCACATTGATGATCCCTATTCTTCTCTCTCCCTCCGTACTAAGTGTAACTGCTGCTAGCCATGATCACTTTGTTCGTTTGTTCCTTGGTGTTTTTATGTAACTGCTGCTAGCCATGATCACTTTGTTCGTTTGTTCCTGGGTGTTTGTTGTAAAAGAGGGTGGCACTAGCAGAAGGAAGGACTCGGGAGGGGAGGGGACGGGACTTGCCTTATTATCTTGTCGGACCAAATCCTTTGGAATTATGACAACTTGCCTACTTAAAATTTGGACAGTGGGTCAAAAAAATTCGACTCTCTTTACCAGGAATGACATAATAACATGCACATGCAACCCACCGTTCTGTGTTTTGTTTTGATCCTTTTTAGCAAACTCGCCTTTTGCTTCATCCATTTAAATAAAGTATTTCAAAGGTTTAATATATTTTTAAAAAATTTTAATAATAAAATATATTTATAAAAGTGTATATATATATATATACATATATATATATAGGATATATAAAAAAACTAGAAAATTCAAAATCTTTGTTTCCTAGGTCCACAAGTAAACGTACAAAATGTTGGAAGGAAAAATTTAAAATTTCGATCAGTATTTATCTTCTTCTTATTTATTACTGTAAAATTATATTATTATTATTATTATTATGTAAATATGGAGATAAACCCTAAGTAAATGATACGTTAGTTCATTCATCAACATGTATCAAATTAATTATAATCTGTATTCTCAATTAATGTAACATTGACAATTGCAAAACAATATATAATTCGAATTTTTTTATAATTATTTAAGTAAATTTTTTTTTCTTGGAATGAAGAAAATAATTATTTATTGATAGACTAAATTAACATTACTATCATCATTCATTTACCGAAAAAGTTAGATTAACGTTATCATTATCCCATAATAAAACAAAAACTTGACTCATCTACCAAGAGGACCCAAAATAAATAAATAAATAAATAATAGTATGAGTGTAGATAAGGTTCTTGATGTTTTCGGTTTAGGCACTTAAGGTCCATCAAAGGACCAAGAGAGTGTGTGCTGTTAATCCTAACTCCACAAATTAGCTAGAGAGGCGTTGAGGTTTGGAACTCAATTATGTCAAAGCCAAAAAGTGATGATGATTTGGTTCACTTTTTCCTCTCAGCACTTTTAATGCGTAACACAACGAAATATGACCAAAGTGACAACTTTTACAACTAGTTCGAAGATTCAAAGCTGACATAATTTATAGAAAAATTAAAAGGCTAATGGAAATGGGAGTCACAAGAGATGGGTTTCGGATTTTTTTTTTACATCTTTTATATATATATATATATATATATATATAATATTATCTGATATATTAATAAAAAAAATTTACAAGTGTCTTTTAGTTAATTTACAGGTTTTTAAAACACATGTAAATTTTTAATTGGTATATTATTGAGAGTGTGGAGATGTGTTTTTTTCGAATTTATTGTTGACATTTTTATTTTAAATTATTTGAAATGAATTGTCTCATTTCTTATAATTTTAGGATTTATATTTACTTGCACATGATCTTATCATTGGGTTAGGATCTCCAATTAGATATTTATGTGTCATATTTCTTATTACATTAATAAAATATTAATAAAAATTATATTAGTAACATTTAATGTTAAATTTCTATTGATATACACATGAATGATCTGAGCCCTCAACACTAACTACTTTGATAAATTGGTATAAATTAATAACTTTTATAAATGTTGAATATAATCCATATTTTTGTTATCCTATAAAATCTTTAAAAAAAAAAAAATCAATGATTAAAGAAAGAAGATTGGGCACACGATCTACATATTATTAGGCCTCTTCCTTTGACCGCTGAGCCGCACCAAACACCTAAGTGGGTTTCATTTCATGGGTGGTGGTGTGGGCTCGGAAAAGAAAATGGCAACGGCGAGAGCTTGAGTTGAACTTGAAAATGACAAGTTAGAAAAGAGGTCCCCAGAAGGTGCAGTTGTTGGTTACCACTGTGGGTCGCCGCGTGCTCTATTTGCGTCCAGTGTTTCGCCACGTGGAGTGTCAGGGTCCCATTAAAATTCCAAAGTACAACTATTATTAATGTTGGTATATTATAAACTGATCATCATTTCATCTTCTCGTTGCTTTTCAGTTTTCACCATCGTATCGTACCATGCAGCCCCCTTCATGAATCCCTCTCTTTGGCCTGTTGGAAGACCCGCCCCACTTTATATAATCACATGGAATTATTTCGAATTCTTTTTGATAATCTTTAAAAGTATTTTATAAATAAAATGGATAAAATAATATTTCATAGTCCAAAATTAAATATTCTTATCTTTATATTATTAAATTATCCTGATAGTTAAAGTTTTAAAATAAAATCACGTATAATGACTCTATAATGATAAGGATAAATTGGAAATTTGCATGAAAGTCAAAGGAATTTTATAATTTTTTTATAAATCAAAATTAAATATTCAATTTTAAACTATTAGAGTGTACATTAGTGTAAGAATAATGTATAGATAATAATAATCTTTTTGATTAATAAAAAAACAAGAAGAAGAAGAATAATTAATTCGGAGGGTAGGGTGATGTTTGAAATTTTTTGTTGATATTTTATTTCTCTAGCTTCCTAATTCACTTTCTTTATTGAAAATTAAATTTAAATATACTTTAAAAAAATAAGCACACATTAAAACATATATACTGAATTAAATTTCACATTTAACATTTTAAATATAAAAGATGTACATAACATTAATTCAGATATCTCAAGTATCACAGTAGACCACTTAAATTACTCCTTAAAATGAGTTATTAGTAATTGATTTATGATGAGAATGAAAGTTGAGCTCTCCACATTAAATTTAACTTGAGAGAAAATAGGGTTTTTAACCTATTTGATCACACATGTTTGAGACAATTTATAATATGACTCCACAAATTTTTTTCAACCATTATGATCCCTCAACATTTTTTAGGCTGTCGTTATGGTCCCAATTACTATTTTCTAATAAAATACTAGTCGTAACTAGTCATTTATCAATATAGGATAACAATTTAGAGGGGAAATTGTTAATATCATCATTATGGTTCAAAATTTAACTAATCTATTTTTTTGGGAAAAAAAAAATTAGATACATTTGGATTAATAAAACCAAATAAATTAAATGGACAACCAAAATTTATTCACAACCCTTAGGTTGGTTGGATTTTGAGTAGCAAGGATGAGATAGACAATTTTACCCTTGAAAAGTTATCCCATACAAGTAAAATAATCAATTCCAATAAATGTTTTGCTTAAAAAGGTGGCAATTGGGACAAAAATGATAGTCTATATGTTGATGAACCATAATGATTGTTCATAATATGTTGATGGACCATAATGATTGAAAAATTATGAGACAATATTATAATTTAATCCAAACATGTAGGATCAAATAGGTTAAAAACCCAATAAAATATTATTGAGGGAGATGAATGTACATTGAATATAACCACTCCTTTTCATCATCGTCATGTCACCGTTCATGAATCTGTTCTTGGCGTATCCGCCGTTCATTTCATCATTCCAGTCCGGGGTCTGAAATTTTATTTTAGGCCCGTGTTTTGTCTTATTACCAAATCAATTAAATAACACTCATTTTATCATAAATTAAATGCTCTATCTTGACTTACATAAATTTTTAAAAAATTAGTTATTTTATACTAAATATATCAATTTCTTAAGAAAATTTTAATTAATTTGGGAAACAAGACATTCATTTCCGAACAATTCAAAATGGAGAAATGGATATTTAATTTCGGATGGATTGAGTAAATTTTAATTATTAAATTTTATAGGTGAAAAACGTCTTACCATCTGATTAAGTTTGTAAAAAAATTCAGCCCGTAAGGGACTTTCCCCTTCACTCCAAAGTTTGTAAAAGAATTCAATGTTTGACAAGGTGAAAATATATATTTTTTTAAAAAACTATTATGAGGCTAGATCAATTTTGTATCCCCTTCGCTTTTGTGAGTGCCTTTCTCAACCTTTATTTATTTATAAATTATTATTAGTTGTATTCGGATCAATTTTTACGTACTTTGACATTTTGATTATTTAAGAGGGTGTTGATAGAATTCGAACTTAAAATCTATGATTTTCACACTTATCACTCCACTCAGGACGTCCCTGAAGAGATTACCTTTCTGAACTTAGAAACGGTAAGATGTATTCAGTGGTAATAGTCTTCAAAGTTAAATATAATTCATTGATGGGAATTGTTATTACACTAATAAAATTAGAAAAATACTAAATTTAGTTTAAAAGTTGAACGTAAATTAAAAATAAATAAATTAGACCAAATAAAATTTTACTGGAGAGAGTATATCTCAATATGTTTGAATGAAATGACAAATCTGAAGGATCTTTGAAATGAGAAAGTAAATCAAATTGGTCCACAGAACTACTCACATTTGCAGGCTGATGCTATGTGATTTGCAACTGATTTGTTGTAAATCTTTAAGAAGATTAAATTAATGATGGTGTTAAATAAATAAAATTTCTAATAATCATATCTGTAAATACTATTTTATTGATTACTACTCTATCCATCGCATTGATGTAATTTTTTGAGGAACTTTTGATGCTTGAAAAGGTGGAGATCATTTGGATTTAGTATATAAAATATATTAAAAGATAGTAATTAACGATTACATATAAGATTTTTATTAATATTTTATTATTGTAATAGGAGTGATACATAAATGAGAAATAGGACATCTGGAGCCACTTTTGATCAGGGATGTAATGGCTTCGAATCTCCTATCATAATTTGCGTATCTGATACATTATTAAAAATTTAACACGTAACTCTAAAAAATCAAATATCCACATGATTTAATATATATTTTTAGGTTTTAGTTTATCCTTTTAAGATTTAATATATAAAATATAAATATTTTAAAAAATAACAATTAAAAACTACATATAAGTTTTATTAATATTTATTAATATAATAGAGAGTGACACGTAAATGTTAACAGAAGATTCTGAGTTGGTCTAGTTCTTTAAATTAAATTAAGGAAATGCTTAATAAAACTTTATATTAAAATTCTATTTATTCAATGTTGAACGCTTATAGGGTAAATATTTAGTAAGAGCCTTATCAGGCCAATCACGGCAGGAAGATAATGATGCTTACTAATTTTCTGACTAAGAAACAAACGTAATTAATTAGTCTGGGCTCAGGCCCAAAATCAGATCCAGTGGCCATTGTTGGGCTGTTATCAAACTCACTTCCTACTGAGTTACACGAACTAATGGATGGGGTTCACAGTAAAAGCCCAATTTCATGTTGACTAGTTTTCGAATTGACATTTTAATAACATTCAAAATTCAAAATTTAAATCACTTGAAAAAACTAAAAATTGGATGTGTTGGTTTTGAGTCACGGAATTTTTTTGAATAATTATCCAAAAGGTATGTATACTTTTAGGTGAGATCCACGTATAATAATACATTCGATTTTTTTATCTATTTACTTGAATTGATATGAATCTCGAAATTTATATAAAAAATTTTCACTACTCAAAATCCATATGGGTTGGCTTGAATATTGACAACAACACACATATCCTATTAAAAAGATAGTCACACTAAGCATACAGATGAGGATGGAAGTAACTAGGAGAATGTCAATCATAACTTCGAGCATCAAGTAGATCAAGAAGGATGCTAAAGTTACTACGACTTGGAGATCGAAACTTAGACGGTTAGCTCTTATGACCACTATCTATGTTGTATGAAAGACTAGGAACTACTTGATTTTTGAGGGTTTTAAGCAAATGTTACATTTACTTGCTTTTGGATCAAAACACATATATACAAGATACTTTATACCTTATATTCTTATGTTTTGATTCCTTTTGATATAGATAGTTAGTTCTAACTATCCATTGTAGAGGCCCCTCGAGAATATCCCAACATTTTATACATTTGATTTATAACTAATATATATATTTACATTTAGATAAAAAAAAAAAAGAAAGTCATGCTAACTTAAATTTAATTTTTAATAAACTTTGGTAGTTTTATTAATTTTATTTGTAGTTATATTAATTTATCCAACATTATAAAAATTCTAATACAAAACAGAAATGCCGTCATATTTTTACATGCAACACGTTTTTCTTTCCTGTTCTTTTCAAGATGCTTCCGGAGCTTCTTGCATATGCATGCACCCTTTAGGAATTAAGAACGGAAATTGAATTGGAATTGATTATATGTGGGACCACAAGGTGTGAAGGGTTGAATTCCTCTGGATCTGAATACAGAAAACAACAAGAAGACTAGTGGAAAACTGGAGACTAACTGTGATCCCTTTCCTCCATTTCAAAGATTCACATGTGATTACTCATTACTGTTGGATCCCGAAATATAAATGACATGATTGATAAGGAATTAAGGATAGACTTATATATATATATATATATATATATATATATATATATATATATTGATGTTGCTGAAAGGTTTGTTCTGTTCGGTAGATTTCAATGTGGATTAAATCTGTTCGTTTGATCTCGATATTCTGCACAGTAAATAATGAAGTCAGTACACTTGTTTAACAATGCGGGAATAAGAGTTTATAAATTCAAATAATAAAAGTCATGAAACTTTGATAGTTGATTTTTACCTTCCTATATAGACTTGAGACTACGTAAGTAGTCTTTGAAGATTCGATGTGGGACATGTAATGAACAATAGCAGATTGTTGAATAGTACTGGTGTTTTGTGCTCGATTGAGCTATCTTTGTGAAGAAACTTCTCTCTCGTTATTAAACTTTTTAACTTATATAATATATCTAATTAAAACTCTCAGTGCATAGATTAAACTTAACGCTTGATTTGTTAATAACTACCAAGTTATCATGGCAAAAAATGTGATCTAAGTATTGATCTTGATATATGATATACACCATATGCCCTTTAAAAAAAAAACATATCATGCAATCTTATCATATGACATAATGCCCCCTCGTAAAAAAAAGTATCTTGCTCTCGTGCAACCTTACTGATATGGCATATATCATCCCTAAATTTAAAATATTTGTTTTGAGGTAATGAGAATAATTGTTCAAGGAGTTGCAAGGTTATACTTTTAACTCACTCTTTATTATATTAATAAAATATGAATCAATTTTTTTTATATGTTTTATATATTAAGTCCAAAAATAACTAAACAACTTATCTTTCATGAGACACACAGATTAAATTTTTAATTGGATAAATTTAGAAATAGTACTGACTAGATTTTGTCTTGGTGACAAGCATGCTGGTATCAGTTGATGAGGTTCTAGATTCGAATCCTCTTATTCACAAGGACACTGCTCCCTTCCCAAAAAAAAACAGGGTCTGAATAGTAATAGGAGATTCCAGCCAGTCGTGGTTCAGCCGAAACCTTTGCCTCATAATTAAGAACTTAACACTGCTAGTCAAATCACCCACTATGGCTCAAGTTCTTCGTAGCCCTTGAATTTGAAATGTTCATCAATTCATCCGAAGAAAAGGACGTTATCAGATTTGTAATTTTAACTCTTCTTTCTTGTGATTAATTCTACATGTCTTAACACATTTGCAGACATCTAGAACTGGAAAAGGGTGCTTCAAAATGAATTACTACTAAGATAGTTCTATGCTCAATGTCCACAGAATTAAACAGGACAGATCTGTATGCTTTACAAACTACTATATAACTAATTATTAATTCAAGGAATGGAATTTCCAAGGAAGGCACCGAATGTCAGAACAAGTCCCAAGCCATGAACTAGTACACTGTTCATCTTTTCCAGTACCATCGCAGCACCTGCAAACCACTCCTAAGGTAGAGAAAATCTTTGAATACCCTGTCAAAAATCAGACAATTAATTCAGTAAGTACTTCACAAACTTGAACAATACTTATAATTTAAAGCATGAACTAAAAAGTAAGATGGGAAAAAGAGAGAAATCATCCTTACTTTCTTGAGCTAGAAAAGGGGGAACTGGCCTAATTGCCTCTACGCTGGTGGGCTCTTGCAGGCAAGCAAAACCCATAACCAAAACCAGAAGCGGCATCACGAAGAAACCAGAAGCCTTAAAGACCATGTCGTCTGAACTCTTGATAGAAGAAGATCCAGTGAGTGATCTATGGTGATGGGAGTAATTAATAGTTGGTGGGGTGATTAAATTAATTAGTATGTTCGGGGATTTTATTTTATATGATTAAGGAGCTATCTAGGAGTTAGCTTCGAGGGAGGGGGTCTTTGTTTCATCTAGAAGGGTGGCCTTTTCAATTTGAATATATGAGCTGCAGACAAGACGAATTAGGGCTTCTAGAAGTTCTAGAATCTAGAGCCAGTACCAACGTGGAGGCAGGGACTCTTAATTTACTACAAATCTTCTTTGCGTCTCTACGGGTACTTTGGGGTCCAGGAAACTTCAGTCTTTTTAACTTGTATGATGCTCTGGCGTTGATTACCCACAATAGGCTTGGTCCTGATTAGAAGAAGATGGGTTTTCTTGCTTCAGGTGAGGCCAAATTCTGGGATCTCCGGCAGATTTTCTCGACGCGTAATGTGTTGTATATTTCTCCTTTGGGTAAATATTTCTGGAAGTCCCTGAATTTTCCAAAAATCTAATTTAAGCCCTTCAACTATAAATCATTTGGTTTTAACCCCTTTATAATAAAAACGTGTAGCTTTCTTTATCAAGCTTCCCTACTAAAATTAAATTCAATTTGACATCTATAACATGTCTACATTCTTAAGCAACAATTTGCAGCCATTACTAGTCTCTAAGCAAATATCTCCCATACCAATAATCTTGCATGTAGCTTTGTTTCCCATCCTCATTGAACCAAAGTCACCACTAGTGTGTGTAGCAAAGAATTCCCTATGAGGAATCACATGATATGAGGCACTTGAATCAACTACCCAATTTCTTTCTTGACATAAGAGATTAATTGAATTTTTATCATCCAAAACCATTATCACATCTTCATCAAAAGGTATCTTTAGATTTTTGTTGCTCATTTCTGTCTCTAGGTTGTTTCCTTGAAGATAGCTCTTTCTTGAGAATTCTGCACTCACTTCTTTTGCGTCCAAATTTCTTGCAATGAAAACATTGAATATTCCTTCTTCTAGACTTGGATCTCCCTCTTGAAGAATTGTTGTTGTATATCTGTTGACTTCTTCCTCTCTTATAATGTTTCTCTGTCACAAGTGCACCTGCATCAAAGGAGGATTTGCAACCATGTTCCCTCCTTTTGATTTCTTCATATTGTAACCTTCCTTTAACAAATTCCTTGCTAAGAATTCCATATGGAGCTGAGTTATTGATTTTGTAACTATTATGGTCTTCCAACTGTTCGGAAAAGAGTTAAGTAATAGGTTTGCTTGAACTTCATCATCAAATTTGATTTCCATAGTGCTCAACTTAGTGATTAAACTCTGAAGGGTGCTTATGTGGTCATCCACACTTTGTCCCTCTTTCTATTTCAGGCTTATTAATCTTCTCATAAAGATGATCTTGTTTTGAGCTATCTTCCTTTAATATAAGTCTGCCAAAGTCTTCCACATCACATTTGCCCTCTCTTCATTTTCAATAAAAGTGAACACATTTGATTCAACCTATTGTTTAATTGTTGCTGATTCCTTTTTGTGCATAGTGTTTCACTATTTATCTATTTTTCCTGGAGGTCTGCTTTTTTCACCATCACCCTTAATGCTTTCATGTAAATCTTTACAGTGAAGGATATCTTTAATTTTTCTCCTTCCATGTGGTGTAATTGCTAGCCCCCCTTTAATTTAATCATGCCAACAGAAGAATCATCCATTTTAATCCACATAAGAATCTGCCCAAATATTTTCAGACAACCAACAGTTAACCTGGCATTGATACCACTTGTTGGGAAGGAATGGCCTATTACAAATGTTCAAAATGCAATTCTCAGAATAATCTTCTTCCCCCTTTTGTGATAAAAAGAGTTAATAAAAATAATACCACAAATATTAAGACATCTCAAGCAATTAAAAAACAAATAAATAAAACTCAATAAAGAGACACCAAAATTTTTACGTGGAAAATCCACGGGAGCGTAGTCTATAACCAAATCATCCATTATATCAAATGGGATTACACACTCTTCTCTAGAGGCACATACAAACATCAAAGTGTCAACAACAATATTTGACTACCCCACACAAAATTATAATATAATATCATTACCAAAGGTGAATTCCCAAACAATATAAAAAATACAAAGCCAATCAAATTAAGATCGATAAACAAATAAAGCCTATCTCCAAGATCCCTCGAATAGAATCTGAGCTTGAAGCAAAGAAGCAATCACTCTTAACCATGATTTGATAAAATGGAAGAAACCTTCTGCCTTGTTGAGCATGTTTGCCGCCATGTTTTGTGCACGTGTTTTCTTCTCTTTATCTCGCTGCTCACCCGAGACAACTCCAAAAGAAAAAAAGGGCAGTGATTAATGTTGGGAGAAGTCAAAGCATGTCCATAATGCCATACCAATATTCTTATTTCGTTCCCCTTGTCATATATATTGGGCAGGCCTCACATTTGAGGTGGACCAACCCAACACATGAGCTGGTTCATTTTATTCAATTGATTTCTGGTATACCTTTCAAGACTCAATTTTTCATCATAGGATCGTTGAAGCTTTAATCAAGTAGAACAAATATTTTATAAAAAAAAGGGGTTTTAGAGGTGGTACATTTGCACCATCAAGGTTGCATTTGGATCATGCAACCAAGGTTTTTTTTTTTCTTTTCTTTAAAGGTGGTCTAAAATATATTTTTTTTAAAAAAAAAAAAAACTAACGCAACATTTGCCAGCAGATGGTGAAAACATCTGTGGCCCACAATTTTTGTTTTTTTTAAAAAAAGATTAAAGCACCATCTCAAAAAGCAAAAAAAAAAAGCTTTTTTCTCAAATAAGAGGACACGCTGATGGAGAATGCGTTGGGGTGATGGTGCATAATGCACCACACTCATTGAAGAAATGATGTTAAAAAATAAATCTGATTTTGAAATCCATTTTAAAAGGGATCCAAATCGAGTAAAAGCCGGGGAAAAGGGTGACCCAAGCCCCCCACAACTAAATAATGATTCCCTTCATATCTGATGTTGCCTCTTTCTTGTGGGAGCCATTGGGAATAATGAACTGAGCAAAAGAAGGGCTCTCATATGCTTAAATTAGAAAAGGATCCAGAGAGAATAACATACCTTTCTAATTATCTAATCTTGTATATTTATGATATTATGGATGAAAGGTATAGGAATGACATGAAGAAGACAATTTTTTTTTTAATCTTCTAAGAAGTTATAATAAAATAATATTAGTTTATGTGTAACTTACATTTATAATATTATTTTATTTATTAATATAATATATACCAATCTCATAAAAATAAGTTTATTTTTTAAAAAATAAAAAAAATACTTTTTCCATTTTAAATTTTATACAAGAATTAAATGAACCATTATAAAGTAAATGCAATTTTGAAAGAACTAAGTTTAAAATTCCTTTTTAATCATTCCTTTAATTACCCAAGTCTTATGCTCGAAGGCAACACACAACAATAGTTACAGAAACTTTCATGAATGAATATACATTCAAGACATCATATTTTCCTTACGTAAACAAATAATATAGATTGAAGGATTATTAGTTTAATTATTTTAAAATTATAATTTTACTCATACACTCATTATACTACAATGTTTATGTCATTTTTCACTTTTGCATACTTCGCCCCATTAATTAAATTTGATATCTACCCTTTAATAGTCCACTACTAAAGAAAAGGTTGATAATGCAAGAAATGGAGGTGAATAAAAAAAAAAAATAATAATAATAATAAAACCTGAGATGTTTGGCATCTACGGTCAACACTGAAATCGACCGGTGAGTATCTTAATCATTACAATTTAACTGCTCTTTACAGTAAACGTAAGAACGTAACTTGCCTCAAATTTAAGGGGAGGTAGTAGTAGAGTCCCCTCCCTAAAAGTACCAACGTGGTCTGGGCTTGTTTTGGCTCAGAAAAGACGGGATTTACCTTTTCCTCCGAGTGAAAGCATAAAAACAAAAAAAAGAAGAAAATAGTATCATATTAGGGCCTTCACAGAAACCACCCTGTCGTTTCCCCATGTCTAACAAAAGACAAGTCCATAGAAGAAAAGGATGCCACCAAAACAAAAGAGCCAACACCGAAGAAACAAAACCTAAACCTAAACCACCACCGCAGAAGAAGATCATATGTAGTCATAGTCATTCTTGAAGTGTTCCAAGTCGGGATGAGTCCCACTTCCTGGCCTGCTTGGATCCCTGGTTCATAATCCTCAAATTAGACACTAGTTGTCTAGTATGAAAGTGTAATATTTGTTACATCAAAACCCAGTCTGCAAATCACTATTACATTTGGGATGGGAGAATCTTATTCAGTTTGCTATAACAATTTAAGTTACTAGATGCCACTATTAAGTTATCAAAGCTGATGCAACAAGGCCAGTGATCCTCAAAAGCCTGAATGAGATATAGATGGATGTGAAACCATATCAAGGGCATTCGGCTGAAAGAATTCCATCTGGACACCAACACAAAGAAGGGAAATCAAGAGTCTCAGACAGAGACCACAACCCCCCAATGTTTCCTTAAGTTAGAAAGCTGATTGAATGCCCCAAAAAACCATGTACAAAAAAGAAATCTACTACACATATGCTCCTAGTCCTCAATATGGGAATTGGTTTAGAAATATAATTCAACTAAAGCACATCACTGAAATAAAGGCAAATCCAATCTGCATCAACTTACCGGACAAAACGGCGAGGCTCAAAACCAGGAAAATCTGGTGGCCCATAAGGATCAAAGCGAGCACCAGGTGGGATAACCCTGCATTTGTGGACCAATTTGCAAACAATAGTCAGAAAAATCAATTTCATTCATAACATGTAGTTGGATTGTAGGCAGTACGTGAAGGTTTGACAAAACATATAAGAGAGCTCACCCTGGTGGGCCTTGTGGCATACGTGGATCTCTTCCTACTCCACCAAAGAACCGTGGATCATCGGGTCCTGTTTCAAGATGGTCATTGAAATTAAAAGGATTCACTTGAAATTTGATTCAACTAGATTAAAAACATCACCGATCACACTAACCTACAAGCATGCTGCCACCAATATCACACCTTCAAGAGAACAAGAAGTGTTAAAAAACATAAGCTTTGGTCAATCAGCATAAGTAAATTAGACAGAAAGCAATTTTCCCCTTTTGAAGAAGGGAAATTGAAGCTAGAAAACCTTCTGGGATATACTCCGGCACCAGGTCCGGGAAAAAGGTCACCACCACCAATACCAGGAATAGGAGGAACAATGTACCTTGCATTTAAACCACAAGTAACATCCAACGGAAAGAGTAAGAGGAGGCAAAAACAGAAAGAAAGGAATTGACTGTTCCATACTTTTTGGAAGCCAAAAAACAGAAAGAGAATGATACGTTGGCAGTGCTTCCTCTTCCGGAAAAATGAAGGACTAGCAAGTATTAGTTCTTTAACATAAAAATCCAATATCAAATTTTATAATCCAAATATTCATGCAATAAAGATCTCATAAAGAACCATGTAGTTTATATTCATAAACTTCACAGAACTTTAAAGTTTGATATGCTTGCTGATGCATTACCCTGGTACAGGCAGATCAGAAGTTGAACGATCATCAATTTCGGATTCTAATTTTTGAGGTTGGTAGCTACCATCCCGCAGACCTCCTTTATTTGACGAACTACAAAGAGAAAATATGGAAAACTAACTTGTAAACTGGAATAAGGAACAAAAAACGAAAATGGGAAAGGCATAGATGAGGAAATTCTACCTTGTACAGAGTCCTTCACAGCAAAGGCTTATTAGAAGACATTTAGTCAAAACTAAGTACTCTCTCCGTTCGGAAATGAATATCTCATATACATTTAGGATTATCCGAAAATTAAATGTCTTATTTCAAGAAGAAATGTGTGAAAGTAAAACTAGAACATTCAATTCCGAACGGAAAGAATACTATTTAAGAGGAATAATTTCTTTTTTTTCTCTATCATCAAATTATTGTTACAAGAGGAAAGGCCTGCTGTGTGTGTTCTAATACACGAGTTATCTTAAATTGCACTGACTACAAGATTTTCCAATATTTCATAGAAATCCAATTAGTGAAATATTCATTGCCAAGTGCCAACAAGAGATTCAAAATCAGAGTTAAATCTAAAAGAGAGAAAAACAAACGAGTACCTTTCCTTCTGATTCGATGAACAAGCTGCCGAAGAGCCATTGTATTTACTTAAGATTGCTCGATCTATATCTGCCACCAGCTTTCCCAAATCCTTGAACATTGAAGTATAATTGTTTCCCCCTTCATCGACTACATATTCCTTAACACTGGAAATGATGAAAGATATACCAAAACAGTTACCAATTACAAAACAAAACTTGCAAAAAATTGGTAGGTTAAAGGAAAAAGCAAGCAACTTACTTAATTTCAAGATGGGAAGGCTCAGAATCACCTTCCCTCAAGGCATCAACAAGCAGTTTACCATTCATTGCTAGACACTTTACCAGAATTTTCTTTGAACCCTTCTCGGGATTGGAATAAACGAATCCAAAATTGTCATCAAATTCATTCCAATGCTCGATACCCACTTCCTCTGCAACAGCCACGAAATAACAAAAACAAAGTCAAAATTGACATTTTTTTTCCCACTTTTTCATATGCCCGAAACGAAAATATAAACCTCTGCGTGTACCAGTAGAAGAGGAGTGGAGGATGTCGTCTACGAAGGCAGATGGACCCGTAGCGTGAAGGATGAAGCCGGAGGCAAGAAAAGATGAATGGATTGCAAAGGCGACCTTCTCGTGGGCGTTACGAAACGTAGGCCTTGCGGCCCTAATTACCCCCATGACTGACTGTTCTGTTACAGACATCTTCTATTTCTTGAAACTTGGCCGATGCTGTACTACAGCGATGTAAGAGAACTAAGCAGGAATCAGGAGGTAGAGGATTGATCTTATAAATCCTGACAAAATCGGAGAGACTGTTTCCTTTAGTCGGTCTAAGTTAATCTCGAATCATAGGTTGATTTTGAAAACGTGTTATTTTTTAAATTAGTTAATTTTTTTTTTAAAAAAATTGATATAGCTTGAAATTAACTAAATCGATTTATATATTAAAATTTTTACAAATTAAAACAGGACATGTAATTCTGAATGGATAGAGTAATAAAAAAATTTTATTTATTTCAAAGAAAATGTCTAAAAAAATACTCTCCTATCACTAAATATAAGTTATTTTAATCAATTTTTCTTATCATTAATTATAAGTCATAGTTGTTAATTAATTAATTTTTTTTAAAATATCTTTCCTTTACTACTCCTCTAATGATATATTCATGTTCAAATTTTTCAAAGAATGTTTAGAAGATAATTTAAAAGAAAAAAATTATCTTAATTTTTACAAAATAAAAATTGATCATTTATATTTAACGGCGAAAAGAGTAATATTTACTATGAAATCAATTAAATATATTTTAATTATTAATTATTCTATAAAAATAATTAACAATAAACAAGCATATTTAAGATTTATTTTAAAAGTGAAAAAGTGAAAGTATGAATACAATGAGGAAAAAATAAATTACCAATCCACCATGGTAATTACTAAACATTATCTTCGTCTTACAAAGATGGCATTGTTTCCTTTTCTTTCTAAGTTCCAAAATGTAATCATGCCTTTTTCTTTAAGAAATAATAGTTATAAAGTAAAAGATCAAATTAATCTTATTAAAAAATTGTTACACTAATTCTATCTCTTCTTCATTCTCAATCCATACTTTTGATTTTTTCACTACAATTAATATAATGGTATTTTCTTTTTAATATTTTAATACAATTCGATGAAGGGATGAGAGTTTTTCAATATTGACAATACATTAAATAAAGGGTATATAAATAAATTTATTCTTAAAAATAATTAAATTAATACTATTTCTTAATCAACAATAAAAAACAAAAAAGAAATTCATCATCTATGTGGGATGAATGGAGTAAAATTTGGAAAATTCAACAAAAATTAAACTGGTGGGTGACAAATAAAATACTCCCTTCATTTCAAAATGATTGTTGAGAGTATTTATTTCAACATATTTATTACTTACCAATTTCAAGATAAAAAGTATAAGTAAAATTTTCTTTTAATTTTTAATAATTAAACCTTTTGCTTTATTACATTTATACCTCTTTATAACTTTCTTCATTGAAGAGAAATAATACATAAGACATTAGAAATCAATATCAATAATAAAAGATTAAAGTATTAAAAAAAAGAGCGTAAAATTATGATTATCTTAATTTAAATTTAAAAAAAAAAACCGACAAATAATTTGAAATTGGAAGTATGATTTTTACATTCCCTCACATTCAATCAATGCCGATGGATGAAAATTTGATAAAAAGAATTTACAATATTCGCAGAAAAGTGTTTCTTTTTTCAATTTCCTCCCTTGCTTTCCTTTGTGTATGTACATATAGATGAAGGCCAACGTTTGTTAAATCAATCAGACCGTGGGACTAGTCGGTGAAGTAGCCGAAGTTGGAGAGGTTGGTTCCCTATTTTTCCTTCTAGTGGCTCGAATATAGCAGGTAATTGCAACCAAGAATGTACCGGCAAGACCACAAACGATAACCCCAGCCCCGGCCACAGATTTATCAACTGAATGGTGGTGTTTTTCCTCCTTGATTTTGATGTTCAGCACTTGGGTTGTTGGATTTTCTTGATTCACACCTTCAGAGGAATCATCCCTGTTGCCCATTGCCGAGGGTGCTTCCGATTTGCTCGAGCAGGGGGCAGCGGTGGATCTGGTGATATGATGGTGCTTTCCTAATTTTCGAATCTTAATTTGAGGTGCTTCGGCAGCTGTATCTTGTTTGACATCACTGGATGGTAGAGGTGAAATTGGGGTCAACATAGATCCCACATTTTTGGCCAAGGCAAACACCGATGAAGCTTGTATCAAGAGGAAAAAGACAAGAATTCGAGCCATCTTTGATACTCTTTAAGGGCAGAGGAAGACCAATCTTTGGGGGCAATTGCGAGTTAAACCTGTTTGAAAGATTAATTCTTGAGGCAATGCAGGTTAACAGGTTCTCTGTTCCCATTTATAAGGGTCTACTACTACTACTATACTATGAAGGATCACCTGACGATCCGAGCTCTGAGGGAAAGTTCCTCTGCAAGAATTTTATACTAATTTAGGGGGTATAGTTTAGAATTTCTTCTTGCTGAATTGTCTGCAGAACGGGGGGAATCAATGAAACTAAACGTGTATACATTAGAATAATATACGAAATACAACTGGAATATGGAATTAGGGAACATGATCTCTGCTATGATTTATTGACCAATGCATTTTTTTATTGATCCATATCTATTAGAGTTCTGACTCAGATAAATAAGGGGAGACCACACCTGCCAATCCCCGTAAATCAATTAATTTGGTTTAAGATCTTGAAAAGCTGTAGCCATCCCAACCTAATTTAATGAGAAGTTCACTCCTAGAGGAAGCATCCCCTTGAGAAAAGGCACTTCAGAAGCTCGAGCCACCTCTGTCATTATTATGACAGCAAATGATTCACTTGGGTTAATAACTAGAAATGCAGTTGCAGAGGCATTAGAATCTACAGCTTGCTGCATTAGATCTTTCCTTCAAAAAAAGTCCAGACTCCAATGAATGATGTTTAGAAATATTGAACCCACTCCACACAGATGATCTCTGATTCTCTTTGTAAGGTAAAAATAAAGAAACAAATCAGAATCTAAGCAATGATCCGTGTACTCAAAGTCTCCAACCCTGCAAAAGAAAGTCACTTTTGTTTAATCAAAAGAGGCAATCAAACTATCATGTGAAATACTAGCATATTTACAGGAGGTACGCACTACTTTATTACAACATCAGCAGAGTTTGTTGGTGAGAAATCTCATGCAATGCATGCAGAACAAATCAATTCCCCTAATGATTTGTGTTGTATTTGTTCCATACTCTGCAGCAACAAGCAGAGTTTGGTATGATTCTCAAATCCTTTGTTAGTATAGGCCATGGGCAGCCTAGACAAGCATAATTGAGGTAGATGAAGAAGACAATAGTAATAATCTGATTATACGGTGTCTATAGGAAGTATGCATGTGTATATTGTCTGTCCTGTTGGTGCTAACTAAAGCCTAAATCGAAGTCTGTAACCATTGTTGCATACTGAAAGTTCTTTGAGCCTTATGAAACGGAGATTTGTTTCTGAAATCAGGAACATCTTCTGAATTTCTATTAGTATATTTCCTCACTTGAGAAAATGGAGCTGCTGCAAATTTGCTATTTTTATAATCAATTTAGCAGTCATTTGCCCAAGTATTGGGAACAAAAAGATGCCTACTGCAGCTAAATAGTCCCATTTGCATATTTGTACTCTCCCGTGTTCTGTCCATAGCTGTCCCTCTTGCATTATGATGCTTATTTGTCTTTAATTTCTTCTTTAGTCGGCAATGTCATGCCAGTAGAGCTTATGAATCTGAAAATGGTCTCAAAACAGGAGAGGAAGGTGGTGTGCAGCTGCACGTGTGCAGATGCCATTTGATGAACTCCTGAACAAGAGTACCCCCCAAAATAGGGTTAAAAAATAGAGTATGCACCAGTCGGGAATTGAACTCGGGTCTGTACCGTGGCAGGGGACAAGTGGTGCTTGAGTGAAAGCTCCATTTGATACTTCAATCCCCAAACCGGACCCAAATAATGTAAAAATTAAATTCTGTTCAATTTTAACATTTTGTTTTAATGTTTACACAAAATACAATGAAAATCAATAATGATAAAGTTACTTCATTATTTTATGATTAATAATATCATATAATTCAATATATGTAAATTCATTAATTAAAAAAAAATATTTGTAAAAGTATTTATTTATAAAAATAATTGCCAATTTTGCACTTTGCAAAATAAAATAAATACACTGAAGTTAGATTTGAAAGTATTTATTTCATTAAAAAAAAAAAAAGAAACAAGTCATACAAAGGAGTGAAAAACCCATGACAAGAAGTATCTGTTGCGCTAAGGGACTCTGGTCCAATGGAGGGTTTTGCCTTCAAAACTTTGTCATAATCAAAGACTCCGGAGTAACAAAATACAATAAAAACAAAATATATACTCGAATATTTTATTTTCATCTTCACTTCTTTAAAATATTCATGAAAAAACCCAAGTTTCATCAAGAAACCTTTGTTAGCATGGTTAAATGCAAAGGGACATTATTCTCAAACCAAATTTAATTAAAACCAAATATTGCATCAATTTAATTAATTAAATACACTGAATTTAAGAATAAAAAAATGATTCCTAGTTCTGCTACTACTACTATTCAATTGGGCCATAATTTGTTGATAGTGTGATTAAATGGCCCAACGCTCTCCTACAAATCTTTAGCACAACAAATTGCATCTCACAAATCGAACCTTGGGCCTTCTTCTCCACGGTGATCTTCTTCAACCCGCTCTCCGGTTCACCACAGTGAGAAGGAGATGCTGTCAATTCTAAGTACGCCTCTTTCAATTCCGACAGCCATACAAGGGTTTTCATCCATGAAAACAATTTCGGGCCAGGACCAAGGTCAATTCCTCGCCGACAGACTCTCCCGTGTGTCTCTCACTCCCACATGCTCTCCCTTCCAAACCACCACCATTCGAATGGGTGGTGGGCCCAGAACCTACCCCGGAGGAGTGTCTAAGTGGCAATGGAAGCGAATGCAAGCCAAGAAATCAAAGCAGCTTCTAAAGGCCCGGCTGGCCCGGGAGCGGCAGATTTACGAGATGCGTAAAAGGGCTGAACTGAAGGCTGCTGTGTCGGAATTAGAGAGGCCGTGGGAGGTCGTTGAGAAAGCTCCTACTTTGTTCTCTGTTGGCGCTGATGAACAATTGAAGGTTCTGGCCGATCGGTTTCAGAAACCGGGTGGGTTTGATATGTGGTCTGAAAGAGATGGACCCGAATTGTTCAAACCTCATAATGGGTTGCCCTCAGCTAGGTTTTTTCCAAAAGGGGTTGTTTACAGTACCAAGCCCTATGAGAGTATTGAGAAATTTAACGATGGCTTCCGTGAAGGTGAAATTGGTTCAGAAAGTCAGGATGAAGGTGACTGGAACAAAGGAGTGCAAGAACATTTGTCTGACAGGAGGAATGGAGAAGGGAATTTGAATTCTTTCCCTGAAAAAGATTATAGGGATTCTTTGAACCAGGGCAATTGTGGAAAAGTAATAAAGAGTAATATTAGAAAGAATAAATATAAGAAAAGGCACACAAGAGATTTTGAAAAAGTTGAATCCCTTAATAATGCTGAGCGAAATCACAGTTCAGAGAATCCTGTTAAAGGGAACATGAGGGTTCGTGCAACGGTGAAGGCTAAAAATTCAAACTTGGCAGTGTATGACTTGAATTTGCAAGAAGATGGAAGTTATGGATTTCAAGCAGAGAATAGACAATGAAGATATGTACACCTAGAAACGATTCCTTGGTGACAAAGTTTCCAAAAGTTGTGATGAAATTCAAAACGGAGAAGAATATGTTCCGGCGCACGTTCTTTGCTGGATTCTGAATTGGTGGAACGTATTCAAGTAATTTTAGGTTTTGTGTTCATGGCAAGGGATCAACTGGAGTTTAAACCATGTAGAACGTGAGGTATTGCCACCCTGTTCCAGACCTTTCAAATGTATATTCTTGGTTCTTCTCTTGTGTTTTATGACTTGTAAATTGTATGTCTAGTTTGTAATATCAAATCATTTTATCAAGAGGAATTAAATTAAGATATGTCCAAGATTGTTATAAAATGTTCTATATTTTCCAGAAGTTGGTGGACATCATTTGTGGGACATGTTTTCCTATGTTGCTCTTTTGGCCTTGTATTTACCCCTTCCTTTCTTTTTTGGCCACTTAGGGTTTAAGCCTGGTAACTGTTTCATCAATTATGGGAGCTTGCTTCACTGGTTACAGATGTGAATCTTTTATTTGTCAATGTTTTACTTTTAAATAAACCTAATAGCTTTAGTGGGAAATATATAGACCAGTATCATTCATGTTTGCCATAACCAAAGTAATTGAAGTGCTGATTGAGTTCTTGTCGTTGATGTCTCCGTAGGCCTTCAAAGCTTGCATTCATTATACCTATTATATAAATCCATAATCATAAATCAGATGCGATTCTAAAGAGAGAGATTGCCAGGCTAAGTACTGGGTTGGTGAGGCTATGTTTTCTCTGTTCTGGGTTAGTGGATAGATAGGCTGTGAAAGTTATGCTTAGCAACTAAAAAGTGTTCGCAGCACTAAATGCTCAAGTGGAACTTTTGGTTGACTACTGATATCAAATAATGGTTTAAATTTTTTTAACTTTTTCCTTTTGAGAGTACTAAACAAGAGGACAGGAGTTTTGTTTATCAGTGGGAAATAGATTGAGAAATAGGCATCAAAGGATAAGGGACGAAAAGTAAAATGGCTGCTCAAGGATATTATAGGGTTCTGGTTTGTATATCTAAAAACATATATGCAGAAGCCAGATGTTTAAAAATACCTGCATATATTTGAACAACTTCTAAAAGTTAACAGGAAGATTATCTGCAAAAGAATCTGTACCTTTTCTTTTTTTGCTTAAGCATTCCAATCTTCTGAGCTAAAAGTTGCTTTTTTTAATGTTTTTATTTGATTCTAGCTTTCTAATTCAATATTTAGGAAGCAGGAAACAGCAAATGTTTCCAGAGAGCAACAGTGGATGAGCTAAAACCCTTTGCATATGAATGTACTTTTTAGTATGAAATTAGCATCTTAGAAACGTTCTGCCCATCAGCTTCATAATTATTAAAAGCAAATGCAATATCAAATGCTTCATTGGAATTTAGTTGAGTGTTTGAACAGGTACAAATTGGCCTGAATATCCAAACGAAGATGAAAACAGAACCTAGCTGCCTTAATTTAAATGATGCTAGTTACATTTCTTGGTGAAAATTGGTTCATATGTTTACCAAATTCTCCACAGGAGTCCTCTGCTGTGAACAGAATTGCTCCATACCTGTATATCTGCACTGGAACAAAATGACCAGCTCTATATTTTGGTTAAATTTTATCAATAAAAAATTGAATTTCTCGTCCTTGGACACCCTTAAGTTGAAGTGAAGATATGGTAATCTGCTTCAGCAGATTTGCCACCTGAATTGCATATGATTTGGTTGAAGTTGTCATTTGCAGAAGCATTATGCTTTTCTTTTCAGTTCTTCTCACTGATAGTCAAACCTGATCACTTAGTGCATTCAAGTGACTCTTTAGTTGTTGCTATTGATTTTGACACTGCACCATTCATGAGCTTTGGTCATTTTTAATTATCAACCTCTCATTTCCCAGTTCTACAAATCTGACAGCTGTATTTCTTAAGTTTTCATGTAGTGGCAAAAGAATTGGTGCGTCATATATTTTCTACTGTTCTGATGGAGAACATATGCTCTTTATTCTCATCAATCTCAGAACTCTCAGTTTGTGCATTGGTTCCATTCCTCGTCACCGGGTCCACTGAGGGTTAGTTCTTTGCACAAGATGAATGGTTTCTTTGTTTTCTCTTTTGGTTGAATCGTTTTAGTGAAACAAGAGTCAATAAGTTGTTTAAGATTTTCTCTGGGTTTTCTGAGTTTTGATAGTAAATATCCTATTTTGTACTGGAGGACTGTAGAAATACACAATTGGCTGTGGATTCCTTCTTTGAAGTCCCACCAAGATGTCTTCACTTACGTTTTCTAGCTTAAAGCAGCAGTGCTACTAGTTTATGCTTATGATCTGGGTGGAATATAGTTATCATTTGACGTTTAACATGAGAAGAAATAGGCCAAGTCTATTGATAGTCTGTAATTATAATTGGTGCAAAGAAAGGAAAAATTAAAACCTAAGTTTGTGCTTTGGTTAGTGCTGCTACCACCTAGGTTGGCATGTAGCGTTTAGTTGACATTGCGCATGTGGATACACTTAAAAGAGTATGATCTCTTGATAATGGTATATCCCCGGGAGGAAAAGAGAAAAAGCCTAATGATGTTTGACATATATCATCTATGCCTGGTAACATTTGCTCTTGATAAAGCTGGTGGGAACTTGAGTTTTGATGGCTATGGACATTTCTTAATGGAACTCCTGGTCATCGGAGGTAGGGTTATGGACAGATTGAACGGACACCTTTCCCTTTGTAGACTCAAAGGTGAGGCTGCAAAATGAACAGCTTTTTGCAATTGATTGAGATGTTCCCGTTATCCCTTTTTTCTGGGCCATCTGGCTAGTTTCTATTTGCGAATTGCTTGAATCGCTTTAATGACATGAGAACTAAAGTTTCCCCTGACTCTGATGGAAATTGGAATTGGGACACATGCTTTCATGAGTCCATTCCAAAAGGACTAGGATCTTTCACTATTCTCTCTTTCACGATGTGATTGTGCTTTTCTTGGTCTGTCCTTTATTTAATTGATTATGGTAAAAAACGTACTCTTTTTTTGCAAAATATGAAGTTTTAGAAGAATGGTGCAATGCAAACTCTGATCCTAGTCTACTACTAACAAATTCTTGGATTTTGTTCTCATGAAATAGGGTATGTGGGCAATTGATATGTGTGTGTTTTTTTTCCCAACCTTCTAGCATAATTTTCTCCCTCTTTTAACCAACTATGGATTCATTATTATAGAAACAAGCATTATGTTTCGACATAATAAACAGAGAAGATCCCAAAAGAAAGCAGATACCAGACCACCATCATCCTGATTAATAACATGTGTTTTTATTCATCTGCATATGGGTACAAAATCCATTGCCTTTGCGTCTCTTCATCTTCTTTCTCAAGTATGGAATATGTTCCTCTTCACCTTTATTATGAGCTTTCTCTCGCTTATGCAAAATATGTTCAAATATATGCATATCTGTGGTTTCTTCTTTGGTCTTCTTCGTGTCTTGTTTCCTCTTTCTGGTAAGCACTTGATATCTAATCAAAGGTCTTCTCGGTTTTGCTTTCTGACTCGGTTTCTTAGAGGTAACATGAACTTGACCAAGAAAGTGGGGTTCTTATCAATATCAATCACGTCTCAAAAGGGATTATGCTGATGTATCTTTATACTATGGATCTTCCCAAAGAGATTAAAAGTAGAGAAACTGAGAAAAACATGCTTCATATTCACTGATGTGGCCTAATCTTGCTATGCAGAATGCAATTTTTAAATGTTGAAATGCTTATCAATTTGAGTTTCTCTACACTACTTCCACCATTTACCACTTAATTGGTTGATGCACTCGAAACCCTGCATATTATGCACCATGACACGTTGTTTTTTTTGTGAAATGTAGACACTGATAATGATGATAATTAAAATATATATATACATATGGTTAGAATGTTTTGTCAACCACCGTTATTAATTTAAGCTGCAAATGCCCATTAAATGATCGTTTGACTTTAGCTAGTGTTCATTGCATTGAACAAGTTCATATCCCCTCAGTCAAAAAGAAAGTTAAAGGGATCTAAGTTCTTATCAATGCCTTTCCCTATCCTACACCCAAGTGTTATCATAATTTCTTGGAAGTTTTGCACATCAAAGGTGAATATACTCACCAAGTAAAACTTGCTTGAATCATAAGGAAGTCTTGTCCATGAATTAAAGATAATAAATTCGAGAAAAATCCCGCATATCACCTGATAAAGGATTTATCATCTAATTAGTTGAGTCAAAGACATGTATTAAAAAATCCAAAAAAGTTTTATTAAACCCTACAAACAGTGCAGAATGATCCATGGGATTGGGTTTAACCTGTTTTTTTCTTTTGGGATGCGAAGCTAGATTTAAATTTTGGTGTATGGCACTGGTTTTTCCTAAGCGGAGTTTGCCTCAAGAGTGAAGTCTACATCGAATATTTTGATTGCTGCAATAAGATGATAGAGATATTACAATTGGTACCAGTACAGTTGACCACCTGAAATAGACTTAACGACGGCACTGGTTTTTCCGAAGCGGTGTTTGCTTCAAGAGTGAAGTGTCCATCGAATATTTTGCTTGCTTCAATAAGATGATAGAGATATTACGATCGGTACCAGTACAGTTGACCACCTGAGGTAGACTTGGCGACATAAATGGAAGCTCAGCTTCCACAGGCAGGCGTTGCTATACATTAACCAATACACATACTGTTGGCTACTAGTGCCGCGCCGTGGCCCATTGGTGTGAATTCGTGGATTTGATTCGGCAATGGATCCGATTAGATTCTATATCCTTCTAGACTAGATGGATTTTTTAAAGTTAGATTTTATTTTGCTGCAATTAGTTTTTATTGTATTTATCTTTTCTTTTCATTTTTTCAATTTGTTACTATCCGTAAAGTAGTAGAGACTCAGTAAGTTCTTGAAATATAGATTAACTGACAAAAGATGAAGAGATAAGTGTGTTGACTTTTGATCAAGATAAGTTTTAACCATGACTACGATAAATTCTCCCATGGGAAATAATCATTTACTTTTTGACTTGTAAGACAATCTTAAGCTGCTACTGGAACTTGTCAAGACCTCCCAATTTCGGTAATCTCCAAATTAGTAAATATTTTTTGAATTAGAAATCTTCTTTGTTTTTGATTCTTGGTTCTTGCTCCTATAAGATCTACAAAGCATAATTAAAGTCGTTCATATCACCACCAAGTAATAGCACTGTATATAGAGACCACATCGGTGGAAATGGATTTTTATCTTTCACTAATTAATTCCCCATGGTTTGGGGGTATTGATAACTGACGGAGACTCCTTCATTTTACAGTATTATTATTTGTAATAATATTCCTAAAACAAATCAATAGCAGTCGCCACCAGCTGGTTTGGCGCACTCAGAATAGTGAGGGGGAGAACTGGGGAAAAGAAAGAACAAGTTAAATGGATAACTAAATTCCCATACTGTGGTTTGTTATTATCCATTCATGCTTAATGGTAAATCTGATGAAAGTTGATATAGATGTCAGCCTCACCTCTATGTATAAGGTGCGAGTTCAATTTGGCATTTAATCTATAATGCTTGAATTAACAATTCATGCAGTGACAAACAACCTATAAAATTTTAAAGAAGAATCAAGATTTAACTCATAAACCAATCGTTTAATGGTGGAACAGAAAATATAAGCAATCAAGAATGGAATTCCAAGAAATTATTCGATTTTTATGTGGGTTTCTTTCTGTTAATGGACTACATTGTTCGGTGTGTTCTCTAGGAATGTCTCCTGCCACAATCCGTCTTCGCTACATCAGGTGACGCTTTGATGGAATAATTGGTTCGCGGAGCACATTGCATGGCTTTCTTGTTTCAGCATCTTGCGTGTTGGTGGCTACACAAAGAGCAGAAATCCATTCCCTGCAGGTTATTCTCATTTTATGCTGTTATTTTTGTCATTTATGCATTTAGAATAAAACAAAAAAAGCTTATAGCCAATAGAAAATAATGAATTTTAAACAAATATAGTATTCATTTTAGAAAGATTGAATTCAAAACTCTTAATTTATATTCGAAATTCTATACATTTATTTAAATATATTTTTCTTTTAACAATTTATATCTAACCCACATGATCCTTTTAAAGTTTTTTTTAACTACAATAATAATAATTCTAACTTTCCTAAAATGAAAAACACTCCGTAAATTGGTCATTAAATTTAGAATTATCAATTGGGTTAACCCGCCCGACTTGACTCCAACTCGGGCAAAATCAGCCCCACTGTTAGAAAGGATTACAAAAGATTTACGAGGGCCAAAAGTTGGGCTGACTAGCACTTCATCAGTTTCTTTTTTAACTAAGATTAAAAAAACATATATTAAATAATATATTCACGACTCCTAAAATTACAAAAATATCATAGAAAATTGTACTAGATTTAAAATACCCTTCTTCTAGCTTTCTCTCTTTACCCAAGCTAACGAATCAGTCCGGAAAGATCAGCAGTTTTCTGCCAGAAAGACATAGCAATTATTCAAGCTTTGTTAATTAAGAAAGCTAAAATATAGAAATTAATGTACTCAATTTGTCTAAAATTGAATGTTTCATTTTCTTAATTAGATAAAATCTTACTTAAAAAATTGACATTACAATTTAAAAATAAACTAAATCAAACTTTTTTTTCTTTAAAATGTAAAATGAGACATTATAATTCCGGATAGAAGGAGTAATAGAAAATCAGAAGAAAATTTGAAAATCTTGCCCTTATTAAGACAACTCTGAAAAAAAACGGAATAAAGGAAACGTGTAAGTGAAACCTTAATATATTGCAGTTCTGATTACTATAAATTTGACTAAACGTGTATACACCCAAAAAAATTAAAAAAAAAAGGATGCAATCCCTGTTTTAGTTCACTGTTGAGGATCAACAACGGCTGGATTATAAGTGGACGTAATCCAACTTTTTTGGTCTTTCCTTGTTTCTGCTAAGCAATCATTGACCATTCCATCTTTCGCTGAATCCTATCTCTCATTCACCCCTTTTCTTCTTTAAATTCGTTTCACTCAGAAATATTTTTTTATATATTCATGTACACTCTATCGTTATTTTATATATTCTCTTCATTTGAAATTGAATATTTTTATTTTTATTTTTGAGTTATCCAGAAGTAAACATTTCGTTTCCTTAATTAGTTAAAATTTGATTAAAAAATTGATATTACTAAATTTAAAATTAACTAAATCAACTAATATGTTTAAAATTTGTGCAATTTAAATTAGGGCATTCAATTTAAGGAGAGTGTAAAAAAATATTAAATTACAATTAAAGATAGGTTACTCATATTTAACCAAAATATTGTCTTTAAATATGGATTATTTTATAAATTGTTTCAAAAAGGTTCACAAAGATAGGATAAGAATCGCAAATGCCTCTATACTATTTTTTTTATAAAAAAACTAATATCAATATAAGTTCAAGAGTTAAAACTTAAAATTGCTCAAACTCAACTTTTATCTAAATAAAATTCGACTCTAAATTAGTCAATTCAAAATTAAAAAATATCAGATGATCTAGCTTGACTAATTTAATGATAAATAGTAACATTTGAGATCTAAACGTATTGAGCTCGAGACATGATGGGAGTAGGTGAGGTACCAGGAGGGTTAGGGGAGGGGTGTGTAAATAAAATAAAAAGGGGAAAAAATAAGTAAAACGTGTCAACGGAAGGGGTTAAATAAGTAAAAGAAAAACAAGAAAAGGCCCCACTAATGTAATTAGTGAGAAATACCTTGACGGAGAATACAGCAGTGAAAGTATTTTCTTTTGTCAACAACAGTCAACGTTAATAAACTGAATATGGATTCCTCTATATAAAAGGTCCCCAGAGTGAGCTTGCATGATGACACTCACACCGAAAGAACCTCAAGTCTCAACCATTCGTCCATCCAAGTTAAAGCAACACAGCTAATAACTCCGTACTGTATTTTAATTTGTCCAAATTATGGAGAAAGACCTGAGGAGGACGATGGAGGACCAGAGAAAGAAAGGAGATCAGTCAGCAGAGATCGACGGGGAGAAATGGGTTTATGATTCTTCCTTCGACCGTAAAGGAAGACTTCCATCCCGAGCTTCTACCGGCGTCTGGAAAGCCTCCCTCTTTATTGTTGGTAAGGGATGAAGATGAACCAACAGATTCATTATTATATATATATTGCAGTCGCAAATAAATTCATATCTCTGTTCTTTCCTTTTTTTTCTTTTCATGAATCTTTCTTCAGCCTTATTATTGAGATTGTGTTTTCCTGTTTAATCTCTCGGTATTATTAATTTATTGAATTAAATGAATTTGAGTCTGTTAAAACCAAAATACTTTATATTTAAGAAATTTATTAGGAATTTCACCTCGGATATTTGTAAGGATAAACTATAATATATATAGATTTGGATAATCTTTTTGTGTATGATTAAATTAAACCAAATCTATTTTTAATATGATATCAGAATTTTGTTTGTCGATGTTGAAACCCCAATTTAAATACTTGTTAGGGTATTAACAAAACTAATTAACTATTGGGGAAATGGTTTTATGGGCGCTTTCTTTCTCCTTATTCTTCACTTTAGTTTGTTGCATGGATAAGCATGAAAAAGCTTGAGCTACTCTTATCTTTGTTTCTCAACATTTATTAAAGAATGAACAGCTTTTTTTGTCTTTTTCTAGGATTTTATGACCAAGGCTGCCTACAATTTTTCCCTTTTTCTGAAAATAATGGTTGACTAAACATACCTCTTCATTAATATTTGGACAACAGTTTGCCTTTCTTCAACAGTGGACATTCCCACTTTGAAAGACGGGAAGTGATTTAGGTAAATCGTAGCACAACTCTGTCGAACAACTTTTTTATTCTTTTTGATAACCCAGAACCCAGAACATTTCCTCTCTGTGCAGAGTAAACTGATCACTAATTGGAAGAATCCTCTTTATTTATTTATTTAATTTATTTTTTCTATTAATAAAGAAGATTCCTATTAATGAATTCCTAAATTTGATGGGATTAGGAAGAATTAGAATTTCTTTCTCTTCCCAAATTTTTATTCCCACTTGGCTAACTTTGGCATGGATTGAGGCGAAGAAAAAAGAATTGGGAAAGAAAAAGACTTATTAAAGAGGAAGAGTAGGTAATAGGTGGTGGCTCCTTTTGTGTCTACTTTTGAAGCAACACTTTCTTTCCATTTCTTTCAATCCTCAAGGTATACTATACGGTATACTCAAGTAAAGTGGTCGGTCCCTACATCAATTTGAACTTATTTAAACCTTCATAGTAACAAATAGAAATTTAAAATAATTTGAACTTGACTAAGTGATTAAGTATGTGAGGTGTGCAGAGTGTGGGGTTTGACTTCTGTTTTCAACGAGTGAGCTTTCTTGCAAACATTATCTGCAAATTTTAACATGTTGTTCCAATTGTTTTTTCAGCAATTGAATTCAGCGAAAGGTTGAGTTATTTCGGAATAGCGACAAGTTTGATCATTTACCTCACCAAGGTAATCCAGCAAGACCTCAGAACAGCAGCAAAGAACGTGAACTACTGGTCGGGTGTTACCACTATGATGCCACTGATTGGAGGGTTCTTAGCTGATGCTTACCTGGGCCGTTTCTCCACAGTTCTTGCCTCATCCGTTCTTTACATCCTGGTATGCTCTGTGTATTTCTTTCAGGTTAAGGCCAAGTTCTTTGGACTTATGGCCATTTATTTTCTTGTTCAACCTTATAATCAAGAAGTGTATTTTTATTTCCTTTTCCCTCTGTGTAAATGTTAGGGTCTGCTGCTTTTAACTCTGTCAGGACTTGTCCCCAGCTTAAAACCCTGCGAAATTGACAATTGCCATGAGGTTAGAAGGGCCCATGTCATGGTTTTTTTCCTGGGAATCTACTTAATCTCTATTGGAACAGGGGGACACAAGCCCTCTTTAGAGAGTTTTGGAGCAGATCAGTTCGACGATGATCATCCTGAGGAAAGAAAGAAAAAGATGTCGTTTTTCAATTGGTGGAATTTTGCTCTCTGTGGTGGACTATTACTAGGTGTTACTCTGATCGTGTATGTCCAAGACCATATCAGCTGGTCTATGGCTGATATAATTCTTACATTTGTGATGGCTGCTTCTATACTAATTTTCTGTCTTGGGAGACCCTCTTACCGCTACAGAAAGGCAACGGGAAGTCCCTTTACACCAATGCTCCAGGTTCTTGTGGCAGCATTTGCCAAGAGGAATCTTCAGTTCCCTTCAAATCCTGCTGATTTATATGAAGTTCCAATGTCAGGGGAGATACAAGGAAGGCGTTTGTGCCACACCGAGAGGCTCAAGTGATGGTCCAACTCCCTTGTTTCTGTTTCAATAATATCATTTTGGTTAAGCAAATCCAAATAATCATTTATGTTCTGCAGATTTCTTGACAAAGCTGCAATTGTTGATGAAAATCAAAGAACAGAGAGCACCATAAAAAATCCCTGGAGACTCTCAACGGTAACCAGGGTGGAGGAACTGAAGCTCATGATCAACATGATTCCCATTTGGCTCACAACTTTGCCATTTGGTGTATGTGTAGCACAAGCGGCAACTTTCTTCGTCAAACAGGGTTCAACATTAGATCGCAAGATTGTCCATGGTTTTCAGATCCCGGCAGCCTCCGTCTATGCTCTTGCAGCCATTGGAATGATATTTTCAGTCACCATATATGAAAAAATCCTGGTACCTGTCCTAAGAAATGTAACGGGACACGAAAGAGGAATCAAAATTCTCCAGAGGATCGGAATTGGGATGATTTTCTCGGTAGCAACAATGGTTGTTGCAGCCCTGGTAGAGAGGAAGAGACTAAGGCTAGTGGAAAAGAATCCAGTAGAGGGTTCAATTTCAATGAGTGTGTTCTGGCTGGCACCTCAATTTCTCATCATTGGATTTGGGGATGGATTTGCATTAGTAGGCTTGCAGGAATACTTCTATGACCAGGTCCCAGATTCAATGAGAAGCTTAGGAATCGCATTTTACCTTAGCGTAATCGGATCGGCGAATTTCCTCAGCAGTCTTTTGATAACAATTGTTGATCACTTGACTGAGAAAGGTGGAAAAAGTTGGATTGGGAAAGATTTGAACAGCAGCCGTTTGGACTACTTTTACTGGGTGTTAGCAGCCATAACTACAGCAAACGTAGGCATTTATGTGCTTGTTGCAAAGCGGTATTCTTACAAGGGAGTGCAGAGAAGGACAACGCAGGGTATTGCAGATTGCTACCAGGGTGATGAACGAGAAACAATTCCTTAATCTAAATATAGAAAGGTATCCCTATTTAGACTGTTAATGTATATCATATGCTAGTCTCTGTGTAATTGAACAAGACCATTTGCATTCTAGCAGGTTGCAATCTTAAATTTCCTGTTCTGATTGAAAAACTTTAAGTTTGGATGAATCTAGTTGCAGGTTTAGACTTTTTTATATTTCCTATGTTGTTATTATATTGTATTGCCATTAAAGGTCTTTCATTTTCTGCTCCTTTCATACCAAGAACTCCCCAAACTGTCGGGTCCAAGCAGTGTAATTCCTGATCACGCCTGTTAAGATGGCTTCAAAAAATAAAAAGAAGCCTTTTAACTGAACTAGCAACCTTTGGATTTTGGAAGATTGAGAGAGTGGCGAATATACTCAATGTGGATGTAGTTTTGAGGGCCGACCATGTGCCTGCACTACAAAGGTAGAAGCACAGGAAAGGAGACGCTGCCCCATGAATCTCGGGCCATTATCCAACCCCAGTTCTATTAAGCAACACTCCAAAGTTCAAGAACTTTTATGTTTGGGCAACACTGAACACTAAGCTCAGCTCAAGGCAAAGAGATCCTGGACCACACATCTCGGGCCATGCCCAACCTTAATTCAATTCTTGAACACTCCAAAAGTTCAAGCCCTTTTAAGTTTGGGCCGGACTTATAGAATACGCCCAACCCCAACTCCATCCATTGGAAAAGGACCAATCATCAAGCATTAGAAGGGATTAAGAAAAAGACGGGTAATTTCTTTTTGTCCAATAAAATGATAGAGAATATACAGAACAAATACTCTACAAAAAGAAAAATTTTAAATCAAATTTAAACTTCATAAACTTTTTGTTACGCAAATTACATATTATAATTTTTTAAAGTAGAATTAACAATAATTACCCAAAAATGCAAAAAACGTAGAAACAACGAAGTTTATATTAAGATTAAAGACTTCCTTATCCAGAATTTCAAGCAGAAATTCATACGGCAGAAAGGTGGAAAAATGAACCAATTCGACTCGCCCGATCGACTAACTTGGTCACGCACTGTACTTCCCTCCTACCATTATTAATTTTCTGCATCAAACGGTACGAAAACTTATTAAAAAGAAGTTTGAGTTAGTGCAAAGAGAGAAAACGGTAATTGGAATGAGAGAGAGAGCAACTCCTTACGTCTGTCGGAGACCATCATTCTTGTTTTTATTATCCACGTTATCTTAAGCACACCGCTTCACTGTGTCCATTTCTTCTTAGCTCCATCTTGCCATTAATTTTTTCCAGTACCATTATCCATTCCATTACTGAACATAGAAAAATACCCTGAAACTGCTGCTGAGAGAATTAGTTGAGTTCCCCCTTAACTCAGTTCTCATAATTGGCCCCCCGAAAAGACAAAAGAAATGAGTCCTACTCCTATCCCATGGCCATGGAAGCTTCTCTCCTTTTTGGTCTTCATCTTCATCCTTATCCGCCGTACATATGCCGACCTCCCGGGCACGTGGGAACTTCTGGTTCCCAACGCCGGAATTGCATCCATGCATACAGCCGTCACCCGCTTCAACACTGTAGTTCTTCTTGATCGCACCAATATCGGTCCCTCCCGGAAACTCCTCAGCAAACACCGGTGTCGGTCCGACCCCGATGACCCCATCCTGAAGAAAGATTGTTACGCCCATTCTGTACTTCTTGACCTCTCCACTAATTCTATCCGACCGCTCATGATCCTCACCGACACTTGGTGCTCCTCCGGCCAGTTTCTCCCGGACGGCACTCTACTCCATACTGGCGGCGATCTTGATGGCTTCAAGAAAATTCGTAAGTTCACCCCTTGTCCTGAAACACCCACTTCAGTCTGTGACTGGGAAGAACTACATGATGTTCAGCTCTCTGAAGGAAGATGGTACTCCACAAATCAGATACTACCCGACGGTTCCGTCATCATTATCGGTGGCAGAGCTTCTCCAACTGTGGAATTCTACCCACAGAGAAAAGACGGTGCCATAAAATTTCCGTTTCTCCGAGAAGTTGAAACTAACCAAATGGACAATCTCTACCCTTACGTTCACTTACTGCCAGACGGAAACCTCTTTGTTTTTGCTAATAACAAGGCGGTGCTGTATGATCACGCTGCTAACGTCATAATCAGGAACTACGCAGTGCTGGAGGGGGGCCCACGAAACTATCCATCTGCTGGATCATCCGTGATGCTGGCCTTAACAGGAGATTATTCCTCCGCAACCGTTGTAATATGTGGTGGAGCGAGATCTGGAGCCTATTTACATAGGAGCTTTGATTCTCCGGCCAACGGAAGTTGTGGGAGAATAGAGGCAACTTCGCCTAATCCGGTCTGGGAAATGGAGGACATGCCTTTTGCTAGAATTATGGGTGATATGGTGATGTTACCCACGGGAGAAGTGCTCATCATCAATGGGGCTCAGGCCGGGTCACAAGGATTCGAAATGGGATCTGACCCATGTTTGTATCCTGTACTGTACAGGCCAAGCGAACCGTTGGGGCTCCGTTTCATGACCTTGACGGCTGGTTTGGTACCCAGACTGTATCATTCGACGGCCAATTTATTACCAGATGGAAGAATTCTGGTCGCCGGGAGTAACCCACATTATTTCTATAATTTCAAAAGGAAATTCCCAACCGAGTTGAGGATCGAAGCTTTTTCGCCAGAATATCTGTCGGCAGACAAAGCAAACATTCGTCCATCCTTGGTGGACCTGCCGGAACAGGTGGGATACGGCGCTGTTTTCGAAGCAGTGGTGACAGTTGAACTGCCTGTGGTAGGGGTCGTGGAGGTGAATCTGGCAAGCGCTCCGTTTGCCACCCATTCTTTCTCTCAAGGGCAAAGGGTGGTAAAGCTTCTAGTGACGAGTCCTCTGCCGGACGGAAAGGGAAGATACAGGATTCAATGTACATCGCCGCCGAACGGTAAGGTGGCGCCGCCAGGATATTACATGGTCTTTGCTGTTAATCAAGGCGTCCCAAGCGTCGCGCGGTGGGTCCAGCTAGTGTCCTGAAAGATAAAACAATTATTTCTTTTCAATATTTTACGGCACTTTTGTGTCTCTTTTGAATTTATTTTTTTTTCCCTTGCTCTCTATCAATGGATTGGGTAAGTGTGAATGAATTAATGAATCAATTATCAAAAAATAATAAGTTAATAAATCAATTTATTTTGTCCCTTCTTTTTCATATTTTGTTTTGGCATTGTTCTTTTTGAGAATCTTCAGTGCATCTTACCATATCATATCTGTATACATAATGCATCCTTAAAATTTTATTGATTTCAAAATATAAATGGTACGGATTTGTTAAGTTGCGCTCCAATCGTTACCGTAATGAAATTTTTCCTCGTTGCATAAGCACTATAATAAAAATTCCATTACAGTAAAATTGGAATGCCCATTAAAACGCGCTCCGAAACCCGCTTTAGCAAAATTGGAATGTCAATTACTATATCATATATTAAAAAAAGAAAATTAATAAATGGTCATTTCTCCATCTCACCGGCTACAACATCTCCCTCCTTCAAAAATCAAAACAAATTCAAATATCAAAACATTAAAAAAAAAATCTTCTATAAATAAATCATATCTATTGACCGATCGGAATGGATGGAGTGGAGCTTCACTTTGTTTATCCTGTTATTTCACTTGGTCTTGCTCCCACCCTTAAATAATAAATCCATCATCTTCAACTATCTTTCGAAAATGGATGTCCGAATCAGCTTGTCAAACCTGAAAACACAGCTTCTCATTACTCCTAACTCCCAAATCCAATAGCTTCTCAAGTTTCTTTTTCTTTCACAACTCATTCCCTCCCAATCAGACACTTTTTTGTTTTTTTTTTTTCTTCCATCAAAGTTTTGAATCTGTTTTGATTGTCCGATGGAGATGCCGGCAAATGGATAAAGATGAAATCTACTTACAGGGACTTTAAAAATATATATATATATCCGTCTTGGTTTTCCAACGAGAGATGATGGAAATCTATTTATAGTGACTTTTTTGTTGTTGTTTTTTTCAAAAAAAAAAAGTCTTAATCTGTTTTTACTTTCAAACGGGAGTTGTCGGCTAAGGGGATGAAATAAAAAAGATGAATTTTAAAATATGACATGGTAATTGACACCCATGTCAAATATTAACATGGATATCATTTATATTTCAAAATTAATAAAATCTTAAGAAGGCATCATATATACACATCTGATAGAGTGCATTAGATGCAATGAAGATTTTCTCATTCTACGGGCAAAAGTGTTACAATGTTTACAAAACTTATTTTAGATAGTTAATGTCAAGGGGTTCAAGATCTTCTGTTTCAAAATTATATATAATGAAATTTAATATAATCATGAAAAATAATGATAAGTTTAATTTAAATTTAACTTTGTTTTTTAGATTTTAATATTAAAATACATTTAAAAAAATAATAACTAAAAATTATAAATAAATTTTTTATTAATAGAACAAGAAGTAATATATAAATATATAATAATATAATCGAATTATGTCAAAGTATTATCGAGAACTACTACTATGTTCCATTACTGTAAAGCCAAACACTAGTGGGATCATATTGATGCGACGCCAACTTTCTTTGCTTCATTAATGTCTTTGTCCGTCTTTTCAATCTAAATGCATAATAATTCAATGGTATAGTGAGCCTAATCATTAACGTCATACAGTTAAATTAAATCAAATGGAAGAGAAGCAATACTAAAATAAAAATAGTACTCTTGCATCTCCTATTTATAAGAAACTTGCAATATATATTTTTTAAAATATTTTAATTTATGATTTTAATTAAATTAACAAAAAATATTAGGAAAAAAAAGAAAGAGAAAAGCATGTATAATATATTAGAAAAATCAACAAATTAATAATAATGACTTTTAATCATTTTAACACGTGACAAGATAAGTGAGTTTAAGTTAATTATTAATATGGACGATGTTTTATTACCAATTTAGTTGAATTTACTATTTAAGTTTTTATAAAAAAGAAATGATAATATGTTTGTTTTAAAATATTTGATCCAATAATTGATCTGAATTTCTTTTGGGCCGCCCTTTTATGGGAAAAATGTTGGAAAATATGCATTAAAATTAAAGGAATTGAATGAGAAAATTATTTTTCAACGTATCACTATTGAAATACTTGTTAGATTCAATATCTTAATAAGATAATGACAAAAAATCTAAAAGTTTCATTAAAAATTTAAATGATGATTTGAAAATGTTAAATGACTTTGTTAAAATTTTAAAAGGTTACTTAGATATTCTATGTAATTTAGTGTCTTTCTTCTAATCCTCTACTTCCTTAATCTATAAATAGGACCTTCATATTTAATTTTTAAGAGACAATAAAATCATTAGAAAAACAAATTTTTTCTCTTCTCCCGTTACATAAAAATAATATTTTGAAAGTGTTCTTTAGTTAACTTATTTTGATAGTATTATTTATTTAACTTGTTTCAAGTTTGATGGATGAAAAATTTTGTACTAACTTCTTCATCGTATCCATTGTATTTTGGGAGACAGATGTTTATTACAATCTCAATCACGCACACCCTAAAAAGTAAGTCCTTATATTTAATAACCTCGGATAATTATTTCTTATCCTTTCACTTTAATTATGGTTCATTTATCTTTTATTCGTTTTGCTCATGGAGTACAGATTTCTCTTAACAAAAAGTCGTGAATAAAATTACAAATAAATCCACAAACATTCCATGTGGACTTAAAATATTATTAGGGGTTAAATTTTCATGACCTTTGCGAACGGGGAGCTTTTCTTTATATTTTTTTGGCCCATGGGTTTATTCCCCACAACAAAAAGGCCAACATCTCTGTTTCAGAGTTCAGAGAATTTGTGCCATTTTTTTTTATAGTTTTCTGCAAAAAGCTGGGGAAAGAACGTGATTTGATTGGACTTTGTTAAGCTTGGAATCCAAGTGATGAAAATAAGTTTTACAAAAAGAAGCTTCGATTTTAAGCTTTCGTAGTAGAAATGATGTTCATCAATTAAGGAGGTGGTGTTAAAAAAAAATTGCAATTATGCTTGCTTGGAATGGAAACTTCCTTGAGTTACTAAGATTTAAAAAAAAAAAAAAAAAAATTAGCCGTTGGAAAACTTTCCTTAAACATTAAAACTGGAATTAAATTTGTTTAAAATCTTTGAATCCCTTCTTCATCTCTTCTATGGAATTTAAAGGTTTGGACAAAGATTTTTCTTGGATTTTCAGAATCTCAATTGCCATGCTTTCTACTCGTTGTGCAGCTTAGAATCATTTAAGAAAAAGATGCCCTTCGGATTGTATTTTCTCTCCTTATTTCCCTCTCACTCATCCTCAAAGATTTGCTCGTGTTCACGAAATCTATGGCGCCAGTAATATCTCTAAACTACTCCAGGTAACACTTATTCCACACCACTAACCTAATTATAAACAAAATTTCCCACTTGAGGAAATTTATGGATTAAGTGAAACTGTATCGATTTTCTTTATTAGGGAATCCCATCGGATAGAAGGGCAGCAGCAGCAAAATCACCAATTTACTCGGCAAAATGCAGAAAAGAAGACCCTATCTATGGTTGTGTCGTAATCATCACTTTCCTGCACCAAGAAATAAACAAGGCTCAAACCCAATTAGCAAAAACTCAAGCTGAGATTGCTTTCTTTCGAACTCTTTCAGAAGGAGAATATCATTAGTTTTTGTTTCATCAACCCAACCATCGTATGCTCATTCTTCTGCTTCCTTCTTTTTGGTTCTAATAATTGCACTCGTCTTACTTATATCAGCTAATATTGCTTTGCACGAGTTTACGTTTTTCTTGCTTTTCCTTTTCCCCTTTTCATGATCGGTTCTAAAAAATGAGAGGCTTAAAGCCTCTAAAGCATAGGAAAACAGGGCTAATAAGATCATTTATTAATACACACATTTTTATATATTTGATACATGATTCCCTTTAATAATTAACATGGGCGCACTGCCTAAAAGATAAATCTTTTTTTCTTTTTCTTTTTTCTAATACAAGTTCAAGCAATATTATTACTTACTTAGCAAACGGAGCATATGAGCATTCTTGTGTCCAGCTGGGGAAACTTTGGATCTATTTTTTAGTAATCTTGACCCTTTTTAAGTTCTTGAATGGTATCAGCTGATATCTTGAAGGCTTTAGCGAGTACTTCGTCGGGAATATTGGAACCAAATAAGTTCTTAGGGAGAGAAATCGTTCCTGCATTTGAACTTCCAAATGCCGTCACCACAACAGCCTTGTTATTCTTGTCAAAATTTGCCTGGTAATGAGGCAGCCCCTTGGGGAAAACAAACACATCGCCTTTCTGCAGCACGTTCTTGTACAATTTACCTTTGCTGTCGATGGTTCCGACGGTTAAGGAGCCTTCGACGACGAAGAAAATCTCGCCGGCACGGTGCATGTGAGGCACGTTAACTGCTCCTGGCCCGAATTCGAGGACTCCCAATGAGATGCCCATCCCATTAAGAGCTGGGAACTCCTGAACGGAAACAGATTTTTGGCCTAGGCCAGTAGGGGTGGTTGTGGGGACACCCCCTCTGAGGCCCGTGTAAGTAAAGTAAGTTCCGTCGATCTTGCTTGGATCAATGCCATCTGGGACAGAAAAATCAGTGAGGAGTTCAGGGTCTCCGTGGACAGTGGTGAAAAGAACTAGTAAAGCTGTAAAGTAGCAGAGTGTCTTCTTGGCCATATTTCAAAGCCTTGGTAAATGTCCTGTGTTTACACTGCGCTTTTGCTGATTCTATTGTGATGTGTCTGGGACTGAGGAAACGGCGGGGTTAATTTATAGCTGTAAAATTTAAAATTTATATCAAGATGAAGAATATAATTGGTGATGGATTCACCGTCAGGATGCAATTTTAATTTTAAAATTGATAATACTGAAATTAATGGGTGATTAGTAGGAAACAACTACTTTACTATTACTACAATCTTAAGCACAGTTTCATCCAATTTAAGAGGACCAGATTAACATATATCAGGTAATAATTTGATCCAGTTTTGAGAACCACCAAATGCCGTATCCAAGGGCAAAGCTTATATTAAATTCATTAAATTAAATATATACTAAAATAAAATTAAATAGTAATATCCTCCTTCCTGTTCAATAAATCCAACCTTCGGTGTGTGATAAGCTCTGCCTGTCCATGCCAGAGCAGCTGCTAGTGCCACTGGAGACTTTTAGACATGTCTAAAAAATGGAGTTGGCTTGGTTCACAAGTATTCGGCGGCAAAATGTGACCCATTCAATTACAGAATGGGTCTGATTCAGAAGGATTATGCTGAAATGCACGGCCCAATGAAAAATATTTATAGGTTTGGATTGCAAGATTTGGCCCATATAATTCTATGTAGCCCAACTTCTGTAATGTCTCGTTGCTAAGGCTTTTAACTTTTTTAATCCAAGCCAATTATTCGGCCACAGTTCATCTATTCCAGACCAGTATTGGTCCAAAATGCTCCTGATGGCTTTCAACATCATTAACAAATTTTAAAAATTAATTTTAAAATACTTTAATAAAATCAGATATTTACTAAGAAAATGTTGAATTAAGTGCATCAAAATCCATCTCATCCTCTTAACCGACATCTCCCATTCGAAAGTTAAAACAGATTCAAGGTTCAAACATCAAAATTCAAGAGGAAAAAAAAAAAAGGGCAATAATAAAATTTTGCCTATTGAATAAAGCCAAACACGAGTGGGATCATATCGATGAAACACCAACTTTGTTTCATTCAATGTCTGTGTCTGTCTTTACAATCTAAATGCGTAATAATTCAATGGTATAGTGAGCCTAGTCATTAACATCATAATTAAATCAAATGGAAGAGCCGCAACACTAAAATAAAAAATAGTATTCTTCCATCTCGCAATATATATTTTTTAAAATACTTTTATTTATAATTTTAATCAAATTAATAAAAATATGAAACAAAAGCACGAAAGAGAATAGATATGGATAATATAATTAAAAAATTAATTTATTAATTATTAATAATGACTTTTAATCCATGACAAGATAAATGAGTTTAAATGACTTGTGAATATTAATGATGTTTTACAAGTTGAATTTACTAGTTAAGTTTTTATAAAAATAAATAATAATATGTATGTTTTAAAATATTTGATCCTATAATTGATGTGAATTTCTTTTGGACAGTTCTTTTAGGGAAAAGTGTTAAAAATTTGACATTAAAATTAAAGAAAGTACATGAAAAAATTGTTTTTCAACATATCATCATTGAAATACTTGTTAAATTCATTATCTTAATAATATAGTTATGAAAAATCTAAAAGTCTCATTGAGAATTTAAATGATAATTTGGAAATTCTAAATAGATATATCGAAAATCTAAATGACTTTATTAAAATTCTATAAAGTTACTTAGATATTCTATGTAATTTGATGTCTTTCTTCTAATCCTCTACTTCTCGGTCTATAAATAAGACCTTCCTATTCAATTTTCAAAAGATTAGAAACTTACCAGGAAAACAAGTTTTCTCTTTTCTTCTGTTGCATAAAAATATCTTGATAGTATTATTTAGTTAACTTGTTTGAATTCATCCATGGGATACTTCTTTATTGTATTCGTTCTATTTTGAGAGACAAACGTCCATTACGATCTTGAGCACACTTATTGCATAGGATGAATCTAACCAATACACGTATGGGAGAGGTTGGATAATTTTTTTTGATCCTATCACTTTAATTTATCTTTTTATTGTTTTGCCTATTGAATCCAGATTTCTCATTCCGATTTTGTATAAAAAGTAGTGAATGAAATTATAAATAAATTCACAAACCTTTCATGTGGACTTAAAATATTAGAGTTCTCAAACTATACTTTTTGAGAACTTTGGTCCCTAAATTTTTTTTAATCCATTTAGTTTTTAAACAATTTACGAATTTATCATTTTAATCATTTTGACCAAACTCTTCAAAAATCTCACCAAAATTTGAAGTCAATATTGGGAAAACCTAAATGGAGAAGGCATTTCCATCATAATGGTAAAAGTTTACAAAAAAAAAAAAAAAAAAAAAAAAAAACCAGCCAAGAAGCCGCAGGAGAAGAGAAATTCCGGCGAAGAGAAACGCATCAGCGATACAGTAGTCTGAGCAGAATCCCAAAAACACTCAACCACATAAAAAAGAATCCCACAAAGCAAAGCAGAGTCCCAACAAAAACAACCACTCACGGGCCGTTTTTACCTGTGGAGACGTTGGGAGTGGTGGGTCGATTGGTGACGGAGTAAACCCAAGTGCCTTCTGTATCAAGAGTTGATTGGTGACGGTATCAAGAGTTGATTGATCATAGTGTGTGGCTGGATTTGACGGCTTAGGAATAGACACCAAAGGTGTAGGCATAACTGCTAGTGGTCTGAGGATTAAAATCTGAGAAAAGTGAGAGAGAAAAATGATTGCTGGAATTTCTCTTAGCCGGAATGTCGCCGGAATTTCTCTTTGTCGGCAGCTCCTTGGGTAGGGTTTTTTTTTTTTTTTTTTGAAAATTTTACCATGGGAACAATATGCCTTTCGCATTTTAGTCAACCGAACGTTCACTCCAAATTCGGCTAAAATTTTTTAAGAATCTCGTAAAAAAAAGATCAAAACTGTCGATTCATAAATTGTTTAAAAATTAAAGGGAGAATAAAAAAATTTAGAGATTAAAATTTTTAAAGAGATAGAATTTGAAGATTAGATTGATCGTAACACTAAAATATCATCATAGGGGATTCAATTTTCATAACCTTTGCAAAAGTTCGAGCTTTTCTTTATATTTTTTTGGCCCATGGGTTTATTCCCCACAGCAAAAAGGCCTACATCTCTGTTTCAGAGTTCGGAGAATTTGTGCCATTTTTTCTTTATCGTTTTCCGCAAAAAGCTGGGGAAAGAACGTGATTTGATTGGACTTTGTTAAGCTTGGAATCCAAGTGATGAAAATAAGTTTTACTAAAAAAGCTTCGATTTTAAGCTTTTGTAGAAGAAATGATGTTCTTCAATTAGGAGGTGGTGTTAAAAAAAAAATTGCAATTATGCTTGCTTGGAATGGAAACTTCCTTGAGTTACTAAGATTTGAAAAAAAAACAAAAAAAAAAGCCGTTGGAAAACATTCCTTAAACATTAAAACTGGAATTAAATTTGTTTAAAATCTTTGAATCCCTTCTTCATCTCTTCTATGGAATTTAAAGGTTTGGACAAAGATTTTTCTTGGATTTTCAGAATCTCAATTGCCATGCTTTCTACTCGTTGTGCAGCTTAGAATCATTTAAGAAAAAGATGCCCTTCGGATTGTATTTTCTCTCCTTATTTCCCTCTCACTCATCCTCAAAGATTTGCTCGTGTTCACGAAATCTATGGCGCCAGTAATATCTCTAAACTACTCCAGGTAATACTTATTCCACACCACTAACCTAATTATAAACAAAAATTCCCACTTGTGGAAATTTATAGATTAAGTGAAAATTCATCGATTTTCTTTATTAGGGAATCCCATTGGATCGAAGGGCAAAAAACTCAAGCTGAGATTGCTTTCTTTCGAACTCTTTCAGAAGGAGATCATGCTTCTGCTTCCTTCTTTTTGGTTTTACTAATTGCACTCGTCTTACTTATATCAGTTAATATTGCTTTACACAAGTTTACGTTTTTCTTGCTTTCCCTTTTTTCCTTTTCATGATCGGTTCTAAGAAGTGAGAGGCTTAACGACTCTTAAGCATAGGAAAACAGGGCTAATAAGATCATTTATTAATACATACAAATTTATATATATAATACATGATTTCATTTAATAATTGACATGCGCTCTGCTTAAAAGATAAATCTTTTTTTCTTTTTCTTCTTTCTAATACAAGTTCAAGTAACATTTCTTACTTACTTTGCAACAAACGGAGCATATGAGCATTCTTGTGTCCAGAATGGGAAACTTTGGGTCAATTTTTTAGTAATTTTGACCCTTTTTAAGTTCTTGAAGGGTATCAGCTGATATCTTGAAGGCTTTAGCGAGTACTTCGTCGGGAATATTGGAACCAAATAAGTTCTTAGCGAGAGAAATCGTTCCTGCATTTGAACTCCCAAATGCCGTCACCACAATAGCCTTATTATTCTTGTCAAAATTTGCCTGGTAATGAGGCAGCCCCTTGGGGAAAACAAACAAGTCACCTTTCTGCAGCTCGTTCTTGTACAATTTACCTTTGCCGTCGATGGTTCCGACGGTTAAGGAGCCGTGAGCGACAAAGAAAATCTCGCCGGCACGGTGGGTGTGAGGCACGTTAACGGCTCCTGGCTCGAATTCGAGGACTTCCAAGGAGACGCCCATCCCATTAAGAGCCGGGAATTCCTGAACGGAAACAGATTTTTGGCCTAGGCCAGTAGGGGTGGATGTGGGGACACCCCCTCTGAGGCCCGTGTAAGTGAAGTAAGTTCCGTCGATCTTGCTTGGATCAATGCCATCTGGGACAGAAAAATCAGTGAGGAGTTCAGGGTCACCGTGGACAGTGGTGAAAAGAACTAGTAAAGCTGCAAAGTAGGAAAGTGTCTTCTTGGCCATATTTCAAAGCCTTGGTAAATTTCCACTTTTGTTTTTACACTGGGCTTTGCTGATTCTATTGTGCTGTGTTTGGACTGAGGAAATGGCGGGCTTAATTTATAGCAGTAAATTTGAAAGTGGCTGTCCTTGTTGATTTAAATCTATATCACGATCAAGATTATATATGGTGATGGATTCACCACCAGGGAGCAATTTTAATTTTAAACTCCGTAAAATTGATAATTCTGAAATTAATGGGTGATTAGTAGGAAGGAAACAACTACTCTACTATTACTACAATCTTAAGCACAGTTTCATCCAATTTAAGAGGACCAGATTAAAGTAAATAAGGTAATAATTTGTATATAGTATTGAGAACCACAACATGTCGTATCTTTGGGCAAAGCTTATATTAAATTCATTAAATTAAATATATACTATAATAAAATTAAATAGTAATATCCTCCTTCCTGGCCATTGAACCAAGTTATGGCTAATTGGAGAACATAGCAAATTTACCAAAATGGCCAATTATTTGTTAATAAAATCCAACCTTCAGTGTCTGACAAGCTCTGCCTGTCCATGCCAGAGCAGCTGCTAGTGCCGCTTGAGAATTCTCAAAAATGTAGTGGGTTTGGTTCAGAGGTATTCGGCTGCAAAATATGTCAATTGTAAGTATGGGTTTGGTTCAGACTGATTGGGCTGAAATACATGCCCCAATAGTTGTATGTATGGGTTTGGATTGGAAAATATGGCCCATATAATTCCAACTTCAGTAATGTCTCGTTGCTAAGGTTTTTAACTTTTTTAATCCAAGCCATATTTTGGTAATTATTCGGCCACAGTTCATCTATTCCAGACCAGTATTGGTCCAAAATGTTCTGATGGCTTTCCACATCATTAACAAATTAAAAAAATAATGTTAAAATATTTAATAAAATCAGATATTTACTAAGAAAATTTGGATTAAGTGCATAGCAATTATGTCATCTTAATGGTATAACATTATTCTAAATTTTTTTTTATTTTTTTATTTTTTTTAAAAAAACCACCCTAGCCCCAAGTTGAGCTTGGGTCATTAACTAGGTGGTCTAATTTCAAGCCTGGGTGCCATTTTAAACTCTCTTTTTAAAAAAATAAAATAAAATTAAACCTACTCAAATTTCAAATTCTCTACGTACCATATCCATGATCCCACACTTACAACATTAATCATACTATTGTTAAATACTTTTTAATCAAATTTATATCTTAATATGATATTTTTAATAAAACACAGTAATTACGTTTATATATGTACTGTTTTTTAACAATAATTATTAATTAACAAATTTGACCTACTAAATATAATTACATCTAATATTCAAATTTAGTTTAAAAAATCTTTATATAAATACACACTTTCATCATCCGACTTAAAATATTTTTATTTTTATTTAAAAATATGCAAAATCTAAGAAAAAAATATATAAATAAAAACCAATCTAAACCAGAGCCTAAAAAGACGAGAAAAGGGTGAAGAAAAAAAAAATTTATATATACATAGTATTGGAAAAGTCGAGATGTTAATGGAATTACCATCTGCCAATATGTTGCAGTACAAAAACCAGAGACAGCAGACTCCTGCAGTTGAAATCATGTATCTTTGTTGACCACTGGCAGGCAATGAATGAAAATTTCCCCCTACTTTTCTTATGTATTTATTTATTTATTTAATTTTTTTTTTTTTTTGGCGCTTTGTTTGTATTGGAGAGGTGGGCATGGTTGCTGCTCTGGAAAGTCGCAGCCTACTTAGAAAATAGGCACTTAAGCTATTGCTAGGGAAGCTTTGCTGGAGGCCCCCTTTTCTTTCCTTCCACGTGGGCCCATCTCAATTTCGTCGGGCCTTAATGCCAAAGAGGATCGTTTCGTGGAAGACAACAATAACACTTGTCATCGCATAGGTAAACTTTTTGGCAATGACAAGAGAGGAGAAGAAGAAGAGAGAGTGCACACGCCACCAAATAAAAACTCGGCACTGTATCGAATCGAAGTGAAAATCCTGTATCCGAATTGGTTAAACTTCATTTTCATGTGCCAAACGCAGCCCTAGGTTTACCCTTAGCTGACAGACTGAATATTGGTGGGGGAAAGAAGATTGAAGGGGAATAGTGGTCAAGTGTTATTCTACTGGTCACCACTGACCATTAGTCACAAGAAAGAGAATAATTTAGGTCCCTATTGTTTTCTTTCCACGTGATATCTTTTATTAGTATTATCATTTGCTTAAACATATAAAAAAAAGGAAAGATAAATTACTTCGTTATTAAATAAAAAAAAAAAACCAACGATCATTTTATTTGCGGGAAAGATAGAAATACGAGCCTCAAGTTTAGTAACTCTAATGAGACTAATTTGTAAACCTAAAAGTGGTAACGAATAGATTACATCATGAACTATATGGCATTTCTCCAAAACTTGATAGAAAGTGCAGACTTTGAAAGAGTAAGTTCAAAAAAAATAGCAAAAGCAATATATATAATTCTTTATAAGATTAAAGTCAATCCGCTCCAAACACAATCTATATATATATATATATATATTGTCAAAAAGTATTTTGTAATCTAATTATTATCAATTTGAAAGTTAAATAAATTTATTTGTCCATTGAAAAAAAGGAAATAGCACCATTGGAGATGTTCCAAGTTTAGTTTGTGCCACCATGGTATATCAAGATTTATAAATATAGATGAAAAGCGTTGGCTTGGCTAGAAAAGACGGAGACAAGAAGGGGAAAAAAAACGCTGTTAACATAACGAGGACACCGGCCAATTTGAGGGAGGAAAAAGGACCAAAACTCTACGAGAGCCGGCTATATTTGGCCCTTACAAGTTACTCTAAGAATGAAGAATAGTACTAATTTGTGAGCAGTCACAAGGATTACAATCCTGTCAAATCTGCAAACACATGGGGAAGTAAAAGTTTCCACCACAATTCAAATCCCAAACCCGAATATACTTTCTTTTTATCACTGTAAAATACCTCGTTCAATCAAAAAAAGAATTTCTTACCTTGAGATAATAGGTCCATTTTGATAACATAAAAAATTTCCATTTAATCTAAAACTTAAGTCGAGGTAGACTCGTTGAATTTAATCACTAAGCAAAATTCACCTATAATTGGAAGGATTTGGGTTTGAGGTAGAATTGAAATCCATGTACTAATTATACCATGGAATTTTTTTTTTTTTTTTTTTAAAAAGGTCATATTGATCTTTTTATAGTATAAAGGTAAACATTTGAATTGTCAGATTTGATAGTATCTCACCAGTCACGTGTAGAAATATTTAATGTTCACTATTATTTTTCAAATTAAAGTATTTAAATGTTGTAATAATAACCATAATTAGTTGCAAGGACAATCAAGCAAAGTGAATTGTGGACGTGTTGAATTGAGTTGAGTTTGAACCAAAAAAAAAAAAAAAAAAAAAAAAAAAAAAAAAATCGAACTCTATCAGTTAGTTACTCTATTCATGTGTCCTTGTTAAATTATTTTATTTGTATTTTTGTTTTTAATATATAGTTTTATTATTAACACATATAAATCAAATAAAAGTATTTACCATTATGTATATTAAAATTTAGGTCTCAAACTGACACACCTCAAACTTTATTGCGAGTGAGTTAACTCAACTCAATAATCAATTTGAGTACCTTACTTTTTTTCCACAATTATTAATATTGACATTCCATTTATAGTAATTATATTTTGAATTCAAAATCTTTTAGTTTCGAGTATAGATTCTTTTCAATAAACTAACTAAATCTGATAAAATTTATGTATTAATTTAAAGATAAAATATAATTAAACACGATTTAGAAAAGAAAAAAGAAAAGTGAATTAGATCAATTCACCTTTTTGTGAACACAAACTTTGCCGTTGAGGAGGCCTAGAAAAAACGGGGAAAAAAAAAAAAACTAAGCATTCATAGATTCAAACGGATACCCATATCTCCAGGTACCGAAATCTCGACTGTCGGGCATGGAACGAACGACGGCAAAGTCGGGGGTCCCCTTCACTTCTTCCGCCGTCTTCTGTATATCTGAAACAAAAGATTTTATGCAAACATAAGCAAAGATACATTTACGTCCCGTTGTCTGTTCCATGACACTGTGAGAGGTGAGCATGACATAATCCATAGTGCCCCGGTGTCCAATACTTGCCACAGCCCTCCGGTCCTCCAACTTTAAAACTCCATTTCTTTTTTGCCTCTTTCTTCACTTCTGATACTACTATAGCAGGATAACATGCTCCGATCACAATGACATCATATTGATCAGCTTTGGGAACTTTATGAAATCCTTTTTTTTTATTTTTTCTTTTCCCGATGAGTATTATATTCTCAGAATCACAGACTTCATTTGAGTGGGTTTTTTTTTTAAAAAAAGATTCAATTTCTGTAAATCTATCTATGCTTGGAAATTACTTATTAAAGAAAACTCTATTTAGAAAATTAATTAATTAATATTTAGAAAACTATATTTAGTTTGTAAGCACTAACATTAATCTACACTGATGTAATGTTTGTTAGAGTATTAATTTTTTCAGGTAGTTTGTCATCTTAAAAAACCTTGGTGAACAATAAATTCAATCAATTAAGATAAAAGTTCATTGATTTAAAGAATATTTATTATTTAGAAGTTTTGCATTCAATCCAATTTATAATTTTAAATACTTCATTTTAACTGATCTTTTTTATCATGGATTTTAATTAATTAAATAATTGATAGTATTTTTTCTACACTAATCCTCTAATGATGTATAATAAAATGGTATTCAATCTTTTGAAAGAATACCGATATGATATTTTGTGGAATAAAAAATTACTAAAATTTTTGTAAATTGACTATTGATGACGTGTAATAATTAGTGACAGAGGAAGTATATATATCAATGCAAACAAATTTTTTTCCATTTTTTGGGGTAGAGAAATAAACTTAATTCTGTGTCTGCTTAGTGCTTGGTATAAAAACAACATCAATCAAATTTATTGGCAGACCAAACTTGTGGGACTAGAAGCCTACCCTTTTTAAGATAATAAACATGATAATAAAAGCAACCATATAGTTGGAAAAGTCAAATGTATTATTGCCGACTAACCAAAATGTCCACCAATAGAATCTAAAAAAGCGATGCATGCACTATGCATTGCCCACGGCCTGGCTACCTCTCTCCCAAGTGAAATTACCCAGCAAAGATACCACACACGAAAATGTTTAATATGAAATTTAACGGAGTTTTATGGCTTGATGGATTCTTTTATTATTAATACACAAACTATTAATCTTTTCAGAAATATCCCAATGGATAAAGTGCATGTAAATTGAATTAGATATTTCTAATAAAATTATATTAAAAAAATAAACATGAACTACGAACTGTTCTTTAATTTCACATGATTCATTGTATAAAATAAAAAAAAATAATTAAATGAAATTAAATATTTTTCTTAAAAATTTTGGTAAATCAAAATAAAAATTTGATTTCAAACACAAAGAGTATATTTGAACATATCAATGACAATTGTTAATTCATTAATGTTATGCATTATCTAACTAGATAATCACGTTTCAAACCTCAGAATTTAATCAATGAACAAAGGAATGATATAGGATATATAAAGCTCTAGAGAATATAATTAAGAGGACTATAAACAAAGTTGTGGAGAAAAGTTATGGGTAACTTTTGCAATCATAAAAGTTTTGGTCATATTAATAGTACTCGTACGTTAGTAGGATTTTTCCCCACTTCCAAACTCAAGAATGAAAGAGGAAAATGGGGAATGAATGTCAAACTAATTATTTACATTTTTTTTGTTTGGGTAAGCCAAGTGTCCAACTCATGCCAGACTAAATTTGGGATGTCCAAGACCGTTGCCCCTAGAACCCTGCAGGAGGTAAATCACGGGATATGGTTCAATTGGATCACAGATTCCCCCACCAATTGTACACATCTACATACAAGGAATCAATCTCAAAGTGATTGTTCCATATCAAATAAATCTAGCTACAAGTTCCCACTAGGATTCGAACTCATACAATGCCGCTAGAAACTAGTTAATGTTGATTGTTCCACCAGTTTAGCTGTACCCCAGGGGCTATTTACATATGTTTTCATTTGAAGGGAAATGGTAAAAAGACCAGTGCTATCTGGGGTTGCAGATTTTTAGTACACTCAAAAAAAATATATTAAGTTCTTTTGGATATATATTAATTGATGGAGTGACAAGTGTACAAATTATATGTTTCAAGTTCGAATTTCATCAACATTCTCCTTATATAAATGGAAACTGATCTAAACATCACTAAAATATATATTAAAAAATATCACACTAAGATTATATTAAAAAATTCAAATTGCTGTTTGGATATAATTTTTTTTCTTTCGACAATATCCCTACCGGAAGACACGCACGTGTCAGATAAAATTACAAATAACGTCCGAAAGCCACGTCATCAAGCTCTCCCTCTCTCTTCCTGTTTTTAAAACCTCGGGAGAAAATGTAAGCCAGAAAAAGCTGGGTTTTTTTTCTGGTCCTGAAAAAAGTTTTTTCGTGGTTAAGTAATAGGTGATGCCAAAAAAAAACTTTAAAATATATTAATATGATTCAAATTTTTAAGATTTAATTATTTAGTTTTAATAATAAAAAAAATGAAAAATTTACAATATAGTTAGGTAGCAATTAAAACTAAAAAGAATAATGGAACTTGATTTTTCCATAAAAAATTCATTTAAAACTCTTATTTCTTTCGCTACCTCTTGACTTTAGATATGTCACAAGACATTACGTTATATCATACTTCTTATTATTACACTAATTTTAAAAAATTAAATGAGTTTTTGAAGACTATGTTTCCTTGAAGTTTAATAAGTAATAAAATTTAATTATTCATACGGTCATAAAATATAAGTCATTTTAATTAATTTTTATTATTACTCTTTCCATTTTTTTTAAAAAATCATTTTAGCTAATAAATTTTATTTAAAAATAGAAGTTACTTTACACCTTTCAAGGAGTATTTTTATTTCTCAACAAGTATTTAATAAAAAATTTTTATTCATACATTCCTAATCACAATAAATATTATGTTTGAATTTATATGGATATTATTTACTATAAGAGATATTTTAATCAAAGAAAAATATTAATTAATGAAATAATCATTGCTTTGAATTTTGTTTAAAAACTTTCAACAACTTTTAAAAAGAAATAGAGGGATATTACCAATTATATATTAGTTAAGTAGACATTTGAAGGTAGTTTTAATATATTGCCCCTCTAATGCTATATTGGCATGATGTTCTGAGTTTTTTTTTAGAGAGTGATTAAGAAGTATTTTAGAGAAAAAAAAAAATGACCTTGATGATTAATAATTTATATTTAATGATAGAATAAGTAATAAAATATATTATTATAACGAAATTAAAAAATATATGTAAATTTTATAATGTTATATTTACAGAAGATTCCAAGCCTTGCCTATCTCTTAAAATGATTCATGAGAATTTCAAACTCTTACATGGTGTTGGATATACTTCATTTAAAAAAAAAAAACAAAAAAACTTAATGGTTGTATGGGTTAATTTGACATTGAGAGATATGATTTGTGCATTTGACACTTTAATTATTGGGATGCCCTAAAAGGGACCTTTTTTTTTCTTTTTCTTTTTCCTTAATAAACATTTGTTACAATTCTAAAATTTATTCTAAAAATGCTTAGAATTTGTTATATTTATTTCTATTTTACCTGCTTTTATATTTTCTCCTTTGGTTTTGTATTATTATGATCTTGACATTTTATTATTTATGAAGAATTTTAATATTAAATGTTGTTAATTTTCTACCTATTATAAAAGTAAAATTTTTTTTAAGTAGGTGAAAATTTGTCGAGCTATGATGTGTCTGACCCCGGACGCCATCCGTTTATATAATTATTAATTAATACCTTAATAAATGTTCCGGGTGTTTTATTTATTTCTTTATTTTCATTTCCATGTAAAAAAAATGATTAAAAAGATGATATTTAATCAGTAAAAAGTGTACATGGATAAATGTTTAGAAATGTAGAGAGCAATGTTAAAGATAAATAGACAAACAAGACCTGGCTAAGTGATAAAATAGTTTAAGAAAATCATTATTATTTTTTTTATAAAATAAATTATTTAATTTTGTTAGAAAAATTTACTTATATTTGTTGGGATAAGACTTTTCTTTTTTTTCTTTTTCCTTTTTTAATCTCAAGATTTTTAAACGAAGTACTATCAAATTAGTTAAAATTTATTATCAGTTTTTGCAATTTTTAATTACAAATAAGTAAACCAGAACTTTTTAAAATAAATTTTTTTTTTTTATAATCTAATCTTAGGGAAAATAATATTTTTTAACTATTACATTATTCGTAATGAATTTATATTTAGAAGAATGATTTGTCCAATTGATAAAAAAAAATTCAAGTTACTTAAGAAACGAATGCTAAATTGTCTAATTTTATTATCTTGTGATCTCATAAATTATTAATCAAATTAAAATCAAATCATATACTAAATAATTAGAAAAAAAAAAAAAAACCAATCAGTCCCTTGAAAATATTAATTAACTATTTCAATCTTAAAATGATAATTTTTACAGTAACGTCTAGCAGCAAACGAAGAAGATGGTAAACGACAAAAAGAAATATTTTTAAAAAAGCAATAGTAGTTCTCAATTATTACCGAAAATAGGCAGTCTCCCTATCCCACATCTCCATGCCCAGTCAGTCAGACCCATCCCATTGGTCAGCACAGAAGTGCAAGAAAGAAAGCGACTGTGTCTGTGTGTGTGAAAGTAGGAAAAGATTTTGTGTGTGCGTTTTTTTGTGTGCCTTTTGGAGAAGTGGAGGAATACTGTGTTCTCTGTGGTAGTCTGTATATTAACTAGCTAAGGCCTATCTATCTTTTACTACTACACTATACCTCTCTTTTCTCTTTCACTTTCTATCTGTCCATATTATTATGATTATGAGCTCAAGTGACTCGACGAAAGGAATACACACACATCACACCAGTACACAAATTCAAGTATGCCATGTTATATTCTTTCCATCCGATCAAATTTGAATGTCTTTATTTTTTATCTTAAATTATATTATAAAATTAATTTATTCATTTTTTATGTTATTTAAAATTTATAAAAACATAGAAGGCCAGTAATAAAATTAATAATTACATCTTTCGTTAAAAATTAAATATTTTATTTCAAATGAAATAAGCTAGGCTCATACATGCATCTCAATTATTTAATAAGAAATTAGATCACTCTACAATTATAAAAAATCTAAACTCATATAAATAAATATTAATTAATTTAGAAAACTACACGAGTTACTTTTTCAATATAAATTAGATCATACTTATGCGCATAAAATAAAATTTAAAATATGCATTATTCTGACGCAATCACTAAAGGGGAAAATCAAAATAATATGATGCACATTAAACCTCTCGGGCGATGAACCATACTTCAAAATTCAAAAATACCTATCTTTTGATCATCCTCTGAAGGATGGGTGTCTTTTTTCGAGTTTTTTTTGTCCGATACAGGAAACCCTGTGCCAGAGCTAATCCCTCTCTGTAGCTCTCCCCAAGTATATATTTTCCCTTATGAATCTTTGTTTATATAGACATTCTCGTGTAAGATTTCAGATCAAGAATGGTGATCTTTTAAAAGAATTTATTTTGTTGTGATTCGAGGTATGATCAAGTATTTCTTACCTTCTCTCTCTCACATATCTCTGCAGCCGCTGCAGAAGATAGTTGTATCATGATAGCCTTTCATTTAATCATCACCACATCTCTTTTCCTATTCATTTCTTTCTCTCTCTTATAAATTACATCACCCTTTTTCGGCTCAGAACTCTACCACTTCTTTCTTCGCTCTCGCTCCCTCCCTCTCTCTCTCTATAATAATTATAATACTTTTAGTTGTTTACATTAATATATACAATATATTGGTACACAGTTGCTTGCTGTCTTCTTTCTTTCGTTTAGTCGTAGTCATGGCTGAGGGATTCGAGCCATACCATGTTCCACAGCAAAGCAGACGAGATAAGCTTAGAGTTGTTTCCCAGACTCAGCCCGGCTGTGCCGGCTTGGTACCCATCTATGATCCCTCCCTTATTTCTTCCTCGGATTTGATTGCCTGTGCTGCCGACCTCCACAACCAAACCAGTAACTGTAACTCTCTTCCGACTGACACCTGCAAGCAAAGCTCCAACCCGGTTACAGTCTGTTGTGGTGTTAAACCGGAAGGTGCCAATTTGATGGGTTATGTTGGAGGAGGAGGATTGATCACTGCTGCTGCTTCTTCTTCGGCTACCAACCTCTTGTATATGGATCCACAATCGTCTATACAGTTAAACCCTAACTCGATTCAAGATATTAGTAACAACCCTTTTCTTTACAATACTCAGGGCCTTAGATTTCTTGATCAGTCTTTTCATGGCAGTGAAGTGGTGGTTTACAGACCCGAACCGTTGTCAGTAGCTCATGAGTCTAATAATAACAGTACGTGCGGTCAAGGGTTGTCTTTGTCCTTGTCTTCGCATCACTCCCGACAAGGTAGTCTTCCTCTAGAGCTTAACCTACAAAGGTACGATTCCTCAATATACAGCACAAAGGTTACCGGGGGTTGTTTTCTTAATGGCATTGTTGCCGATGCTTCTACTTCCAATGAGTTATCGAGAAACTCGGTTCCTTTAGGGCCTTTCACCGGCTACGCTTCTATTCTCAAGGGATCCAGGTTCTTGAGGCCTGCTCAACAGTTGTTGGAGGAACTTTCTGATGCGGGAAGAGGAATTTACTCCGAGAAATTAACAGTCGCTGATTCAGTTTTGCTGGATCCACCCCTCGAAAATTTTAGTGCAACTGGAATTGATGATGATCCCAAAAGCTGCACAGGCGGAGGTCATGAACACCGGAGGAAGAAGTCGAGGTTAATGTCCATGCTGGATGAGGTACCTTTACTAATTTGATGCAGAATTTACCCTTTTCCACTTGTAATAAAGTCTTTTACTGTGGGAGTTTTCACCTAGTATGTATTCACGAATATATGATGACACGATACTGTTTGATATTTGAAAAAACTTGTGTTCCACAGCCCCTCATTCTACCTTATCTCACATACTTGCTCTTCTGTCAATCATTGGAACTTTTTCCTGCTGATGTTTCAATTCTGTGGTTGTGGTTCTTTTTTGTTTTCTAATCCTTATTATCCACTGTAGGCGTTATATCAAACTGTGTATTAATTTGACATAGATTCTCTAATTGTTAGCACTCATGCAATTTGTGGTATTTGCATGAATGAGTGACACGAAAGTTATCAACTCAGAGTGCTTTTGGGAGGTATAACTTTTGTATCCCATTATAATATTTGATTCTATACAAACTATAGACTTTTTTCTTTTTTTCCCCCCTCTTTGGATAGATGCTTACTTTGTAGGCATACAAGGTGTTAAAGTCACTATATTATCTTTTGGAAGGAATGGTGATCATCGAGGGAATATATGCACAAACACGGGTTCCGTAGTGTCTGATAATGTTTGGAAGGTATTCTAAATCTGATAAGGAATTCCTAACTGGAGTCAGTTTGGCGTATGTTGTACACGAAGTGAAGTGATGAAGGAATCTATTTTGAAGAAACTTTTATTTTGTTCAAAAGAAAAAAGTGAAAAGCATACCTGGTGGAGACTGATAAATTCCAAGCCTAAGGAGGGATTATTTTGGCAATATCCTCTTAACTAAAGTCCATTTTCCTTCTCCCTCCTCTATTTATTTATTTATTTTTGCACTGGTCTAAATTTTATGAAGGTTGATAAGCATACTGCTTCATGAGAGAAAAGGCTTCCTTTATCATCTTTATACTTTCTCCTTTGTGTGAACTTAATGTTGTTGAAATCTTGACTCCTACGGTCTAGAATTAAATCTCTATATTTTTCTATTTTCATTTTGAGACATTTGGAATTAAAAATTTTATAGAGAAATTAATATTGTACCATTAAAAATGAAGTCTTTAACTTTTTTTTTTTTTTTGGGAATTTGTACAAGTCAAAACAAAACGATCAAGTCCGTCAGAACCGAGGGAGCATTCTATATAACCCCCCAACACTTAAGTTAAAGCCCACAAGATCTTTCATTGCATTCAATTTATTTGAAATTCCCTAACTTAACTGATGATTTTTAGTTCAATTTCTTTTTAATCTATTAAGCAATTTTTACCTTGATTCATGCACACCTTGCCTTTGAGTACAATCAAAAAAAAAAAAGAAAAGAAGAAAGAGGAAAATTTTTTTGTCTAAGTTCAGTACTATCTATATGTATATATTTTAAAGTTCTGTACTGTATTTACTTTCCTTCATATTTGTTTTTTTACGTTACTATTATCCAGGTATGTCATACTTCAAAAAGAATGGTTTTATGATTAGTGGACAAGTAGCATAACAATGCGGATAGACTTTGTTATCCCATGAGATTTCTCCCAATAAAAGTGAAGTCAAGTTCTTGGACGCTGATGGTAAAAGGACTTTGTTTATTAAGAGTCCATTCTTCATGATGCAGTAGTGCCTGATAACTAGAAATATGTTAGACTCTTGGTAGGCTGTCAATGAATTAATAGTGTCTTTTTCTTTCACATAGGTGTATAAGAGGTACAAGCAGTACTACCAGCAGATGCAGGCAGTTGTTGCATCATTTGAATCTGTTGCAGGAGTTAGAAATGCTGCTCCATTTGCAAACCTGGCTTTGAAAGCCATGTCTAAACATTTCAGGTACTTGAAAAGTGCAATTACTGATCAGCTGCAATTCATTACTGAACCGTGTGGTCACATCACACGTGAAAAGGATGCAACTCCCAGATTTGAGAACCCTAGGATGGAAATTCAAAGCCAGAGAAGAATTCAGAATTTTGGTTTTATTGAACATCAACCTGTCTGGCGACCCCAAAGAGGACTACCTGAGCGGGCTGTAACAGTCCTCAGGGCATGGCTGTTTGAACATTTTTTGCACCCGTAAGATGTTTAAATCGAACCCACAGCATTCAACTGTTTATTTTCTAGGAGTCATTTCACTTTGTCAATTATTCATAAAATAAGGCTGCTATCTAATTTTGGTTTTTTCAGTTACCCTACGGACACGGATAAACTAATGTTGGCTAAGCAGACCGGTCTCTCGAGGAATCAGGTCTGTTGACCCTGGCTGATAACCTGTGGCATATTCATTTAGCAATACCTATAATCTTCTTTTTTGCTCTTGCATTGTATTGGTAAAGGCACATATCTGTTTAGCTTCCTTGAAGAAGTAACTAAAAGATAGCACGAGAGTTTTAAGCAAAGGAGGAAGGCTAAGATTAGAGGGTGGGAAGGATGCAAGATAAAAAAAATGGAAAAAGAAAAAATCTAAGCAAGTCGCAGGCTTTTATACATTGCAGAGCATTAGCTGCTCATTTGTAGACTTCCTGTGACAATTAAAACTCTCAAAGAATTGTCTTCTAATGTCCTTTCATTGACCAGGTCTCTAATTGGTTTATCAACGCTAGGGTGAGGTTGTGGAAGCCTATGGTTGAAGAGATACACATGCTCGAAACACGGCAAGCACAGAAAGCTTCACAAACAGAAGAGGTAAATGCCGAGAAGCTAAATAATGCAATGCCAGCAGGAAATTCAGTTTCTTGTGGAAAAAAGGTGACCCCATCACAAAGAATGGAGGAGTTTCCATCAAAAAGAACTCGAAATGACTTGACTGGTATCCCAATTCTAAATGAGGAGGCTATGAACTTAAGTTATGACAACTCATCACGACATCCTTGCTTGAGTGTTGGTGTGATGAGCAATGCAGGTGGAAGTGGGGGAGTTTCTCTAACTTTGGGCCTTCATCAAAATAACGGTATTGGTTTGCCTGATCCCTTTCCAATAAATGCAGCTAGACGTTTTGGTTTGGATGCAAACAATGATGGGTATGTCATGGGTGGCATTGATGCCCAAAATCAACAATTCAGAAGGGAGATCATTGGAGGGCAGCTTCTGCACGATTTTGTTGGTTGATGATTCCCGGAGCTACCTTGTTATCAAAGCTGTATTTGAGTAAAATCTTTAATGGAAGAACAAGAATAGGGTGCAAACTTTATGAAACCATGCAGATGGAAGCTCATCAGAAGGTGTCAATCCTCTTGATTCAAAAGGTACATTGAAATTTCATCATAATTTCCACCACATTGCAAATACATAATCTGATTTGTATTTTGTACAACACTTGTTTACTTGAGAAAAGTTATGCTTATGCCGGTGGTGAGATTATTATAAAACTAGAACTGCTGATAGTTGACCATCTGAAAACCTCTGGCATCTATCCCTGCTACATTTTTGGTTTAGTTGTGCCTCTTCTTACTGTTGTCTTTCTAGGATTGCCTTATATTTCTCCTATCTTATAGAATTGCATATCATGTTTTTCTTTAATTTAAGGATTGTGGTAAGAAATTCTTAAAAACTAGTTTTTAGATCACATGATATCTTGAAAATTCTGTTTTTGGGGCTAATATTTTCTGTTTCTTTTCAGCATAACAGGTGAGAAAAATTTTGTCAGATGGGTACGTCTAATCTATGGACATGTTGAACATTTGTGAGTTTTTGCTTGAAGAAATATTGGTCATTTACGTGATATATTGTATAAAATTAGTATATTAATGTATAATGTAGCCATGTAATGAAGAGGGGCAGAACAAAAAGTCAAAAAAAGAACAGAAGAATTGGGGGTCGGTTTATAATTAGTTGCTGTATTGCTATTATTATTAGTTTGTGACCTCTATATGTCATTTTGGGACGACCTCTAGACTCTTGATAGTTCTTCACTTAGATGGCCGAAAGAGGGTCTCCAAATTGGGTTTATGTGATTGAAATGAAAAGAAAAAAAGTTCTCAATTGTGTGGTTAGAAAATTAATTAATTTTTTAATAGGTCTGGATGGAGATTTTTGGTTTACATTCTATATGGAAGATTTTTTAAAATAAAATTTCACATTATTTTTCTTTTAAGAGGAAGGATTTGATGTGAATTTTCATTAAAAAAATGTAGTAAGCGTGTCATCAATCTACAATGCTAATCGTTCTTTATTTGATAAAAAGGGCAAAAAAAAAAAACAATTCATACGAGCTGATTTATTGGAGATCAATGACGGGCGCTTTTTTTGGGCCCAACGCAAGATGTGATTCACACGAATGGGCCTACACTATAACAAAGATGTAATCATGCACCAATTAACAAGCAAATGTATGATTAAATAAATAATTAAAAAAAATTTTTAATAGGGCTTCACTTTTTTATTATATATAATTATTTATGTTACGTCCGCTATTGATAGAGTTTCATTTTAAATTATGATGATGTTTGTAATCATAACGAGAAGGAAATTAGACTATCAAATTTGGATAAAAGTAAAATTGAAGGAATCACCTCTAAATTTATTTGGATTGTATTCCTATCTTGACCATCAACTATAATTTAATACATATTTATAAAAAGATTATGTATTTTTAAATTTTAATTATTTTTTATGTATAAAATATATTAAAAAAAATTAAAAGTTACGTGTAAGATTTTATTAATATTTTATCAATAAAATCGGGATGGCACAAAAATACATAATAAAAATTGCAAAATTTTTTTATAGGTATTCGATAATATCTCTTCTAGCGATGAGTTTGAGTGATTTATTATCGAACAAGTTTTGTTTGTCAAAAAACAAAAAAATCCTAACAGTAAATTAATAATACTCCTTTCTCGATTGAGTGGTTTTTTTTTTTTTTTTTGACTCAAAAGATATATATATACTACCGCTCCAGTCTAGCGTCTTATGTCTGCATCTGGCTCCGGTATATGTTTTCCCCCCGCTCCCCCCTGCAAAGTCCTGTTCTTTGTTGATGACGAAAAATGTCAGTTCCTCCGAAAAACTTTGACACGTTTTACTTCACGTATTTTGACCAAATTCATACCGGAAGGATTGAAGAGGTAAATCGTAAAAAAAAGATTAAAAAAAAAAAATCAAAGAACTTGTAGACCCAAGTTACTCATTTTAATATTTTATGACATTGTTTCTGCTTTCCCATTGGATGTCTTTGTGGGCATAATTCAATGGTGCAATCAATGTCAATCTTACTTCTATATATGGGATATAAGTTCGGTTATTGTGATCCTTATTTGATAAGTTTTTCATTTTTTTCTTATTACAAATAAAATTAGTAAATATTTAATTAACAGTTGTCCAAATTCAAAACGGATTTAGTTTTAACATGATATTTTTTATGTAGTAAAAACTACAATTTTATTTCAAGCTTAAAAACTAAAATAGATCATTAAACAATTTACTCATTTTAAAATTTTTTATACTAAATTAGTAACGGTGATGAAAATTGGAAAATCATGAACATATTAACTTAAATCCAAACCCTAATTGGTATTATATTTCCGACACCGAGCGTGTGGCCACCTTCTTTTAATATAAAAGGGAAAAAAATTTCCACATCACTTTTGTTCAAACTACGCAGAGAAGAGAAAGAGAAACAGAATATTCGAAAATTGTCCCAAAAGAAAACCACTTGAAAATTGAATCCAACATCTACAACGCTTTGTAGCCAAGGTTTCCCTAGGGTTTCTCTTTCTCTCAAAATTCTCGTCTTTTTCTTCCCAATATGCAATGACGCTTTTCTCTACTGCCATGGTCAAGTAATCCGAACCAATTTTTTCCCCTTCCTTTATATTTCTCAAACCCGAACTCGTTCGGCCCCAAAGCCAAGAAAGAAGAAAATTCAGGAATGGAAGCGAGGGTTGGGGTGTCCGGTCATGGCGGTGTTGGGGTCTCCGGTAATGGCGCAAGAAAGTTTCTGCCTCAACATCACCACCACCAGCCGCAGCCGCCTCTGCATAAACAATCGCAGATCGGCGCTTTGCCTCAGCTTCTCGCTGGGGGCGTCGCCGGAGCTTTCAGCAAGACCTGTACGGCACCTCTTGCTCGACTCACCATTCTTTTCCAGGTATGTTTTCTTTTTTATTCTTTTAAGAATTTTTTGTAAAGCGATTTCCATTAGTTCAAGTTTCTTCTCTCATGAGAGCGGAAGGCGGTGTTCTGGTTAGGATTGCTGAGCTTAAAAAAAGGTTTTCTTTTTCTTTATTTTTAATGGTGGTTTTTATTGTTAGAAACGATAAACGAATTCTTGCTGCCAGTAAGCTACTTTGATCAATAATTGAATTGTTGTTCTTCTATTATGCATTTCTCTGAGATTAATGTTGGTGGGAGTATTTTTCAGATACAAAGCACCCATTTTCTTTGCATATCTTTTTCGTTTCATCATTATTTATTTTCCTGAATTTTTAAGGTCCAAGGTATGCATTCAGATGTTGCAGTGTTGAGCAAACCTAGTATATGGCACGAGGCTTTGCGTATTGTCCATGAAGAGGGCTTTCGGGCTTTTTGGAAAGGAAATCTGGTTACAATTGCTCATCGCCTTCCCTACTCTTCTGTCAACTTCTATGCATATGAGCACTACAAGAGTGTAAGTATAGACTGCAACTGTGGCCCATTACGTAAAATGTCAACATATAATATTACAATTGTGCATCTCCATGGCTGTCCGTGTGTCTGTCTAACTTTGTGATATTTGTACAGATATTGAAATCAGTTCCTGGATTGGATAGTCATGGCAGAAATACATGGGCAGATATCTTTGTGCATTTCACTGGTGGTGGATTAGCTGGAGTAACTGCTGCTTCTGCCACATACCCATTGGATCTTGTGAGGACAAGGCTTGCAGCACAGGTATAATCATTTATCTCGTGATACTTTTTTTTTCATGCCAAATGATTCTCTTTCTTATTTTTAGTTTCATATCCATGTCCTTGAAATTGATTGACTTTGATATGTAACTTTTTAATTTTTGCTTATTGCTGTTATTAGAGGAACACAACATACTATCGTGGCATTTCACATGCACTTAGTACCATTTGCAGAGATGAAGGTTTTTTTGGTTTGTATAAAGGACTCGGAGCAACGTTATTGGTATGATTTCTGCTTTTATCCTTTTTTCTTATCTTTGTTACGGGCTTGTTCATGTTATTTCTGTTTGTAACACTGCAAGTTTTTCATTGTGATGCAGGGTGTTGGACCCAGTATAGCAATAAGCTTTTCAGTTTATGAGAGCTTGAGAACGCATTGGCATTCTAAAAGGTTGATATATACTTCTTTTATTAAACAATTCATTCACTTACTCTGTTCTGCTGTATGTTCCTTAATATGACTTATTTTGTTTTCAGGCCTGAGGATTCTACGGTTGCAGTAAGCCTTGCTTGTGGGAGTCTCTCAGGCATTGCATCCTCAACTGGTGAGTGGTTTTGATTTCCAGCATCACTCCCCATTTAAAACTTCTTCACTTTCAATGACCCTGCCAATTTGGGGTCGGGATTTTGTGGTTGTTTGGTCAAAGAAATTTTCTTGTATGCTGTTCCTTTTTCTGTTTGTCCTTATTTGTTAGGATGTCTTTGTCATTATATCGTTCTAGGATCATCATTAATTACTCATTTCTTAGTTTCTTTGGCCAAATATATTATCAATCCCTACTTGATAACTTTTCCATATTGAAGGGGCTTCTTTACTCAGGAGTCCCTGTGATGCAGTGCAGTAAATTTGCCAGCATTCATCATGTTTAATCTTATATTGGCTTCTGCTGCTCTACCCTTTCTCTTGCATCTTATATAGTCTTTTAGTTGGCAAGGTTAGGGTAATTGATGCGGAGGTTTAAAGTAACATGTCCCCTCACCTGTTGGTTCTAAATTTACACTGATTCTTTCTACCAAATTTTTTCCCTAGACAGCAACAACATGATTATTCTAACTTTTCTATACTTTGCAGTAACATTTCCTCTGGATCTTGTGAGAAGAAGAATGCAATTGGAGGGCGTTGCTGGTTGTGCCCGGGTGTATAATACTGGATTGGTTGGGACATTTGGTCACATCATCAGGAATGAAGGTTTTCGCGGGTTGTATAGAGGAATAGTGCCAGAATACTACAAGGTTGTACCCAGTGTGGGTATTGTTTTTATGACATATGAGACTCTGAAGAAGCTTCTATCCAACGGAACGTTCAATTAATAGTTGATGTTGATTGGCATTCTTCGGCAGTCCGTAGTGGTGCATTTTCTTATTTGCTTTAGGTGAAGAATTAATGTTAGCTCAGTTTTTTTTAGGATACAACACAAGTAGGGTTAGGGTTAGGGTTAATACACTCGTATAGTATTACTTTGTTGAACAAATCCCCGGCTGTATAATTTTGTGGTCGCGGCCATTAAAATTTTTCAGTGTATAGTCTATTAGGTGAAATTGCCCTAACAAGCAGCAGAAAAAAGGGGGGAACGTGCTAGCATGTGTAAGTGGAGGCACAGGAATGTCTTTATTTATTTGATGATTATATCATCTGAAGTTTTGATTCAAACTTCCATGTCTTACTTTTTTTTTTTGTTGTTGGTTGTTTTTTTTTTTTTTTTTGTGTTTAAAACCATTTATATTTCATTTTCACAATAAGTTGATATGGTAAGCTGTGGAGACTATAAATAAAGCTGAGCTTTTATGGTGAAAACTCTAAATTTGAAATCAGGCAAAACTTGCCTCTTTGCATCAATCTTGTCAATTCAACGTATATGCCATATCATCCATATATATATATATATGATCGTTATAAAATGCAACTGCGGAGCGCAACTGTCAAAATGACGTCGTTTTGATAGTGAAATAAATGGATGTATTCTTTAGACCTACTTATTTCGTTGCTAAAACGAAAACGATGTTGGCAATTGCGTTTTATCGCAATTCTTGATACATATATAGATATATATAGAGAGAGAGGATAATATTATAAGTATATATTTAAGTATTTAATGATCAAATTGATTATTATTATTTTTTATTTACAAAAATAATAAATTTGATTCAATATCTCTATTTAATTTATCTTTTAAAGATACAATATATAAAATGTATTGAAAAAAATAAATTTTTATTGAAAATTTTGTTTTTTTCTAAATAAAATAAGATATTGACTGTTAAAAATTTAACAGGGTTGAAAACCTGACCAAAACTATTTCGTTTTGACCCGTAATATACAAATTCGGTGTGTTACGTAGTACGCAGCCTTCCTA
>JAOXNR010000001.1:11816566-11898943 GCA_028571225.1 Parsonsia alboflavescens | reverse complement strand
AAGGGGGGAGGATTGCCCAAGATCTTATATACTACAATAAGCCCTTACACAAACCCGATGTGGGATTCTCAACAGATCTTAACCTCTTACTATCCTTCAGTAACTATAGAGCAGTAGGGCAAATGATTGACACCTAGAATCTAATGTCCTATAGAATATCAAGAGCTACATTGGATGAAGCACCTGGATTACGACGCAGCAATTTCCGACACAAGTCCATGCAGGAAGGACTTAAATCTGTTGTGTCTGCAGGAAATTGCAATTCAGTTGATTTCACAATGTTTTGAAGCAGCTGCAGAAACAAGAAGAGAAAGCAGTAAACAAAATAGAACAGTCAAAGGGTTGAAAAACAAAAATTGTCCAAGAAAGTCAAATAGGTAATTTGATTAACCTGTAATTGGCTACTTCCTGTATATGGGGTCTTTCCAGTTACTAGTTGATAGAGAATAGCACCAACACTCCAAAGATCTGCCTGCGCTTTCTTCCCGGAGTTAATAGGGAATCAATTAGAATTTTTACTGATTGCATGAGTGTAATAGAAAATTCACCTTTGCATCGTACTTTTGCTGTTGCATTACTTCAGGAGCCATGTAGAGTGGCGAACCACATAGGGTTTCAGCAAGCCCACTAGAATGAAGGGACCTGAGTAAAACAAGGCAGTTTAAAGAATATGAATAAGATTAAAAGGAAATCTACTTAGATTACTGCCTCTTTAGAATACTTTATTTTGCTAGAATCCATTCAAATAAAAGGAAAGGAATAGAAATATACAAAAGAATCATAAGACATCAAGGATCTATGACTGAAAGAAAATAAAAGCTTTTCATGTGAAAAGAGTAAGATTTTTCTTAATATGCAAATTACAAGCAAAATGAGGCTGGTCTAGGAAGTAATACAAATTACAAGCACAATGAGGCCGGTCTAGGAAGCTTTTATCTAGTGATGATATTGCTCTACAGAGATTTAGTCATGTAATACAAATTATCTGGACCTAAGGCAAGTCTTTTACCATTTTTTTTTCATTTTAGTTCTTTTTGGCATTTGATCCTGGCCTGCAAATCTAGTATGGATCTAGAATGCTATATGAGAATCCTTTTCCAGATCCTATCCAAAGGGTCTCATTCAATGACCTTACTACCTATTCCTCGTTTGGCAAAAACAAAATAGCTAATGGTGGCTGCAGAGAGCAAAAGAAACAACATTTGGAAAAAAAGGTTTTCAGCATACCGTTGAAGTGGTCATAGAGTAGATTAAGTGCCTTCCATTATTCTGTTAGCTCTTTTGACAGTTCCTTATGAAATCATCCTTAATTTCTTTTGTCTATATCTTTTCTCCTCTACTTCTCAAGAGGCTCTGTATTTAATGTCTCAGAAAAGGTAGGTAAAATGATTTTGGAAAGAACAACCCTTTTGACATAAAAAGCAGCTCAATGTTTGGGCATAAAAGCAATATTCCAAAGGAGAAGGATTAAAGAAAGATGGTTTTTATATGAGGATCCAATTCTAACAATGCATTATCAGTGCATTGTCCTCTGCCCAGAGAAAAATAGGAAAACAAAAGTATAAATAAACCAAAGATTTCCTTCTTCCCATTAAGATATTCAACAGTTTGAGATAAAAACTTGAACTAAAGAAAACCTTATCCAACTCGAGAACACGAAACACTACACAGAGGAAATGAAGAAAAGAAAAGAAAAATAAAGTGGTTAGATTTTATAGTCAGAAATAGGATGCAACTGTATCCTTGTTGGTCATATACCAAGGTTAGCAAGACTAACCACTCAAAATAGAACTTTGAGTGCCTCTTTAATTTGCATTGTTCCCTTACTTTCTTGTTTCACAGAGAAAGATTGCACGAGGATTACCAAGAAAAAAGACATCAATCATAGATGATGGTACTACAATTCAAAACAAAACATAATAATGAGACTGAGAGATGAAGTTTACCTTGCAAATCCAAAATCAGCTATCTTCAAGATGGATTTGTCATCATTTTCAGAAAGAAGCAGATTCTATTCCAAGAATAAAATGCACACGAAACAACCATATGAATAGAAAATTGATTACATGGCAATAAATATGAAGGCATAATATCCACATAATACAGGAATGAGATCAGAATAGCTTAAACCCATCTAGTTCATTGTTGCCTTGAATTGCAAAATTTGGTTTGCCAAAAGAATTAGAAGACCTGTGGCTTTAGATCTCTGTGTATTAGGTTGTTTTCGCGAAGAACCTTTAGACCTGAGGCTGTAATGCAAAAAATAAATGATGATTGTAATATCTTCCAATAGAAAATAACAGCGACTTTAACTACACATAAAAAGAATAAGATATAGATACCTAGCTGCTGCATGAAGTGCTTTGCAGTTGCTTCTGGAATTCTTCCTCGGCGATGGATGTATACTGAAAGATCACCACCTCTGCAGTATTCCAGAATAAAGTAAATCTTTCCAGAATCCTGCATATCCATCCAAAAAAGAATTGCTTAGAATAAATTAATAGAAGAGAGCCGGGATATCAACACCATCAGTGTCTTCTCCATAAGAGTATAACAACAAAATTAGAGAATCATACAACAATGGCCATTCTCACTCAGCTAACATTTCTCTTCCCTCATGGAATGTTCAACTACTATAATACTGAGTAATCATCAATTGTATACAATAATAAATAAAAGGTGCCAAATAATTAAAACAAAATTAAAAGTAAATGTAAAAGAATGTCTGGCAAAAATATATCCTACCTTCTCGGACCAGGTTAGATATAAGAAAACATGAAAAAATGGGGTTAGGGCTTGTCTGACCAGGTTAGATATAAGAAAACATGAAAAACTGGGGTTAGGGCTTGACATTGAAAGCTGGTGTTATCAATTGAAGTGCAGTTCAGGTTGATACAAAAATCAACTAGGAAAAGAACCCATCAAAAAATCAACTGCAAAAAGTTCAATCCAATTTTTTTCTCTTCTTCGTATTCCTGATACCATACTCATTTGGTTAAAATATTTAGCAACAAACTATCCAATTAAAATTATAACTTGTTTATAGCTAATCCAAATCCTATAAACCTGCAAATTTAAATTAAAAGGAACATGCATTAGGTAAAAAATTCCTATATGTATGAAAGTAAAGGACCTGAATCATGTCATGCAAGCGAATTATATTCGGATGATTGATTTTCTTCAAAATGAAAATCTCAGATTTCAGACTTTCTTGAAGTTTGGAGTTCAATCTGGTAGTAACAATCTCTTTAATTGCGACTTCATTATTGTTAACATGATGCCGACCAAGCCATACGGTCGCATAAGAACCGTGTCCTAATTCCTTCTCAAGGATATATTCTCCAACCAGTCTCCCATTTTTTCCCATCATTTGATCCATTCAATCATCCACAACTCAATAAACCCTAATTGATGCACTTTTCTGTCTTTCTTCTTCCCTCCTTCCCGTCTTTCTTCTTCTCCGTCTCTCGTTTCCTTTATCCGATGGTCGATGAGATTGTGGTTGATGAGATTAAATGTAAAAAATAATGGATTGCGTCTGTGTTTTAACTCAGGATGTGGAGTTGAGCTGGAATTTGATTTGAATACCAATACCAGTTAATTTAAAGATCTCGGTTAATAATAAATTTTTTATATATAAATTTGTTATTATAAAAAACAAATTTAAATAAGTGAAATTTTATTTTTGAATTTCAAAAGAATAATATTTATATTTTAATATTAATTATACATATCAAAATCAACATTCAAATGATGTAGATTGATTGTATTATTGATTTCTATTTCTATTTATTTTAATTTTAATCTAATATATATAACAGTTTTTTTAACTACTATAAACCTTTAATTTTATTATTTTCTTGATTGTTGAAAGTGTCAAAATATCATGAATCAATTAAACATTTTAAAAAATATTAGAACCTAACAAAATTATTATATATTTCATATTATAAATATTTTATTTTTAAATAAAATGAACCATAATATTTATAATTTAATAAATATTTAAACCTAATTAATTCATGATTTTAGTTATTTTGTTTAATTTATATAGCTATGACTAATAGATAATATTCAATAGTTTTTAAAATTAAATATTAAATTTATTTATTAATTATATCTAAAATTAACTCATATCACATTATATATCATCTACAAAATATATATATTTATATAAATATACGGTTCTGCTAAGGTGCACTCCAACCGTTACCGTAACAGAATTCTTGCTCTGCTTGGTTGGCTGCATGAGCGCTGTAGCAACAATTACGTTATGATAACGGTTGAAACGTGTCTTATCAAATACGTATATATAAATATATAAATATATAAATATATATATATAACGGATTTGCTAAGATGGGCTGCGGAGCGGGCATTAGCGCGCCTTAATGCCCGCTCCAACCGTTACCGTAACGGAATTTTTGTTCCGCTTGATTGGCTGCATGAGCACTGTAGTAAAAATTACATTACGGTAATGGTTGGAACGCGCATTAGGGCGTGCTCCGAAACGCACCTTAGCAAATCCTATATATATATATATATATATATATATAACTAACAACTATATTAGTATCAATGTTCTCTGGATTCAAATATTCTTGCCTTACTTGTATACCATCTTCCACGATAACAAATAAAATGTTCAGATTTAGATTTTTATTATATAATTGTATGTAACTCCCTACTATATCAATAAAAATTTAACACATATTTCTAAAAAGATGAAGTCATCCTAAACTTAATTTATCTTTTTATATTTTAATATTAAAAGCTAATAATTAAAAGTTATAAATAAAATTTTTATTAATATTTTATTAGTATAACAAGGAGTTTCATATAAATGTATAATAGAAGATTCAGATAAAAAATAATATAAATTATCTGATTTAATATAAAGGACCTTTGGTATATATTTTTTATAGGTTTTTAACCGCCTTGATTTCACAAGTTTGAGTCAAAAACAGTTCGATCCCTTACGTTTTTTTTCAATTATAGCGATCACTCATGTTTTTACAGCCAACCGAAATGGTTCAAACCATCCATTTTCGACCATTTACATTCATACAGTAGCGTGAGAGTAAATTCATAATTTCATTTCAATATGAAATGACGTTGTTTTAATTTGAATTTATAAAATAATAAAAAATAAAAAAAAGCAAGCCAGGTCTGTCTTCCCACGCTATCTTTAGTAGCAGCCACATCCACCTAAATTTCAGAAGGAGGGAGAATGATTTTTGCCGAATGATTTCTACCTGTAGACTGCCCTTAAATCAAGGTCAAGACTGGAAGCCTATATAAAAGGCTTCTCGACAGGGAACTCATCACTGAAGAGCTCTGCTCTTCAAAAGATTCCAAATTTCCCCTGAATTCTTGGGTCCGAATCCGAACCCTAGGAGCTTCCCTTAAAGCGTCAAGCAACAATGCGGGAAGAAAGTCAACAGTCGAGACCCGGACAAGTAGCATTGAGATACTTTGGGGAACATTGTGTATTGAAAGTTCATGTTTTGCCCTAGTTGCCTACGCCATGATTATGACCATATTATACCTTACTCAAAGGTAAGGTTTGAATCTGAGTTGTGGGCTTTTGTGCTTTAAAATTGTTTTGCTGCTGTGAATTTTTCTCCCTCCGTTTGAAATTCACAGTGGATGTGGCTGTTACCGGAGGAAAATAGATTTGGTTTCTTTTTTTTTTTTTAAATTCAAATTAAAATGACATCCTTTCATAATAAAACGACGAATTTACTCCTTAGATTACGGTGTGAATGATCAGAAATGGATGGTGTAGACCATTTCGATTGATCGTAAAAATGTAAGGGATCGTTATTGGAAAAATTTAAGGGTTGAATTGTTTTTTGTCAATTAAAAATCCACTTTTAATTTAGGCATGGATTCTATGTTGAATTATATATTTGTTTCCTCTTTTCATAGAACAAAAACGTCATTGTCTGGGTGGTGTAGTTGGTCATCACGCTAGTCTCACACACTAGAGGTCCCCGGTTCGAACCCGGGCTCAGACAATATTAGCTGTTTTGAGATATTAATATTTTAATAAGTAATTATTATTTAAATATAATTTTTCTCTCTTTCACTGTCCTCCCCGTCGTGAAATGCTTCTCGGTTAACTTATACGCGGTAATATAATTTCCTTTCAATTTTTAATAATCCTTCACCAATTCACTACTTCCCCGCTACAAATTCTTCTCTATTTGCTGCATCAAGCGATATTCCTCCGAGCCAAACTTGCAGTCGTGAAGAAATTTCCAATCGTACTTTCCCGTTTCTTGTTCTCGCGTGTATTCCTTTCCTCCGCATAGTCTTTGGCGGCATAAGCTGAAGAGGATACATATTTTTAGGGTTTCATTAGAACATCTTTAGGGATTCTGTTATTATATCATTTCGATCAAAAGGAAATGGATTGGGGAAACGTTACCGCCGAGGATCTGATCGAGGCTCTTCGTGAGGTCGAATGGTCATCACCACCTCGACCGATATCCGAATTCTTTTCCCGTTTCACCGTCCCCCGATCGTACGGCAAGTGGAATAGTCGCCTCAAATGCAATCTCTACTAGTACGGTCCTTTCTCGTTAACCAGCACTGAAAGTGCTTATTGCGGAAATCATATTTCCATGTTTCCTTTTTTGAAAAATTTTTCCGAGCATGAAATTTGCTTGACTGAAGCGGTTGTGCGAATGTAGATTTTACAGTACTTTTATCTTTATAATATGGAAGATTAGATTTGAGTATTAATTTTTCCTCTTCCTTTTCCTTTTCATAATATATTTAGCAAATTAACCCGTGTTTGTCTTAATGAAATCAAGATTTACTTACACGGATTGCAATTTTGTGTTGCAGTTATCGGACAAATTACTTCATCATGATTGTTTTCATACTTGGTAATAGAGCCAAAACTTATATTCTTTTGATATCAGTTATTGTGCATCTTGTTTAGCTGCCTTTGATTCGTGCAGTATCATTTGTTTATCTTGGCACCTGTCTTGTTAATTACAGGGTTGGGTTTTCTTCGGAGGCCGCTTGCAATAGTCGCTACCCTTTTTACAGCTCTGAGTATTGCTTTTCTAAATGATAGGTATGATTCATTGTGGCATTTTATCTTTATATGGTGTATTCTCCTAGTCTATGACTCTATATGGCATATAATCACATTAATGTTGTACTTCTAGCCTCTGAATTAGGGTTGACTCAAAATCTTCAAATTACTTCTTGTTTCATAAGCAACCTGGTCTCTTGACTCTAATAATCTATCGAAAAGAATTAGCAAGGTAGAAAAATTTTGGGTATATTTATGACAGAGACAAAGAAACTAGACTTTGTCATGAAGGACCCTTTGAATTCCCAACTGGGCTTTCAAAACCTTGCAAAATCTCTTGAACTTTATTCATGTAATTCTCTTGTTTTATATTCTGTGTGATTTTTTTGAGGCTTCACTTCTTTTGAGTGGAAAATTTATTAACTATTTTATCTCAAGCATCCCTCTGTCTAAAATTATCTTTTGTAGGCAGTCTTCCTTTCTAGTTATGCAATATTCCTCCCCCACTTGTTCAAAATCCTATTGATTTGAAGTTGCAAATCTTGAGATTGTATTGTTAGAAGAGAAAGGAAATATGAGAACACCAAAACAAAATGATTAAAAGGAAAAACTCTTGTCAATACTTTTGGAATTCTTATAGTTAATACTTACTGTATAAATTCTTAAAATTTTCAATGAAAAATCAATAGTCTGTGTTAGGAAGGAATCTTGACTACCAACTTCAGTGCTTTGAGTTGAATTTGCATGTAAATTCTTAAGATGTTCATAGTATGTATGCCCTGCCCTGTCAGCATTTTTTTTTTTTGGTCTTATGCTCTGTAAATCTTCCTCGGCTAGGAAGATATTCAAAAAAGAAATTCAAAATTTAACCAAATTTGCCCAATGTAGAGGCAATCAAGAAAGCTGCATTAGATATCAAAAGTGAGAACGTTGACATCAGTAATGAGAAATCTGTTAAAAACCATGATTGGCTGAAAGTGGTAGTTTCTGCATTCTGTCAATACATGTAGAGTCAATCGTTCCCTAGCAAACCCTCAAAAGTGTTGCGGTCCAATGGTTTCACAACTACATGGAAGTGATAAAGAGTTGCTTTGACCATAGAACCATGCCTGTTTGTTAGAGCAAATTTGATGATTGGGCCAAGGCTTGCTGTCTCTTCCCCCCTCATTCTACTTTTCTCTTAGCTTAATGTCTTGTATCCCCTTCCTCTAAATTCTCTTTTCTTTAAGCTTAGTGCCTGTGTGGATAAAACTTAAGCTACCGTTTACAGGACCTCTGTTTAGTGCACGGGGAGAAATTAGCTCTTTTTTGAGCAAAGTCAGGTGGGTTGGAGAAGAATGATGGCATGTGGGGCCTTGGCTTAAGCTCCTGTTCACAAGGCTTTATATATGGAAACTGATGCCACTCCTTATAGCCACTCTCATGTATTGCGATTAGTTTGTGGAAGCTCCTGGTTTTCATAGGAAAATCATTGCTGTTCCCGTCCTTTCTGAAAGTCTTCCCTCCATTCATGAACTTGTCTTTTCTATATACAGATCTCATGGAGTCCCTATCTAAAGGTTGATTCTATTAGCATAGTTTGAGCTCAAGAAGGAAGAGACGTGATGGAGTGGTGTTAAATGATAGTGATAATTAAGAGAACATATTTCTGTCTTTGGGAAGGAAAAAGGGGGAGGGGGAGGGGGAAGATCATAACTTCAACTTTCAGGCAGTAATTTGCGTCAATGCAATTCAATTAATGTATATATTTCCATTTTCCCTCTTTTGGTAATGAAAGGGATTGTGACTTTTGATTTGAGGTGGCAATGTGTAAGAATAACATATGTGAACATTTCATGGCCTTTTTTGTACATTGCTTGGTGGTGGGGGGGGGGGGGGGTTTGAGAACCCACTTTCTTTGCTTATCACATACAAGTGGAATCAAAGCGGAGAAAGTGCTCTTGGTTGCAATTTTATTTTTTTCCAGTCTTCTCATAGTTGAAATATTGTCTCTACAGTTTTGCAGGGACTTTTAGTGAAAAAGTTACTAGAACTGTCAGACAGTTTTCTCCTCATTTAGCTGCAAAAATGAGGCCTCCCCTTACGTAAGTTTACCTCCATTTTTTTAATCCTTTTTTATGTCTGTTGAAATTTCAACATATACTCTCATACATGGTCATATTTTGTAGGCCTGTTATCCGAGGACGTCCGTCAGCTAAAAGAGCAATTCATATATGTGGGCGCCCACGCTGGACATTTGTGTTTGCCTTTTCTGCTGGTATGGTTGTTGTGTTTGTAGGCATTCCCTTTTTAGTTTTCATTTACTGATTTAATTATCTATTGTTACTAATTGGAAGTTTGAACTGATATTGGATGTTCTTTGGTATTGTCTACAGTAAGTCTCTTTCTGTGGTACGTCTCTTGTGGAATTTTAACTTTGTTGTGGGCATTTGCATTTGGACTTCTTTGTAAGCTCATACTTCCTTTTCTTTTCTTAGTCCATTTACTTTTGAACTCTTCAAGGTCTCTTCTGGATCTTACAATTGGCATTCTTTTTTCAGTCACTCTCCTTCATGCAAGCTTTAGAACACCAAACCTGAAAGCTCGTCTGAACACATTCAGGGAAGAATTTCGTGCAGTTTGGCGCAACTACAGTGAACTTTAAGGCACTTTGATCAAGTTAGTAGATCTGCTTTACTGCCCCTGTGGTGATTATTTCTTGTTTGCTCAGGTTTAATGTGATATTCTGGTTATAATGTTTGATGTGTTTTATTAGTATATCTATCCCAAGGAGATTAGCGTACATTATTGATCAGGATACTCTATTTATAATTTTTGTTCTGATGTGACCTTTGTTTTTTTTCAAATAGTAAATCCGCCTTTCCCCTGTTTCTTCTTTCTGTTTTCCAGTGATAACATATCTTATTAATTATATCCAACCAAAGGAAAAACACATTTGGGGTGAATTAAATGCCTGCCTTTTTACAATTAAGGTTTTTTTCTGATGCATGTTCTCATTACTTTGAATCTGCATAACATCCTAGCAACTAAACAAAATTGGGCAGTATCAGGATTAGTCATGTGAATGTGAACCTGTCCATGTCCTCTGTTGGGTTCATTTCTTCCAAAGCTGTACCCTTGTCTCTATAAAGATGCTCTTTTCACATGGCCCATAAAGTTTCAATGATTTTCTACTCGCAAGAAAATCATCTATATTATAACTTCCTACCAACCTTTTTCTAACAGTGTGGTTTTTGGTCCTTTGTAGGGGGCCTTCCATCTCCTCAGAATGTAACGATTCTCAGTTTATTGGGATTGGCTGGTATTGCTGGATATTTGATAATTCTCTTGATCTTAGCTTTTGGATTCTCAAGGAAATATTTCACAGATCATATGCGAGCTTTATATTTGCTCTTTGAATTATTCATCAGTTCATCTGATAGAACACACCACTATCATTTGTGGCTGAGATTGTGAAATCATTTGAACATACATGTAAATTTCCTGCTACGTTTAGCAGAATCAGTGGTTAGGAGCTGCTGTTAATTTGATCCAATTTCAAGTGAAATCAATCTATATGGTGTTTTAATCATTAGCTTACTCTGGTGTCTTGTATATCAACACCTGTTGCTGTATACTATATCAGATACATACTGTTTCGAATTGGTTGAAAGTTAAAAAATGTGCATTATCTAAGCTTAAACCCTGAAAATGCTTGCTTTATTATTTTTTCTAGTAACTCGTAATTTTTCGCATTTCCTTTACATTTGTCACTTCTTTTGGTACTGCAATTTATAAACTGGACGGTCTTGTGGTGGTCCAGATTCCATACATACTTAATGGTCATGATCGAGATGATGTTATGAATCCACTAGATCTATAATTTATTAAGCTTTATACGAAATGTACCCATGCCAATACCTTTAGAACTCGAATTATGGCTGTGGGCATACTTTGCCTTTTTCCCACTGCAAGCAGAGCAGCAGAAAAGCATAAATTTCTTTTATCCTCACATGGACATTGGCTAGGCCATAAAGCTCTAGTATCAATTTTTGGGTGGGGTGGTGAATCATGATGATCCTGCTTCGTTCACAGCCAAAAAAGCACCTATAAAAAGTAACTTGGGGGAATATTCAAATTTATTGATTGACAGAAGCTGTTAGGCTGGCCCATGTTTTCTTGGCTTCTTTCAAGCTCACACCATGTGCTGATGGTGTTTCTCTTCCAATTCATAACCCCTCGGTGTTTCTGTTAAGACATCAGTTCTCAGTTCTTGATATACACCTTACATATTACTACTCTCAGTTAATTTCATTCCTTGGATTTTGAAAACACCACCTTTGGTTGGCTCAAAAACAGCAATGGTTAATGAAGCAGTGCTGCCGCTGATCAGGATGTCTTGCTAGCCAGAGGGGTACATTGTTCAGAAAGCAAGGGCCTGAAGAGGAAAAAGGGAGTAGAAAAGTAAACTAGATGGGGTATTACTTGACTTGGGCGGAAGCTTTAGCTTCGGCATGGGGTTTAATGCTATTGATTGGCCTCACGTGTTGTTGTCTTAGCAGCAAACCTGTGCCTCACGGAGACTCAAGCAGCGGAAATGGAGGTTGTACCTGTGATGGTAGCTATGGGGGTGTCTAAAGAAACTTTTACTTCAAAACTCTGTTGCTAAGTATATAATAATATAATATAATACACGTTCCAAATTAACATATACCTATTATTTCTTTCTTTTTTTAAAAAAAAAAATATTTAAATTTATATTTAATTGAGATATTAAAATATAAGTATTTACTTTTGCTGAAATTTTTTATTTTCAATAAATATTTAAGATTTTTATTCCTAACTAATGAATGCCAATTTTACTATGGATAAATTAGAACACTAATAATGATCGAAGATACAGCACTAATTAATTACCATAATGGTGTGTGTCAGTATGATCTTAGGTAGAATTGCTGTATTACAATTTTCATTGTAATTTTGTTTTTTCTCCTTTTCTCAGATTAGATTTTTTTTAATTGTAATCTTTGTTATTCATTAATAACAAAGTGATTAATCTTTTTCAAAATTAGAACACTAATTAGTAATTATTTAATTAAATAATATTTAAATGGTAATACAATGCAATCAAATATCATATATTTATCAAGCTCAAAAATATAATTTATGTAAATAAAATAAATACAAATATATGAGAAGAGGCCAATTTCCTTTTCTTTGGACGCCGTCCCATCCGCATCCTTCTGGCTGAACTGGTGTGCCAATCCCGACTCAAGCAGTGGGTTGGATCGGGTCCCGGTTTTGAACAAAAAGGAAAGCGAAAATTTTTTTAAAAAAAAAAAACCAAAGAACACGAAACGGCATCAGGATCAGTCGGTTACTGGTGCCCTGCGTCTCCTTGTCCTAAACCCCTCCTCTGAGTATTGTATGATCTCGAACTTTTATAATGAACCAATCTACGGTAAAGCAGAAACTGATCTTGCATGAGCACGACGATGCTTCCGACTCTTCTCCTGGTAAAAAAGGATTCTACTTCGAGTTTTTTGTTCTTCTTTCATATTTTTGTTCTTGATAATTAATAATATATTCTACCAAATTGAATATTCTTTTTTTAAAGGTATTTCTCCTCTCAATTATTCAAAAGTTTTAAATCGGTTAAAGAATAAGAATATTGTTATTGAAAAATCTATGATGAGAGGTTTTCCCATATTGAATATTGATTTTGGATTGAGAGAGTATTTGAAAAATGGCGAGCTCCTTTGGCTTTGACTTATAGATGGATTGAAATAAAGTTAAAATTTGCTATGTAATTTATGGTCGCCATATTTGTTGTGTTTTTATTTTTGTATTTGATTTTCTTTGAAAACTTTATTATTTTGGAGTTTTTTCCCAAGTTAATAATTTTTTTTTTTTTTGGTTTTCTTTTTTAGTGTTTCAACATTGAGTTTCAGAGTTTTATGAGCACCCTTACTTGAGGCGTTTGAGCATTTTCTTTAAAAAGAATTTGAATTATTCAGTAAATGATACGGGAAGATGATTTTCAAAACACTTCGCGTCCTTTATTCTTGAATGCATCTGCCTGAGTACGATATGGAACATTTCTGAGATATTTGTTTCCCAGGTTTGGTAATTTGTTTCTGCTCGATGATGACTATGCATTTCTTCCTTTACTGTATTCTATCTAGAATATATCTTATTTTGTTCACTTTGGCTGTGCCTTTTTATTTATTTATTTTGGTTTCAAAGCCAGCCAAGAATGATAATCACTTGATTTATAATCTTTTCATAGTTACATCTTTTGGTGAATGAATTCAGATACCGAACTAGTTTTCAATTCGATATTTATGTAACATTAGAAGAATTCTGACAGTAAAGCAAACAGCTGTAATCCTACGGCAATTATTATAGAGCCTATTCCTTTGCCAAGCCTTTTGAATCTATGTTACTCTTTGGATAAGGTAATCACTGGTGGTTGAACTGAAAAATGTGTGAACTATCCATGTCAAATAATGGTTGAGAAATAGAAAATTTGTTACAATAGCGGGTGGACTTCATACTGTTAAGGGCTCTTTAGAATGGCTTTTTTTACCTTTGGTTTAAACTTTAGAACCCTAGCGTGTTTTTGCTAGTTTTCTCTTATCTTTCTATGTTTCTACTGATCACTGTTGTTCCTTGCCCTTTAATGCACTGGTCATCTCATTGGAATTTTTAAGATAAAAATTTAGGTGCCACAAGAAAGTGTCTGGAATTTTCACTTTTGCTCCCCATTTCTGTGGTTGGGTGAAATATCTTTTTGATTGCATTCAGAGTTTTACAACTGTCACTAATGTGACTATGGTTCAAACTTCATTTGTTTATATGTGTGAAACACAATTCAAGAATAACTCCTGGGGACATATGGTTAATTTAGTGTTTATGTGGAACATAAGCTTATAATATCCTTTATCCTTTAGCTTAATTTGAGTGAAGTAGTGAAATATTCATAGGTGAATAATTTATTCCGTCATCTTTGTAGGTTGTTTGTCATCACATACTGGCAAATCCTTCGAACATTTGTTGCCTTAGAGTACTGTTGATACTTGATTCATATTATTTGAACTTATTTTTGTTTATTGTGCCTATAGTCATCAACTATTAGTGAGTTTTCTTTACAGAGAAAAATCTGTTAAATGGTGCATTTGGCTTTTCATGACATCTTTCTAATGTCTTGCCCAGCCATTTGTAGTGTGGCTCAGACACAGATAAGGAGAGGCTGCCTTTTGATCTAATTAATATATTGAGTTCTGATTCAGCTTCAGGATAGTGTTATTGCCTACCCTATTAGACTAAAAACTTTAGTTAGCCCAAGGTACTAGATAACCAACATTTAGGTGGTTCGTTTAGAATTCTGCTCATTGAAATAAAATAGAAAGAACATTTGTAATGTCACAAATTGAAATGAAATTAAACATAAAGTGATCCACCCTAGTTATTGATATTCAAGCAAAGTCTTCCAAAAAGCTACTGTGTGCATTTACAAAGCTGTTGGGGTAAATTTTTCATCAATGAACTTTTGCAATATCATCTTATAAGAAATGTATAAACCTTGTACTGCTTAATAGTGAAATGTCATTGAATGTATCATGCAACTTCCTTTTTCTCATAATGAGAATTCTGAAATATAATCAGTGAGTTTGTTTGTTGGTGAAACAATGTCAACAGTAGTGAACTTTTGCAATATCATTTTATAAGAATTGTATAAACCTTGTGCCACTTAATAGTGTAATGTCATTGCATGTATCATGTTACTTCCTTTTTCTCATAATGAGAATTCTGAAATATAATCAATGAGTTTGTTTGTTGGTGAAACCATTGTCAACACTAGGATCTATTGGGGGTGAAAAGTGGCTGCAGCACTTGCATGCTCATCTTTGTTCAGGAGTGAAGCTTAACGGCTCCCTCTCAAAGAAACTAAATCTAGGAGGCCTATGCACAGAGGCAATTCCTGTGTCTCAGAATGTTCCTTGTAGCCAGATATCGAAAGGACCAAAGCAGAGACATCCACAGAAGAGAATAGCAAAATCTATTGCTTCAGGTGCACTCCATGATCTACTTTGGTTAAAATTTCTTTGAAATTACTATAACTTGGCTTATTTGTACTATGTTATTAGTTTGATTCCTTATTTTTGGAATGATTGTTGGTGTTGTTTCAAAGATTTTGTATTTTTTCAGAATCTTGGCTTGAGCTTGGATTTATTTCAGAATGACAAGAAACCTAAGAGAAAGAAAAAGAGGAGAAAGAAGTTTTAGATGGGCTACGTTGGGTTTCCTGGTATTGTACAGAAGTTGGCCTAAATGGGAAAATAAACCATTTTAAATTGTATGCATAGTGTGGAAAGAACAAAAAGGAAGACAAGAACTTTGATTAGGACCACTATCTAGATGCTGCTTGCGTAATTAGGAGGATGTCAATGATTAAGTTTGAGGATTTTGGATTTTAGCGTTTGTACATGATATCTTGAGGTTGATGAAGCATACCATGAGTTTTGAAGCTAATCTACTTTATTTTGGTGTTGAGCTGATACCTATTTGTTTAGTTTTTTGATTTTATACTGGGTTTTCTCTAGAAATCAAAGTAGTTCTATTTTTCTCTATCAGGGGATCAAAATGAAGATAACATGCAGGAGCATCCCAGTGAAGCCCTTCAAAATACAAATGTAACTAGAAAAAGGAAGAGCAAAACTGATTCTGATGATTATATGCCACACTCTGATGTTCACAAGCAAAAAAAGGGAACCAGGAAAAAGAAGGGCAGAGCTGATTCAAGTGGTTCTGACACATATGTCAAACGCCAGCGTAATCGCGGGCAAATTAGGAATTCACTGCGTTGCAGTAATTCAATCACCCAGAAAGGGATGTTAAGCTCCAAAATGTTTGAAATCTACTTTGAGTAAGCATTGTAAATTCCAAATCTTTATAAAATTGCATGTTTTCTCTATTACCATATTTAATGGAACATTTGAATTTTGTAGAAATATCTGGACCACAATTTCTGAAGAGAAGAGAAAGTCATTCACATACTTGGATTCCTTGTGGTTTAACTTGTACACAAAGAGTTTTTATGCAGAAAAAGTCTTGAATTGGATTAAGAGGAAAGACATATTTGCAAAGAAATATGTTCTTGTACCTATTATTATGTGGTACGTATTTTGGTTGAATGAGTTGGCCTTTTGCATTTGGTTCATCTCTTGTAATCTGGTTAGTGTTTAACTGTTTAGGTCACATTGGAGTCTGTTGATCTTATGTCACTTTGGAGAAGAATCAAAATGTAGGAGTCCATGCATGGTTTTGTTGGACTCGTTGCAAGCAGCAAATCAGAGTCTTGAACCTCAGATCCAAAAGTATGATCTTGAAAATCAGTCCTCTTTTTCTAATGTTGGTTTGGGAAGTTGGATAAATCTTTTTTCTTATACCCTTGTTGCTTATGGCTTATTTACTGTCTCTTGGAGCACAGGTTTGTATCAGACATTCATAAAATAGAGGGGAGGCCAGCAAACAGAGAATTGATTCCTCTTTTGGTTCCCAAGGCAAGAAATATTTTGAAGGCATTTTCATAGACTTTATTTGACTTTTGAACTAATTAGTGGAAAATTTAATTCTTAGGTTCCACAGCAGAGAGATGGTGAAGAATGTGCATGTTATGCCCTCTTCTATGTTAATTTGTTCTTAGAGAATGCCCCAGAAAGTTTTAGCATATCTGAAGGCTACCCTTATTTTGTAAGTTCTGCTAACTTATCTTTTGCAACAAACAAGTTGTTTTTTCTACCTAGACCTTTATGTGGTACTTTTCGAGTTAGAATATGTTATCTTCATAATCTTTCTTTTATGGATTGTAGATGAAGGAAGACTGGTTCACTGTTGAGAGTTTGGATAACTTCCGTAATAGACTAGGTTCAGTTCCTGCATTTTGTTCTGAATCAGGTGAATAATTTTGTTCTTGGTGGTGATCCAAGCTGTAATTTAGGTATATATTTAAGGAACTCACATATTATTGGAAGTGAAAAGCGCCATTACTGGTGATTGAATCCAGATGGATATAAAGGGCTTATATGAAACATAAGTTATACTTCCCAGTTACAGTTAGCATATGCATCTTGTTTTGATACCTTTTTTTAAAAATTATTTTTATTTTTTTTAGCTGTATTCGCGTCAGCATGCACCTCAACATTTGCTGTGTTGTTGGGATTTGAACTCGACAATGTGTGTGTTGCCACTTCACCCAATCGGTGTCCCGAAGTATCTTGTTTTGATACTTGATGAAACTGAAGTTGCTTCATTGATGATGTTATGTGCAATTTTGCAGTTGTCTTTTTCTAACTTTTAGGTCATTCCCCCATTGAGTAGAGTATTTTCCAATTGCATTTTTTCTCTAAATGCTTTCTCAACCCAAACCATCGGTTTTGAATGTTTTCTGAAGTTAAAAGAATCAAACATACGAGATGACACCAAATATGAGTTACCCTGCTGCCGCCATTGCTTGAGCGTTCTGGAACTATGCCATGCCAAGTAACTTATTAGTTTATTTCTTTTTTTTAAAAAAAAAAAGAGTTAAATGATTAACTCATAGAGTAAAACGTGTTTAGAACTAATTATTTACCCTAGTTCTGCCATAGACATAGTTAACGTACATTATTTTACAACTAATCACATTATCAATAAAAAATAAAATTATGAGGTAGTTAATTTAGAGTTAAATTTCTTCATTATTGTTACAGAAGTAAATGAAAAGGAGATTTGAAACTTTAGAGTCTATCTGGATTTGGATAGTTGGCATATTTTGTCTTTAAATATGTTACTTTTGGTATCTTTCATCTTCAATTTTTTTTTAAAAAAATTTTTTACATCTTCAAATATATTATGTGCTGTAATTATTGTCCTTTTATAAAATTTTTCAGCAAAAAAACGAAGTAATGGTCTGAGAGTTATCTCCAATTTGTTTGAGGGGTAAATTAGGTATTTCATACTTTTTGCTTGCCTTTCTTCTTCCTCCTCCTTTACCACTTCTTTTTTCTTCTTCTGCGATTCTTTTATTCTTAGCTGGATTTCTCCTTTTTGTATTATATGCTCACATACTCTTTTTGCCCCAAATCATAATAGATACTCCTCTCATCATTAAATATTAGTTGCTTTTGTTAATTTTTTTTCATTATTGTTAGTTAATTAGATATTTAAAAGTATTTTTTATTTCTATATTTCCCTTTTGATGATATACTTAAATGATATTCAGATTTCTTTTAAAGGATGATTAATGTGTATTTTAAGAAAAAAAAGTTATTTTAATTTTTATAAAATAACAACTAATTACTTATGAAAGGAGTATCTATTTTTGAGTTTTTTGATAAGATCTAAGTTTCTTTGACTTATCTCATTTAAGAAAAAGAAGATATTTGTTTATTTGAATCAGATTTAGATTTTTTTTAATCTCTCACATCAATTTTAGACACATCTTAAGACTATTGATACGCTATAGTATTATCGCCTGTTATTCATGAACAATGGTGAAAAGGGGATTGTTCTCGTGCTTTAGTTTATTTATTTTCTATTTTTCAGTTTTTTGTCCTTATATTTTGTTATCCGTGATCTATTACTTAAGTGTCTTTTCGATTAATTTATTTTTTGTTTAATGAATTTCATTTACTTTAAAAACTAAAAAAAAAGTTGTACGACACGTAACCTGGGAGAATCGAAAAGGTCAAAAGATGGATGAAGCTCAAATGAGGACACCCTCACCGTATCTTCACTTTCATCAACCTAATTAATTTGATATATTATATAATCTGCAAAGAAGCCCCAGATCACTCGATAGCATCATCAGACGCTCAGGACTCTATAGCTTAGCTCCTACCGTGGCCGCCCACATTTATACCCATTCGCCACTCCTCTGTCCCCCGGATCGACTCCTCTTCCTCCTCCTCACCCTATGCTGAATTGCACCTATCCCCATGCAATCAACTCTCCCATTCTCTTCGTTTTTTAAATAATCAGAATGCTCCATTAATTGCGTTAAAAAGGTATAAGTAGACCGCTGGAAGCCTAGAACTCCATTTCTCTCTTGTCCTTAAACCCTCCTCGACTTTATGATTTACTATACTAACATAATATACTTTCTCTTATTTATTTTTCCTATTTAAATTTTAGCAGATTGTTCCCGTAAAGAAACGAGAATGACGGGAGAGGAATTTAATAATGAATTGGCAATCGACCGTGGAACAGAAATCGATCTTGCAAGACAGGATATATGTATGTTTTTTTTTTTTTGGGTCGATGCAATTGCTTGCTAATTATGATTTTCATTATAGTTTATATGTTATATTATCTTCATCTCACTTGATAAGGCATTAGCAGTCATTTTATATAGATGAAGAAATATATATATATATATATATATATATATATATATTTGATATATCTATAATGGATTTGTTAAGGCACGTTTCGACAGTTACCGTAACGGAATTCTTGCTCCGCTTGGTTGGTTGCATGAGTTCTATAGCAAGAATTTCGTTACGGTAATGGTTGGAGCGGGCATTAAGGCGTGCTCCGAAGCGCGCCTTAGCAAAATCAATGTCTATAATATCCATTATCTCTTCTATTTATCCATTAATGTGCGTTCCAACCGTTACCGTAATGGAATTTTTACTACAGTGCTCATGCAACCAACCAAGTGGAGCAAAAATTCCGTGACGGTAACGGTTGGAGCGCGCATTAAGGCAAGCTCCGGATCGCACCTTAGCAAATCCGTCTATTTATAACTGTATTTGTATTTCTTAATAATAAAATGGAGAGTAAGAGAGGAAAAAATATAATAAATATACATTATGAATTGCAAAATAATTTATATTGTGAAACAAATAAAATAAGTTAAAACGATTTATATTTTGATACAAATGGAATACTATATATAGGTTTTTGTCCCTCCACATCCACTGATAAAGCATTGTTTGTCTTTGTTCTGAACAAGGAGATGCTAATTCCTATATTTATTTATTAGTGCTCATTTCATTCCATATTAAGTGTCGTTTAATGTTTTGCGAATCAATTAAAGAGTCCTTATTTTTATATGTTGTAAAAGTATAAATAGTCTAAATTACCCTTTATCTTTTCTCATTGATGATATATCTCTTTGATAAGATCGAGCTAGCTGTTTTGAGAAGAAAGTAAAGGGTAATATTGGAAAAATCTCAATTAATGAGTTTTAATAACATAAGATAATACATATGGCGAAATTGACCTTTTTTTTTCTTAAAAATATATATTTTTTGGAATGGAGGGAGTAGTACTACTAGTAATTAATTATATATACAATTACTTCCTCCGTTGCAAAATGATTTTCATTTAAAGTTTTTTCACCTAAATTAAGGTAATCACACCATTACCTATTTTTAACAATTTTATCCCTCCTTGAATTTTTTAAAAATTGAGATTGGTGGGTTTAAATCATTGGAAAAGTTTAACAAACAAATGATAAGATGAATAATTCACTTACACTATTTGTCTTGAAATGGATAAGCGGCAACTATTTTAAGCAAAAACGTCCTCCTTAAACAATAACCATTTTGAAACGGAGGAGAGTATTTCCATGAGATGAAATTTCCTTGTTTTTGAGATTGATAAAGTGTTAAACAAGTTGTGATCATTTGGATTTTTTCTTTATAAAACTCCTTCCAATCAAAGTATTGACATATTTAAGATTTATCTCTATGTAGAGAGTACAATGACCGAACTGGGAGGCTGCTCATATATATGTTCTTCATTTCATTTTATTTACTAGAGATACTGTTATACTTATAATGGTAACATTTGGATTTCAGAGATAAAATCAAGAGACTCTGGTTCACGTTGAACCTTGTAAAAGGATTTTCTCCTTTGTAAAATTTACATTTGCCATCTAATGCAGCCAACCATCACGGGGGAGGTTCAGTCTCCAACGGGTGTGGCCACCATAGAATTTATTGATAGAAGAGAGCATGTAGCGGTTAGTATACTATTTATATTTCTGCTTTTTTTGCAATATTATCCCAGTATTGAATTGTTAAATTAAAAATTAATCATATTATAGTATTGAATTGCATTTTCTTTTATAAATTAAAATCACTTATCTGAACAATTTGGATGCAAAAAAAAAAAAAAACTAAAGGAGGACTGTGAACCTCAAGATAATAATGAAGATAGAGTTTCAAACATATAATTGGAGCACTCGTTAGTGTGTGCTAACGAAGATAGAGTTTCAGAGATATAACTGTAGCACTTGTTAGTGTGTGCTTCGTAGCACACACTAACATTTCCATATATATATATATACACATATAATATATCCAGTTCGACTATGCTGTGTGCCGTCGCATGACATCGAAACAACATTGTTTTCACCTATGCATTCTTTTTTATTTTCCGCCATGTCAAAACAGCTTTGTTTTGGTGGCGTCACACTATATAACGGCACACATCATAGAAATTTCACGCATATAAATATATATATATATATATAGAGCTCATCATTTTTAAATGTAATATAGATATTTCGAATATTTAATCACATTTTTTATATCATTTATTATATCACCAATAATAAGTTTATAAGTAAAATTCTATTCCTAGTCTTTAATTATTATTTTTTAATATATTTTATACATTAAAATTTTAAAAATAAACTAAATTTTCAAAAAATATGATATTTTTGAATATACGTATTAAATTTATACTGATATAAAAAAAACCGACCTAAAAAGGATATATTAAATATAATAATCTTTGACTTTTATTAGGTAATATATACCATTTTATTTGGTGAAGTAAAGATGAGATAGAAGATTTGATAGAATATCTCGAATCTTATATTTGAGTTACTTGATTTTTGGTTATAATCGATTTTAATTTTTTATTTATAATTGAGATATGAACCAAATAAAAAAAAATACTATTGACTTTTGAAGTGCATCATATAACTAATTAGCTGTAGATTTTGGTCGATTTATTTATGCTGCCACATTTTGCTTGGTTTCGATTCGAACCCAAAAGGATGGATGAAGCCAAACCAAGGACTCACCGTATCCCAGTATGCCCTCACTGTCATCAACCCAATAATCTGCAAAGAAAACCCAACACCCGGTAATATCATCGGTTCGCCTAGCACTCCATCGCCTAGCCCCTACCATGGCCACCCACATTCATTACCATTCGCCTCTCTTCCGTCTCCCGCTCGATTCCTCTTCCTCCATCACCACCACCACCACCACCACCTCCTCCTCCTCCTCCTCACCCTACGCTGAACTGCATCTCTCCCCATCGAATCAACTTTCCCATTCTCTTAGCGTTTTTAGTAATCAGAATATTACTTATGCTAAAAAGGTATCAGTAGCCCGCTACAACTCTACTTTCTCTCTTGTCCTTAAACCCTCAACTTCAGGGTATAACATAATATACTTTCCTTATTTCTCTTTTCTATTTAAATTTTAGCAGATTGTTCCTGCAAAGAAACGAGAACGACGGGCGGGGAATTTAATAATGAATTGTCAATCGACCGTGGAACAGAAACCAATCTCGCAAGACAGAATGCTGGTACATAAATATATATATATATATATATATATATTTTAACCTATTATCTTCTTTGATTTGGATCCTGATAGAATGTGGTTCGAGAAAGAAATAGCAGCAGGGTTTATTATTTGGTCATTATGATTTTCATTATAATTTTTATATTTAGGTTTTTGTTCCTCCGCATCCGTTGATAAAGCATTGGGTGTCGGTTCTTCGGAACGAGGAGACGCCGATTCCCATATTTAGTAAGTAAATTTTCTTTACCTTTTTGTCTTGAACCTTTGCTAATGTAAACCAGATTTCTCGTTTATGCACAATTAAAGATCTGAGATAATCTGCTTACTTATTCATTAGTACTGCTTGTATGTTGAAGCTGATGGCACTTGGCTTTAGTTTGTGATACTACTAATAGCTTATGTAGTAAGATTTTCAGTATTCCTTGTGCCTGTACTATAATATTATTACCAATGTGTGCATGTTTTATCTAGGTTTCGTCCAAGCTTGATAAATTGACCTTTTCAATCTCTAGAGGTTGGATCTAAATTTGAAAGTTAACCGCTCAACATAACCTTTTGTTAGTTCCATGAGGTGAAATTCGCCTGTTTTTGAGATTGATAAGCTGTTAAATAAGTGGTAATCATTTGGGTTTTCTATTTTATAGAAACTCCTTCCATATCAAAGTATTGACATATCTGAGATTTATCTCTATGTAGAGAGTGCCATGGCTGAGCTGGGAAGGCTGCTCACGTATGAAGCTTCAAGGGATTGGTTGGTGTGTAATTATGTTATTCATTTTATTTTAGTTACTGGAGAGATACTGTTATTCTGATTACTTTTTGATTTCAAAGATATAATGAAGGGGCTCTGATTCACATTGAATTTTGTAAAAGGATTTTCTCCTGTGGGTTCAACTACTAGTGTATTTACATTTTCCATCTGATGCAGCCAACCATCACCGGAGAGATTCAGTCTCCAATGGGTGTAGCCACTGTAGAATTTATTGATCCAAGAGAGCCTGTAGCGGTTAGTATATTATTTCTGTTTCTTCTGTCCTGCTTTTTCTATTGCATATTTTCTTTTTGTTGAATTTTATTGTCATAGGGTTGATCTTCTGTCCTGCTTTTCTATTGCATATTTTCTTCTTGTTGAATTTTGTTGTCATATGGTTGATAAATGTTCACAGGACAACTTACAAATCAACTCCTGTTCTTGTGTCTCTCATAAATGTGCCAGTAATCACACACCATGATATTCTTTATCCATGAGATGTAATGGAAGGATATTCTTGAATATTCAATATGCTTGGTAATGTACTTGTATACCTTTGTTTTTATTAACTTTTGGAATATGATCTCTATTTTTCAGGTTGTACCCATTTTGAGGGCTGGCCTTGCACTTGCTGAACATGCATCATTAATTTTGCCTGCAACCAAAACATATCATCTAGGTAAGAGGAATTGTAATCTGAAATTTTGAGGCATGTAAGTAAGAATCTTATTTATTTTTATCAAGCTTATGGCATGAGATCAACTCAATTACTCCCTGCAACCTTGTAGAGGAAATTGCCACGTGAACTTGTCAATCAACATCCACTTGTCCAACAAATTTTTCTCTCGGATGATTCACGTTGGCAATTATAAGTTCTGCTTTTTATAACCTTTTAAAATTTTTATTATTTTATGGTGCTCCGATATGTTCTTTCTTGATGGGTCTTACTTTTAATTGAACCAAGGGATTAGCAGAGACGAAAAAACACTTCAACCAACTGTATATTTAAACAAGTAAGGATTCTCTACTTGAAAATTAACAGTATTTCCCCAATATTCCAATCATTTTACTTGTTGAAGCTCAACAGCATGGTCTGTTAAAGCATGATATATCTCTGAATTAATATTTTATTCTTTTTATATATTCTTCGCTTTTGTTGTTAATAATCACATTGGGGGAGTTTCAGAAAAGAATCTCTAATATGTTTTCGATGGCTTAATAATAGGTTGCCTGACAAATTTCCTGAGGGTTCTCGAGTATTTGTTGTAGATCCGATGCTAGCAACAGGTATGGTCTCTTATGCACTGAAAGTTAGGTACTATTGGATATTGATTCCATTTATCGTTAAGAAATTTTTGTGCTGTCTGATTTAAGAGTATTCCCCAACAATAGCAATGTATCCCATCATATTTCCCTCATTGACAAGTTAGAAGATTTATGATGATATTACTGTCAAATCTCTTGCAATTAGTCTGTTGGTTTGCATGTTTCTCTTGATGTAACAATTAAGAACCTTGAGTCATCCTACTACTTGATGACTGATAACTAGTCATGTAAGAACAAAATTTGTTTCTTCGGAAATTCAATAAGTGCAATCATTATTTCTTAAATGGAAATCTTTACTGTGTCGTTGCTTTAGCCAAAATCCTGTTGAGAGGTTTGTTGATTCACATTTCTTTTGATTGCACGTGAGGCATTTGTACAGTGAAATACATATAGAACTCAATAGGACAATTGTATATACCTTTCAATTTGTTCTGGACAGGCATGATAGTGGAATGAGGCCAGTTATGTTTATATTAAATTGTATCCTTTTGTCTAATCTTGGGAAAAATATGTTGAGTTCTCTCTTTTCATGCAATGAGGGTCTTTAGACAGTATTGAACCGTATGATGTTTGTTCCAACAACTTTCCATTCTCAACTTTATTTTCTCTGTTAGAAATTGCTGTTTTTTCTTTTTATATTCCTTGAAATGTTGAGCTCCGAATATTCAACTTCATTTCCACCCTTGCTCTCTATACTAGCAAAGTTTCCGAAAATACTTCTTGTTCTCGAGTGATCATGTCAAAGGTATAGTGCTGTGATGTAGATAATCCTAATGATTTGTTTGCTGCAGTGCCTAGATACAGTAGAAAATTTTTAATGATTTTGTTTGGGTAATAGCATGGGAGTTTCATTTCTTGAACACTTTCATTTAGGCTTCCTTATTTAGGACTGATAAGCTTCCTTATTTAGACATGGAATAATAAGCTTCTTTATGCACATTGCATCTTTTGATTTTTATTGTATTTCAAGAAGTTAGAATAAGTTCCCTCCACGGATGTGTCATTTGTGTATTTATTTGATTTTTTTTACTTTACTGGAATATGTTCAGGTGGCACTATAGTTGCCGCTATCAGCTTGATAAAAGAGCGTGGAGTAGAGAATAAACAAATTAAAGTGGTAAGTGGAGATTGTATTGCTTTTTGTCTGTCTATATTGTTTGCCTATACAATTTTTTTGGCCTAGATATTCTAAGTATGTAGTTACAGATATCAGCAGTTGCAGCTCCTCCTGCCCTTCAAAAACTCAGTGAAAATTTTCCGGGGTAAAGACATTTTGCAATTGACATAATTGGAAAGACAGTTATATTTCTCACTGATCATGTTGTTAATGTGAACTTCAGGCTTCATGTTTATTCTGGAATCATTGATCCTACAGTCAACGACAAAGGGTAATTATTAATGAAAATCTGTATCATGAGCCTTCCCGATTTTGAATAACTTTCCTCAATGTTTACAAAATCGTTGATCACTTTTCAGGTTTATAATTCCTGGACTCGGGGATGCCGGGGATCGTTGCTTTGGTACATAATTAATGCTTATCTTTAGATTCACTTTACTGACTGTATCGAATGTGGAGTCCGAGACATTTATGCTTAACAATGTTTGATCATTTATGCAACGCGCTGCATAAATGATACTCCCCCATCTGAAATTGAAGGTTGTAATTTTATTTGTACGTATTTTAATAAAAATGTTTGATCTACTTAATACATTATATTATTAATTTTTTAATAAATTTTCTACTATTTAAGAAGATGAAATATTTAATTTTGAACAATTTAAAATGAAATATTTATTTCTAGAGGGAGAGAGTATTATTTATAAGTTGAATGTATTAAATTTTAATTATTATTGTAATATTTATTTGTTAATATACTTATACATATTATAATAATATTTTCTTAGCGATATTTAATTATTAGCTAATTTATTTTGAAATAATAATGAAAAATAAAATGTATGTTACATTTGCATGTAGATTTATGATAAAATCATTTAATTATATGAGTTATAAATAATATATATATATTTAAAGTTTTTTTATTTAACAGAAGTTTTTTTGAAGAAGGGTATTCTTCACTTATAAAGAATTTGGTCATATCAAATTATGATTTTATTTATAAATATTTTTGTTAAAAATTCAAAAAAAAAAAATCAAAAAACAAAAAGACAAAAATTGAAGAGAATGTGAGTGATTATGTCTTTTTATGAATATTACGTTTTATACAAAAACTTAATAATTTTATAGAAAAATGAAATGGTAAAATTTCAAAAATTAATAGATAAATAAGAAAAATATGGGAAATTGTAAATGAGGTATTATTTATTTATCATATTTTTATGGTAGTTATTGTTATTTTTTTCTCCATTGATTTAAAGCATTATTATACGATACTTATATCTTATATAATTCAAGATGGATAAAAATTCAATATTTTTTCTAGAGAATTTGGTGTCTTTGAATAAATTTATTTCTATAAGCTATTAATATTTCTTGATTTTATACAAAATTTAATAATTTTATAGAAAAATGAAATAGTTAAAGGAATTAAAAATAATACTTATATAAATAATAAAATTTAAAAATTTATTCAATCTTGATGCCTCCAAATTATAAAAGCATTTGATTTGAAACAACCTTATGAGTTGAGTTGTTTGACAGATGTCTTTATTTTTATATAATATATATGATTTGGTTAAGTTTAATTATTTGTTGTAGAGTAAAAGTAGATGTTGAAAGAAAGATAAAGGAGAATGTAGAGATGATTAGTTAATTTTTTCTCTAATTAAGTTTCTTTTGCTTTTTTAGGTTTTTGAAAATGAAAATTTTTACCTATCGAATTGAATGTGTAGCTTTCATGTTGGATTTATTTTATATTTAACTTAAATATGTTATTTTTTCATAAAAATTTAATTAATTTCGTAGATGTTGCATTAAATTACAAATCACTTGTATCTAAACTTCTGTTATTATAAGGAGATTGAAATTAGAAAAATAGGGATTTTTTTCTCATAGTTAAGAAAATTATACAATCACTTTGAGTCTCTTATATTGGATTTTTTGTTGGTATATTTTATCTCCTTTTAAGTTATACTTCCTATTGTTTGTTTAATTCAATCTTATTCCTTTTTCCCCAAAAAAAAAAGAGTTGAGTCTCTTTTATTTCTAAATTATTTTCTATATGTCAATTTTTTTTTAAAAAAAATTGTGGGAATTAAAGAGTTTGTTTGAAAATGAAAAAAAAAACAATAATAAGGCATTCTCAAATCAGGTGAATATCTTATTTGGCACAAATTCAATTGCAGTTGTGGCTTTCTCTTGAAATTTGTTTGTCCATAGTATAAAATATTTTATATATATATATTTATTGAGTTCGCAGTAGTTATTGTGGATATGCACAAAGCTCAACCCAATAGGATATTGGTGAAATTTGAAGTCGGGACTTTAGTTTCCGCATTGACAATTTCATCCATTGAGGTATTATTTATATATTTTTTTTTTTAGCGCGCGATCACTATCTGTAAATGAATACAAAGCTCAATCAGGAAGGTGTTAGTGAATTTCGACTGTGATTATATTTCAAATATCTAATCACATTTAAAGAATATATATTTAAGATTTTTTTTTTCTTTAAAAAATGAATACATTTGTTGAATGAATTTTAGAATTTCCACAATATAATTGACAATAGTCCTTCTTTCCTAAATTGAATGTCTCATCTCCTAAACTAAATAAAATTTTACTATGAAAATTACCATTACAACTTAAACATAATCAAGTCAAACTATTTTCTTAAAATGCATGTAAATTAAAATGGAATATTTAATTTTGGATAGAGGGAGAATTATTTAATTTCTATATCTAAAATTTTAAATAAAATTCGAAAAGTTTATTTAATGATATTATACCTATCAATTGAATATCTTTTGTATAAAGATATATAAACTTTTTGGGTAATTAAAATAGATATGTGAGAAGAAAGAAGTCAAGAACACGCGTATGATTACCATCCATTAAAGTTCCCTGACGTGGGGTGAACGAACTGAAGAAAAAGATAGATCTCTTTCTTTCTGAAATCAGCGTCAAATGATGCTGATCTCTTCTACCATCCTAATTGAAGTGCGAATTCTAGTTCTTGTTTAATCTGAAGACCCTTTATTCAATTTATTATTTCTATTTATCATATAATACTTTTTTTTTCTTTCCAGCAGAGCAGCAGTGCCTTCAAGCGGGGGGAAAGCAAGCCGTGAAGGAGGACCTATTCTCTCATGCTTCGCCAGTACCCAACAAGGACCACAAAGAGAAAGCAAACCCTCGGTCAATCGAAGCATGGGTAACCAAGTCGTGAATAGAGTTCCGAGTTATCCACTATATCTACGTAAGGGTTTAAGAGGAGCAATTCCCTGTGTTAGCGGAATTAGGAATAACCTCGTAGAAGGAAAGAAGGATTAAAAAGAAAAATTGATGGATCAACTCATCTCACCATGTTTCCTTTTTCCACTTTAGTTTTATAACAATTGCCTTTCCTCTTCCTTTTTCCCCCTCCTTTGAGAGGAAGTTGTTTTATTAGGTGAAAGTAGTTGTCTACAAATATTATTATAGGTAAATAGCCGTATATATTTAAAAAAGATAAAAAGCGATAAATACTTCTCAACTATCTTCAAAGTTTGATTTTTACCATTGATCTTTTAATATTTCAATTTTGCTCTCTAATTATCAAAAATAACCCTTCAATCTATTTTAGGTGTTTAGCCTTAATAAAATTATGAGGTATACCACACACCTACTATTATTAGAAGGGTGAGTTTATTCCAAGAAACACATGGAATATTATTGATCAACAAAAAGAATTTCTAAATTCAAAATAATTAGAATGTCAATTCCAACTTAATAGCATCTCAAAAGGAGTATGAATTTTCAAACCCACAACCCAATTGTATCAAGTTCAAATTTTGAGAAACTCAGGGAGAAGGTAGAAGATACTACCTTGTGCTATTATGTTTGGCAGTTTCATAAGACTTCCTTTTTCTTATTTTACTTGTTCTTGAAAAACATGCTTCTCTTGAAATAATGTCAACCTTTATTACATCTATGTGAAATATAAAGATTCACAAGAGACTTAAACATTGTGAGCTGATATAAAGAAAAAGGTATTTGGCATAAAAGAAAGCCAAACAACAAACACTCAATCAAGAAGAACTTATTAATGAAAATTGATGATTTTTATCAGATAATAAGAGTGCTTTGAATTGAGACTCCGATCCATCTTTTCCTTTTGAAGGACAAGAAGAGACAGTGAACAACGATAGCATAGAAGACAATGAAATTTTAAAAGATTGTGATTATGGAGGTACGAAAAAGAATAAGAGATTTATGTTAGAAAAGAAAGGGATGAAATTGTCCCTCTAAAAGCAAGTGTGGGTGGAGGGTGATATGATTTCGTCAGGACTAAATGTCTAAAATGAACAAAAAGGCTACTTTTGATAGCTTTTTGCACTTGAAGGGCATAAACCAAATTTTAGCATAATTAAGGGATTTGGCTGATAAATTTGTTGCTCCAATTCCACGGTCTGCTTTTTGCCAAGAAAGGCTTTGAGAGGGCAATGGTTTTTATATTTAATATATATTATATTGAAATATTTATTATTTTTATTAATTGGAATTGTTAGATTATTTTGATATATTTTTATAAATAATTTATTTTTATTTTTTTTAATAGAAAATTTTAAATTTTTAGTTTTACTTTTTCATAATAAAATTTGTTTCTTGTTCTTTAATTTTTTTTGACTTTAATCATTAGTTTATTTTAATTTTTAAAAAATGTAAATTAATTTTCTCTTATGTGGGAAGAAGTTTTTTTAACTATAATTTCATTTCTTTATTTTACAATTTATTATATTCTTTTAAAATTATATTTTTTATATTAATTATAAAAAAAAAAAACTCTTTGCAACATGTGCAAGCTTAGTTAGTTCCTTGAAAGATTGGATTGAACTTTTGAATGATTTTTCTATAATAAGACTCATTCCATGTAAGCATTAAAATCTTTGCCCATAGAATTGAGGTGGGGTTGGAAATGGCCCACGTGAAACCTCGACTTATTTGGAACAATTCGAAAGGAGTTGGGGCTTTTTCTTAAAATTTGTTTTTGTCCATAAATATTAAACTATTATTTTTGTTTTGTATATAAAATCATATTTAAAAGATGTATATTAAGATAATTTTTTAAAATTATTTAATGAGTTTTTTTTCTTCCAAAATGCATGCTTTTGTTGAATGAATTTTAAAATTTGGGCAATATATTTGATAAAAATATTTGTAATCAATTAAATCATATTTAATTTTTTAAATGAAAAAATTGAAAAGGTTTTTTTAATGATTATCAAATTCTATCAATTGAATATGTATCGTATAAAAGTTAAAAGCTTTTTATGGTAATTGAAGGAGACTTTTGAATATGGGGAATATTTTGCATAAATCAGTGAGTTAAATATGAATTTTTTTTAAAGCATGTTTTTAGTGCTAGTTTTTTATTAAATTATAAATATATAATAGAATAGATAAAAGCAGATATTATATTAGGAAAACCCAAAATCGTTTCTCCACGTACGGAACTTGTTTGTTGTTTAGTGAGATGACGTGGTGAGGGTCTCCACTTTTCGATCTTGTTTTCTCTTTATGTATCCTGTCGTGACACTACAACTAATGCGCAGAGCCCCTTAAAACCCAGTCACTCCCGTGTTCTCTCCCGGAACTGTATCACCTGAGACACCGCCGTACCGAAGACGCCATGGATCCTACTAGGACTTTCGTCAAACAAGTCCGGCGTGTTGTTTTCAAGGTAATGTATTACTCTGTGTCTTGTTTACAAACGTTTTTTCTGTCAGATGAATGTGATTTTGCTTTTATGAGTCAATTTTCACTAAGCATGCAAAACGCATTGAGTTTGGATACACGAATTTTTATTTGATCTTTTACAGTATGTTTTTACGTGAATTATATACTATTTTAGATGCATATGTTTTTCATGCATTTAATTATATTTGTCTGTTGATTTAATTTTATTTAATTCTTGGCGGATGTAAGAATCGATAAAAATGTCGAACTAAGAAAACTATGATTACGATTATTCAGATTCAGTGGCAGAAAAGGAACATCTTTGTTTCCCTTATTTGCCGATTCAACGAGTAATGGTTTATTTTTTATTTCTAGACTATATTTCATAAAAAGGTAAGAGTTTACTTTTAGGTGTCACCATAAATTTCACTTTTAGGTAAAAGTAATGCCTGTTTATACTTTTAATTTTGTGTGTGTGCATGTATCATCAATATCTGTTGCAGACTCAATCCTTCTTTATATATTGTAATTAATTTTTTCACGAATTGGATTTAGCCTTCTTCGCCGACAAACGAAAATTTAAAAAAAGAAAAAAAAGAAAAAGCTTTTAGAAAGTCCTAGTCATAAGATTCAGTAAAACGTTTGGAAATTCTGGGAGTTGGAAGCTGGGATGATTAAACCTATATGGTTGCCGGCATCCTTCTCCCACTATAAATTTCGGATGGAAGAAAAGAAAGATAGGAGCAGAAGCCAATTACATGAAATTCAAGTCATCTCCAGATATTTTGGTATGTCGTATTGTTTTGCTGCATATCATTTATCTTGTTATTGTTACCTTTGCGGTAACTGCATTACGTGGATTAAGTATATAAATACCTATGCAGTAAGCCTTCCTTATGGATTGTTTCGTGAGCCATTGACATCGAATTCTGTGCCAATATTTACTCTGTCAATTATTTTCAGGTCATCGAGTCCCTACACATTACCACAAAATCAACTTTACTTGATAGTTTCCTATTGTTGGAATTCCTGTTCTCTGGCTTTATGTGATTTTGTTCCTTCCTTTCCTCTCGTCTCTCCATATCAGAAATTTTAGTGTGAAATAGATTATTTTGATTGTGTTATTGATATTCTTGTGAATCATTTTGTATTTTGTAGATAGGTACAGCAGTAGTTACACGAGATGATGGAAGATTGGCTGTTGGCAGGCTGGGAGCCCTTTTTGAGCAGGTAAATTAAAACCTCTTATTTCCATTAGTGTACGGTCAGCGTTTTGAAGAAGTTTATCATTAACGTTTATTGTATGTTGCAACATAAGGTTTTGGGAAAGACCATCTTTACCCAAGTTGCTGAAATTTTCTCTGTCCATCATTGTGATGCTGTTTAGAAATCTCCTTGTCTTTATTCTTTGTCTCAATTAAAGGCTCTTAAACTTGGCCATGTGTTCTAGCTAATTTTGTTATGTTCTAATTGAAACTATGCAGCTTGAATTATTGAATTCTCAAGGCTTTGAAATTATATTAGTGACATCAGGTGCTGTTGGAGCTGGACGTCAAAGGCTTAAATACCGGAGATTAGTCAACAGCAGGTTTGACCAATGAATTTAACTTACTATCGTGATACCTCAATATACTTTTAGACTTCTAATTCTAGAAGACGTGAAATTTTTGTATGCATTGTCATGCTTTGCATGGTGTATGCATTTCTTGAATATTGTGATTTCTCAGAGACCACATACACTAAATTAATCATAATGGTGTGGCTAGTTCATGAATGTCGTGAACTCTTACAGGATTTCTGGGAATTAGAATGTAGATTGACTTCTTACACCTTCATTCTTCTGCATACAATCAAGCAATGTTGCTTGCGGGGATTTTGTTTTGAAGTATCCAAGATGTGCTGTTGTTTTCTCGCCCTCCATGCTCTTGCATTCTTTTAATACGTTAATAATTAAAAATCTTGACTACTTTAATTTTTGGACAAAAGCTTTTTCCCAATCATATAATTGAGAGTAGACTCAATGATTTGGGCCCTTAATGCCAAAGCTAGAAGAGCAACAAGATGGTATTATTATTATTTTATGAGATGTCACCTCGCTAGGAAGCAACTCTATAGATGCACTGTGGCCCCTCTTGTAGTCTTTAGCTAGAGAAAATGGGAACCACAAATGATCCCAACTGAGGTACTTGGACAAACATTTATTTGCACAAGCATAGAAGTTCTTGTTCTGCTTTAATGGTTGCATGCAGACATGGTCAGCCCTTGCAGTTGAGTTTTAGAGGGTCCAGGAGATAAGATTTGTTCCTAAATTTTGCTCCTGATGAGCTTTAATTTGTATGTATTGGGGGTTAGCAACCACATTTCCACAAAATTCCTTCATGGATGATTTTACTATTTCATTATTTTTCTGCAGTTTTGCTGATCTACAAAAGCCACAAGTAGAACTTGATGGAAAGGCTTGTGCAGCTGTTGGGCAGAATGGGCTTATGGCGCTGTATGACAATTTATTCAGTCAGGTATAAGTATTCTCTTCTATCCAAAAGTATCCTTTAAATAATATTTTAAACTAAGACCAAAAGGTTTTTCCTTTTCTAGTAGTTTTACAATTTTTACATTTCTTGTGGTTGATTTCTTCATTTGTGCATTGTGCTTATGTGGTCTTGTTTCTTTTTCTCTGTTTCAGCTAGATGTGACCTCATCTCAACTTCTTGTCACTGATAATGATTTCAAGAGTCCAGAGTTCAGATTACAACTGTGCCAAACGGTCAATACATTGTTAAACCTTCGGAGTATTCCTATTTTCAATGAAAATGATGCTATCAGTACAAGAGGGGCCCCATATGAGGTATTTGTCATGGTTACTTCTCCTTAATTATTCCACTATGACGGTTGATTTTGTGTATTGAATTTCAGGTGCATGAATGTGAATTCTATTAAAAGGCTTCAAAAATTTTCTTTGATTTGTTTCTTTGTTTGCGGTTAAGTTTTGTAGAGAATCTAACTTATCATTTGATTACTTATTTTGGTTTGGAAATCATAAAAGTGATGGTGTACAAGTCATCGATGACCAATATTTAATGAGGAGGTAAAACCACGGTTCCATGATGGGGATATGGAAACAGTTAGATGCATGCAACCTTACCCTCAAATTGAGATGGCGTGTGCATGTACCTCCCTGGAAACTAGCTGGTATTGTTTTTTCAGGGTCACACTCAATCTGTGCATTAACATTGTTTCCACCAAGAGTGATATTCGAAGTTTTGGAAGATCATGCCAATTGTCTGAACTTTTGAGTATCCATCTGGGAGAGGAAAAAAAACTTTCTTTTCATTGAACAATGGTTGGGGGCTTGAACCTGTTAATGGATTATCAGAAGATAGTAAACATATGAATGCTTCTGAAATTCAAGTTCTTGTTTAATTGATATACTCGATAATCCGTGCCAACTATGACCTAAATAAAGCATTATTTTGTTATTTTAGGAATTTGGACAAATTACACGTATTGCAACCACTTGTTTTGCAGGACTCTTCAGGTATATTCTGGGATAATGATAGTTTGGCAGCTTTGCTGGCACTTGAGCTGAAGGCTGACCTTCTTGTGTTGTTGAGTGATGTTGAGGGTCTTTACACTGGCCCTCCAACTGATCCACATTCAGTTCTCATCCATACTTATGTAAAAGAAAATCACCAATCAATAATAGCTTTTGGAGATAAGTCTAGGGTTGGGAGAGGAGGAATGCATGCTAAAGTAAAAGCTGCTGTTAATGCTGCGGAAGCTGGTACTCCAGTTATTGTAACTAGGTAAACCTATATCACAGGTTTAATGTGAGTACATGATTTACAAGTTATCCCACAACTTAAGAATGATGATTTCTTTCTCCTTACTAAACCTTATGGTTCTTTTGTTTATTTATTTTTATGTATTTTTCCATGGGAGAATACTTCAGCATTAGACGTTGGTTAGCCATATAAAAGGTGTATGAATGCAAATTGATATTCGAGGCTCTAGATTTTCTTGCAGATTGATTATGTTTAACTCTGTGAATCATAAGGCAGAACCTTTTGAGCATTTTGGTCGATTTCCTTGAGAATAACATCTGATGTGTCAAATGTGCTGGAAGAGTGTCTTTTCTCGTTTTTTTCATTTCTCTATACCTTTTTAGGGGGTAAATAAATTTTAATCTTACTATATGTACAAGAACTTTCTCTTTGTAATGGTATGTTAGAAAACTACACAATAGAACTTTCCCATGTCCCTGACATAAAGCTGCTTACTAATAAAGTGATCCCTCTTTCAGATGATCCCTTCTTTTTACTTGTCAAAATTTTGAGATTTCATTGTTCTTTGTTGGATAAATCTCTTGAAGAATCAATGGGTTTGATAAATATTGATTTAATTTATTATTCCTACATTGAGGTTGGATAAAATTTTTGGACTCAACAAGCAAATAAGACTTCAAGGAAGATGTGACTTAACGTTGCTGAAAGATTTTATGCTAGATTGAAATTTTAGGCATAGTTTTTGATTGAATTCCATGAGTCGAATACAATTACATTTTTCTTTTTCTTTTCTTTCTGATTCTAAGATTCTAAAGAATCTGATTTACATTTTGTCTGAGTAGCAACTATTCTGTCTCTGATCTTTCTTCCCTTATTTTATATTGACTTTTTGAAGAATGTACTGCTAGTTTTATCACCTGACAAAGATTCATACTGATCTTTGTATCCATCTTTGTTGAAGTGGTTTTTCTGCAGACAACATCTCAAAAGTTTTAAGTGGACAACGTATTGGTACTCTCTTTCATAAAGATGCATATTTGTGGGTTTCACACAATGATATTGGTGCACGTGACATGGCAGTTGCAGCACGAGAGTGTTCTCGAAAACTTCAGGTCAATAAATACCCTTACATTCATTATGCTGTTCCGATAACCTTTTTCCTTTTCACGAAGCTTGTATATAGAAATGATAATTAATCTTATACTTTGTTCATTAGAACATATGTTCAAATGAAAGGAGGAAAATATTGTTGGATATTGCTGCAGCACTCGAGGAAAACGAAAGTTTAATCAACTTGGAGAATGCCGCTGATGTTGCAGCTGCCCAAAAGGCTGGTTATGCAGAGTCATTAGTGTCTCGCTTACTTTTGAAGCCTGGGAAGGCATGTAGTCATCAATTCATACAAAAAGAACAAAATTTTCCCTTTTCTTTGGCTTTCACTTATCTTTTGATTATGTTTGAACAATTCTTCCCTAGGTTGATTTCATGTTGGCATAATATGTTGTTTCTCTGTTCTAAAATGGTTTCAGATCCCTGCTCTTGCAAAATCAATTCGTAAAATTGCTGATATGAAAGATCCAATTGGTTGTATCTTGAAGAGAACTGAGGTGAGTTTAATTACATGGAACGATGTTTCCAAAGGCATGCATTCAATTCACTATCTTTTTGGTAATGGCATGCACCATTCCTGGATCCTCATTTTAAAGTTCTTGAATTTTAATAAATTATGAGTGACAGATAATTTGAGATGCCATTTTGACAGATAATGTTGTAATATGATACAATATAATGGAAGTGTGTAATCTCACTTCAAAGTCAATTGGGGCTTCAGAGACAGATGAATCAGATTAGCTGAACTAGCCAAGATAGGTTGGAGAATTCTAAAGACTTGTAGGATCAATATAAAAAGCAAGACACTTTAGTAATACCCTTCCAATACTTACAGATTGACATTTTGTTACAATTTGGTTTTAATGCTGTTTGATGGTTTATGTGGCCTTGTGTTTCTCTGTTTTATTCTAGATGTATGCAGCATTTAGAGGTACATCTTTAGGCAATATAGTTTCTGACACTTTGTGTGCAGCTTGCAGATGGACTTGTCTTAGATAAGATATCTTGTCCTTTGGGTGTTCTACTGATCGTTTTTGAATCTCGACCTGATGCACTTGTTCAGGTAATTCCAGCACCTTCATCAATCGGATTATTCTATTTCTCGTACATTATGTTTCTTTTGTGTTGGCATGTGTATGTGTTCATTTGCTTATATGTAGCTGAAAGTAAAAAAAGAGAATTAGTTGTTGAACAAGGAAATTTGGGAAGATTAATTTATTTAACCAACTTTTTAAATTTAAAGTAAATATGAAGTGTGTTGATTCCCAACTTCATGGTTCATGCGTTGAAATCCCGCCTTTCCTTCTCTTCCTTGCATAGAGAGAAAGGGACGTTTCTCAGTTTAATGCCAGTGTCTAACAGAATGAATTCTGACTGGAAGTCAGTGCTTTCTGAATTAGTTTACAACCTATTCTAGAAGTTTGTATGCCACACACTATTTTTTTTTTTATCTGAGATCAAACTGAATGATATATTAGATTGAGGAACTTTCAGATGATGAAAGTCACTATCGACTTTCATTACCTTAATCTAAATAATCTTTGTTTCACATTTAACTTACACATCTCTTGAAATACTTGCACAGATTGCTTCATTAGCAATTCGAACAGGAAATGGTCTGCTGTTGAAAGGAGGAAAGGAGGCTTACTGCTCAAATGCTATACTGCATAAGGTTTAAGTTGGTGAGACTAGTTGAAGTTTTTTGAGTTTTGCATCTTAAGTTTTGAGTATTTTTTGCAGATCATTACCTCAGCCATTCCAGATTCTGTTGGAAAAAGTCTTATAGGACTAGTGACTTCAAGAGAGGACATACCTGATCTACTCAAGGTGTGAATGTAGCTTGTATAACTTGGGGAATTTTTAAAGACATTGGTTCTGATTGTTTTTCCTTTTTTCCCTCCAGCTTGATGGGGTCATTGACCTTGTGATTCCTAGAGGAAGTAATCATTTAGTATCTCAAATTAAGGCCTCTACGAAAATTCCAGTGCTGGGTCATGCTGGTAAGTTAAAAAAAGGCTGTTTAGTATGTTTGCCATATATGTACATGCAACTGAAGCTCTCTGTGAAATTTTTCTGTTCCCTATCAGATGGAATTTGCCATGTTTATGTTGACCAGTCAGCCAATATGGATATGGCGAGAGGCATCATTATTGATGCAAAGCTGGACTATCCTGCTGCTTGTAACGCTATGGTTGTCTCAACTTTCCAAGTTCTCCTTTATTATTATTATTATTACCTTTAGTTATCAAGCCCATAAATTTTATTTTTTATTATTCTGACTGCTTGATAGCAACAAGTGCAATCTAATATCAATCTAATTTTTTCTCAAGGAAACAATTCTTGTGCACCAAGACTTGACCAACACTGATGGGATTCAAGAGCTAATGTTGGAACTGAAACATAAAGGTATTACATCTTCATATACCAAAGTAAAGCAGAGTTTCCCAGAACATGCCACATGGAACCAAATGGTTAATCATTGAAATAATTGTTTACTGTAATATTTTTCTGCTTCTTTTCAATGTTTACCCTGGTTTTGGCATAATCAGGGACTTTGGCTGATGATTTATAGAGAAATAGATTGTCGAAGTATTTCTGCTACCGAATTTACATTTACCGTAAAGGTGAAACTTCTAAAAGACTACATTAATTTTTAATTATTTAGATTAGACGACTGATGACATTGAGGAAAATTTCCAAAACATTCTTCAAATTTATGCTAGGTGCATAATTAAATCAGCTTAAGTCTTATGACTTTGAGGAAATATAAAACTTTATGTACATTAGGAAAACCTCAGACATAGGAAAAAGGTTAAGAGTCTTCTGCTTACATTCTTGAGCTCAAACCCTTTCTGGTTGTCAGAAGTTTTCCTTTGATCCCCATATTTCCATTATCTAACTGACTGCAGAGTGTTGCCTGTGTTGTAAGTATCCTCTATTTTCCAGCTTGAATTTTTTTCTTTCTGATTCCATATTTCAAGCCATCATATCCAATTCTCAACCTTCAAAATTAAATGTCCCTAAGATTTAAGCTGTTATTTCAGTATAAGCCTCGAGCAACTGGGTGACCTGTTATGTATGAATAAAGCAAATAACCAAGGGGGGAAGAAAATTTTCACCACTCATCATTTTATTGCTGTAGGAGTTACTTTGTATGGTGGACCAAGAGCAAGTTCACTGTTCGATATTGCTCAGGTCGATTCCTTTCACCATGAGTACTGCTCAAAGGCTTGTACAATTGAAATGGTTGATGACGTGCATGGTGCCATTAATCACATACATAAATATGGAAGGTACTTAAACTTTCTCATTCAACCCCACCTTTTTTTGTTTGAGCAATATGACATTGCCACCTTTTTTTTTTCTTATCTTTGCTCTCATCAGTGGCCATACTGATTGCATTGTTGCGGAGGATGGAGAAGTTGCAGAATATTTCCTACATCAAGTTGACAGGTATAATTGTGATCTCTTGGATTAGATGACAGTATATGAACAACTTCATATGCTATAAGCTCATAATTATTACTGTACTAAAGCATTTTGCACTCTTGTATTTCTTAATGTTTGATAGTTGATAGCTGATAGCTGAATATGATTGTTGTCATTATAGTGCTGCAGTTTTTCACAATGCAAGCACACGATTTTGCGATGGAGCACGGTTTGGACTTGGCGCTGAGGTATGGCTTCTTTTCTCGAAATTGTTTCATCCTTCACACTTAAACTTCTTCAATATGAACTGGTTGGTATTTTATGATGTTTGAAGGTTGGCATAAGTACGAGCAAAATTCATGCTCGAGGTCCAGTAGGAGTTGAAGGGCTGCTAACAACAAGATGGTATAATTTTTTATTTGGTGCTTCATTTTTGTTCTTTCCTTTCCTTTCTCATTCGATGTTTTAATAGTGTAAGCTTTGTTTCATATTTTTGTGATTTCAGGATTCTCAGAGGTAATGGGCAAGTTGTAAATGGTGACAAAGGGATTGATTTTATTCATAGGAATCTCGACCATAATGGCATTCAGAATTGATAGTTTATCTATATTCAACCTACGATTTTGTTGTTGTCCTTCCCTATTGACCATATTATCAAACTTAAATATAGTTTTGAAGCAGACTCTTGTTTTATAGGGTAGATTGCTTCCAAAAATTTTCCAGAGGAAGTTAGGCATTATTTTATTCATTAGCCTATGAAGTTTAATCAACTTAAAGGTTAGCAGATTCTCAATTTTACTTGTATGTACTATATACTCATACTGAATCGATGTTTTCCTCAGCAAACACTTAAATATATATACATAGAAAAACAAATAATATAATACATAAATAAATAAATATAAGGGAAGTTTTGATTTATGACATGTGCTCAACACGTTGAAATTAGGAGTTGCCAGTAAATTTCAGTTGAAAAAATATTAGATAGGAATTTTACTGGCTAACATTCATGTCGTTTAATCCTGATTCTAGTACGTTTCACCGAAAGGGGACCTCCTGTAACTCTTGAGGGAAGTTCAGTGTTCAATCTGCCTTTTCACGGCCCTTAACCACCGTAAATACTCTTCTGTGTCCTTGCACATCATGTACTCAAACAAAAAGTTAGCCATCCTCGATGTGAGTCCTCTGGTTTCTAGATATTTGTTGAAAGCATTTCGTAAATATTCATTTAATTTCCTGTAAGACCAGAGAGAGATTATCACTACTGAGAAGCAGAAATCTGAGAAGCAGAAATCTGATCTTCAAATCACAAACAGAACCAGCAACTTACAAGAAATTAGGCCCCGTGTATGCAAGCCCATTTTCGGCATTTCCAGACTTCTTCCATGACAAATGAAGAACTGAAAATCTATCTGGCAAACACCTAGCACCAAATTCCAAACGCGAATCATTAGACTTCGATACAGTCACCAGCACTGGAATGCTGGTTTCTATCTCATGCTCATCGGAAGCACAACTTTTGCTGGGCATGTCAACTTCGATTCTGATATTCTCCCCTTCAAACTCACTAGTGAGCACAATGGTTCTTCCTCCGGCATTATCTTCAACCTTAAAAGGGAAGTCAGTTGGAATGTCCACAGCCTACCTTAACAAAAATAGCAGCACTGAAACTTCCGCTATTTTTTTTAAATTCCGTTAAGTTTGATTGGACTAAAGAAATCTTACAATAGTAAACAAATCGGAGTCGATGACACACTTGATTTCGGAGTTAAGCACGCGAATGAGATTCCTATTGCAAACATCATCAGATTGCAATCGCTGCTTTTTCTTCTTCTTCTTGGCATCCATTGAAGCGGTAGAAAAGTGAAGCAGGGGATTCCGACGGCAGCTTTCGGGGTTTGAGTTTGTTTTGCAGTTATCGATGATTTTGGCATCGTCAATAGAACAAATCCGAGCTCTTGAAATTCCGATGGCCCGGAAAGTTAGAGGTGTTACGGGTGTATTAGATGCCTTGCGAATTACAGGGTAAAATGCCATCTTCAATTTAGTTTTAGAAAGTTAGAACTAAGAACATTTGGTTACTTGGATTCTTTTATTGCCCGCTCGCTCTGACAGTGGAGATACGCAGCAGGGTAAAATTCCAGGGAGGCCCAAACTAAAAATTCAGAGAGTCGGATAAAGAACGGGCTTCTTTCTGGACTGTGAATCTCTCTCGATCCAGGTGAGATTGTGAAAAGGAAACGTATCCAGAGCTAAAGAAAAATGTCTTCCACAATTTATTTCATTTTCCTTTGTATTTCTAGAATTTTTTTTATTATTATTAAAGAGAGTCGTCTGAAGTTAAAAATACATTAAGCCTGCAGCTACAACTCGTAGGCATTCGATGGGAGAAGCGCTTTTAGGTAAAGAAGTTTTCTTTTATAAATATAAGTTATTCTATTTAACTTTTTTTTTTTAATGAAATATATGAAGGTATTTTTATGATATAGGTATTTCAAGAGAATGATTAAAAAGTATTTTAGAAAAAAAAAATTATTTTAATTTCTACAAAATAATAATTGATAATTTATATCCAGTGCCAGAGGCTGTACTCAATGGACATGGCCATTAAGCCACTGAAGAGCCACCTCCACTAACAGATTTTGAAAAATTGATCGAACCACTAAGAGACTATTGAAATTACGAGCTCATTAATTGACATCCACTTCCATCATATTTGAGGGAAGAAATCCCAACCAATAGAATACTTCCTCAAATCCAGAATCACAAAACTATTGCTAAGCAATTTTGCAATGTAAAAGAAAACTATTTTGAAGAGCCAAGAATTTTGTATCACACACTCCCAAATAGAGAGGTGGCAAGGCTAATAATAAAATCACAATCCTTCTGAAGGACATCTATACCATCCCACTGCCACTTCATATCTCATCATCCCAAAGCTCTTCAATTGTTTTGTAATGGCCTAAGTTCTCGTGAACAAATGAAGAACCTCTCAGAAGTCTTGCCTGCAATGCCACTACCAAAAAGAATAAAATCAGTAATAGCAATGAGTTCGAGAGCAAACTGCAAACCTCAAAATCAGTACTGATATGATAAGCAATATTGGTGCAACAAATATTCACCAAAAAGTTCTGAAATAATGGAGAAGCAAAGAACCGTTAATAAGTGAAACTTGAAGATTTTATGATAGTTCAAATTATCAACTAAAACTCGCTCCAGTTATATAAAAAATAGCAGCATGAAGGTTCTCCAACTAGGATAAATACTTAAAAGGTAGCTAATAATGTCTAACCTAGCTACCAGAGTAACATGTTATAAAATTAGGTTCAGTAATTATACTCAGTCAAGAGGTGTTTTTATGAAGCAGACCATAACATGTATCCTTACAGACAGTAGCCTCTTAGGAGTACGAAGACGGAAAATGAGATGCATGATTAATCAGTTGTCAAAAGGATAAAAGAGATAGAGAAGGCAAGAGAAAAACGAGCCTGCTCAATTTCAGAGAACTTTGCAAACAACTCATCCGGTATGGACCAACCAAATAAATCTAAATTCTCTTTGATTCGTGCTTCATGAGTACTCTTGGGAAGCACACTATGACCGCTCTGGAGACCCCAACGAAGGGCAATCTGTGCAGGAGTTTTATCTAATTTCTCTGCAACCGTAAGTAAAACTGGATGCTTAAGTACATCACCCTTAAGCCATGACGTGCCAGGGGAACCCAGTGGTGAATATCCCTGCAAGATGAAACGAAGCTCAAATGAATCAATTTGACCAATCAAGCAAAATCTAATATCTGAGTCCAAATGCATGATTCTGAACATAATTGATGGGGGAACTGGGCTGAAAAACTCTTTATCATGCCCTCGAGCTGCAATTGTTTTTTTATAATTTCTCATCTTTGGCATAACTTAGAGAAAACATGAACTTCAACTTTATGAAACACAGGTGAAGGGGAAAAAGGGGATGTTAAGCTTAGACATAAAACTTGATTGGTGAAAGACAAGCTAAATTTCAATTTTTATCTGGAGTTGTCAACTTACAGAAAGATGAACTCCTTTAGACTTGCAGAATTCTCGCAGTTTGCCCTGCTGCCATGAAGGATGACACTCAACCTGGTTGACTGCAGGAGGAATACGGGCTACATCCAACAAATCTCCCAGTTTTTTGGTAGAGAAATTGCTAACCCCTATAGCTCGAGCCTTACCACCATCAAATAGTGCTTCCATGGCTTTCCATGTGCTAGGTATATCTACAGGAGCTAAGTTTTCAGGATCAAATCCCACGGAACCCTTCTTCATCCGCACAGGCCAATGAACCTTCATAAAAGATTTCAAGATTTTCTTATATATTTTATGTTTAAAGATGGTATCTGCCGCAAAGGCAACATTAATAGTAGCATGAAGCTTATCTTGTGATACACCTGCAGCATATGGTCAATCTACATTTGATATATTTTCTAAAGGAAGCTCAGTTTTATTGTTCATGGATAATTCAAGCCTTCCGGAAACATTAAGCAGATAGAAAATATGACATCAAGCTTTACATACAAGGTACAAGTCAACATAGTCCAGTTGCAAATCTTGCAGAGTTGTCTCTAATGCCAAAGGGACATCATCCGAGTACTGATCAGCATTCCTGCAGAAGCAACATGCATCTCATTTTTCCTAGACATCAAGATGTAAATACCATGAAGACTAAGAAACCACATAATATTACCAGGGAGAGAATGCTGCTCTACAACCCCATAAACTCAATCTCATCTGAGACACAAGTGCATGGAAGAGCAAAGCTAACGGAAGCAAGAAAGTGGAATATCATCTGGAATAATTACCGTAGTTTCGAGGTAATAAATAAATCCTCCCTCTTGACCACACCATCTTCAAAGAGCTTCTTCAGAACAGAACCAATCTACAACAAAAAAAAAAAAAGCTTAAGAGCCTGGGAATATAAAAGCTTGGTATCTTAGAATAAGCATTGAGAAATTTATAATTGGTTTAATCATCAGAAATCCCTTCAGGAATTAAGGTACCGTCCAATACTCCAGTTTGTCACGTATCTTATCTTATCAAATAAGACATAGTTGATGGTGATCAAACATCAGAAAGGGAAAAACAGGAGGAAAACATAAGATTAATTAAGACATGAAACCAAGCTTAGGACAAGTGACTAATGATTAAATATGAGGATACATAAAGACTTGATACTAGAAGATAAGACAACATTAAAATGGAGAAAGAGATGAACCTAGTTGTACAAGAGAACATGGAGCATAAAGCAGAAACGAATTCCCATCTTCACAAACTATTTCTTGCAGATTTTACTGGTTAGAGAGCCCTCAAGAATCAAGACTGTTCCGTGAAACTTTTAAGTCCCATTTCCTTGTTATGTGATTGAGTATCCTTCTGGTAGAGTAGCACCCCAATTTCATCTTAATCTCAAAAAAATTATGATTATGGAGATATGCATCGAATAAGTTATTAGCAAGAAGAAATTAAGAATTTGAGGGTGGGGGGGAATGATCCAAATTACAAGATAATGAATCAATCCAATCCAGAATAGTGATAATATATAAAGTAAAACTCCTGATACCTCCTTTTCATTGTTGTAAGCAGCAGCACCGTCAATATGCCGGTAACCAACCTGCAACAACAGTGACGCAGGGATGATTTCTGAAAACTTGAGTGAAAGGAACATAATCCATGACCACTTCTGATATCAGTGAATTTGGTGCACTATCATTTTAATGTAAAGATAACAAGGTTCAGGAAATAGGAACAAAGGAATCCTCTAGATTTGATAATAGCTTTAGTAGTAGAGTATATCAGTATCACATTATTTTCTCCCATATAGAAGAATTAGATTCACATGAAATCATGCTGCAACCAGTCCGTGATTAAACAAAATTGAAAACAAATGAAAGCAAACAAATTCAGTAAATGAATTACTATTTGAGAATGTTAAAATCCATCAAAAACCAATGAACTAAAATTAAACCTCGTTATTTTCTTTTAAACTAATATATGTACATAGATATACATAAAAGTGCTTGGTTGTAGTAAGTAAGCCAGGCGTTCATAAATGTGCATGATTATGTGAAGTATAGACAGAACGGAGAGGACCTTAATGGCAATTTCAACCGCTTGGCCGACTACACCCGGATCGGCCTGCCAAGTACCCAGTGCTACAGACGGCATCTTCGCTCCTGTATTGAGTTCGAAGAATTGGATGTCTTTCGCCATTTCGAATTCCTTCACAATCGCACGCTGGGAAATTGGGTAATAAATGGAGAAGTAGACAGCAGAAGAAGACAGTCGGACTGTCCAGAATGAGTGAGTGGGGAGGTGAGCAGGGAAACGTGGAATAATATATAATAATAATAATAGTAAAAAGAAATAGGGCCCAATACTAACTCCGGCCCAAAGTTTGTTTTATCTCGAATCCGAATCCAATCTAATCAATTCCGTGGAGAGTTTGAGAACGGCATCGGACGTGAAATTGAAAAAGTTACTAATGTATGATTTAATAGTTTAATTATAATTAAATTGATTAATTTAATAATTTAAAAAATATATATTTATTATAAATTTCATTTAACATTATTGTTTTTTAATTTTAATTTATAATTAAATTCTAGGTGACCAAATTTGAATTGGAGACATATGAAAAAAATATTTTTACAAAAAAAAAAAACTCTAGAAATGAAAAGGAAGTACTAAATTAGTTAATCAGATGCATATAATATGGATCTAATTGTCCTAATAAATCCTTAAATATTGATGTGATTAAATTAATCTAATTGAATCCCTCCTATTTAGGGATATTGAATAACAAATATACCAAAATTTAAATTTATGTACACATTAATTTTTAGTAGTTTTAAAGAGCACATTTATAATGCTATTCCCATAAGGTTGTAATCAAAGTAATGGATTTGCTAAGATATGCTTCAATCGTTACTATAACGGAATTGTTGCTCCAACGCTCATAGAGCCAAACAAACGAAACAATAATTCCATTACGATAACGGTTGAAAAACACATGGACGAACATTAACAAAATCGAATTAAAAAAGGAAAAAGACTTCACACTTACCCAAAAAAAAATAGACAACCACAAAATTCACCCCTTTTACGCTTTGTTCTTCTCTCTCACTCTTAATATCCGTTTCTCCCAACCTTACCTATTTGCTTTTTTACCCAATGGTCAATAACCTTCACTTCTTTTTCATCTCTCTCTCACTCTTTTCATTCTTTTTTTTATTTCGGTTCCCCCGTCTCCACTGATGGGTCACTCTCCCTCTCTTCTCAGCAAAGGCTCTTTTTTCCCATTTTTATGCTTAACAGATCTATTATCTCTTATTCTTCTTTTTTTTAACCTTTTCTGCTGCAGATGGCTCTCTCTCCATCCCTTCCCACTCAAAGGCCTTCTTTTTCTGTTTTTGGCTACCAGATTTCTTAGCCTCTGGTCGATTTTGGTTGGGAATACTGTAAGAGTTTGATGGATTAGCCTTGTGATTATTCTGTTTTTAGATTTTTGTGTTTTCTTGAGAATGCTTGTTAAATTTTTGGATGAGATTTGATTCTCAATTTTTCTATTTTAAACTTTTTTTTAAAAAAATCTTGTAGTTCAATATATGACCGGTTGGTTCAATGATTCATCGATCAAATGGATCGATCTAAAATGTTTTACAGTTTTTAAAACGATTTTGACAAGAATCGAGTTAAATGCTTAAATCGAATCAATATAAGAATCGGTTCACAATCCATTCAGTTCAACCGACCGATCCAAATAATGGAGGAGAGGAATGGTACGGTCAATCTTATATTTTCGCATAATTTTTAATATTGGCTCATTTAGAAAATAAATGTATTATTTTAAATCGAGTAAATAATTTAAGAGTAGGTTTGAATTTCATAGATTTTACTATTTTATCATTCTTCCTTTTTTTTCTCTTACACCCACTCCTCCAACCCTTGCTATATCGCCTTTAGGATTAAGGATGGCATTCATCTTTTTTCAACATGTCTCAATACCTCACGATTCTAAAGGTTATTGTTTAGCCCTAAGTTAGTTAAATTTTGACTTGTTCTTCTTATTATAATTAAATAGTGTGACCTTTCGAGTTAGTGGTTCTTAATCTTTTAAATTAAGAAAACAATTATACTTTAATTTTTTACTATATATTTGTGTGTCGCTCATTTTATATTAATAAAAGTATTAAATACACTTTATATTAAAAGTTATTTTATTTAGAAAATGGAACATTCTACTTAAAATCAAAATAGATACATTCAAATTTGAATATAGGGATTCATTTACATTTCAATGACTCCATTGACAACCTTTTAAATAATTTAATCTAAGAAAAATAATTTTTTTAATATCATGTTACTTCGCTTGTCATTATTTATAATTTACTAACATTCATTTTATCATTCTATTAAAGTTCAAGTAATATATATATTTTTTAAAATGTCCATATTTATCATTCTAATAAAACTAACATTGTAGACAAGAGGAAGGCAAGGAGATATAATGGTACTATAGTAAAAAAAAAATGATTAAAATATCTAAATAAATTAACAATAATAATTTATATTTAGTAAAAAAAGTGAGTTTAAGTAACTTATAAATATTGATAGGGGAAATATTATTTAATTTTAGAAAAAATAAATAATTCTGGTTAAGTTATATTTTAACAATACAATACTTATTGTGTCTACAGTGGAAACATGGTTGGTTAAGGCCCTAAAAGCTGCTAAATGTGTTCGTAACTCGCAATTTTAATCCCAGACCCGATTGGTAAATATAAGATCGGGCTCGATTACTGTCGGTCCAATATATTACCCTACTCAAAGGTTTAGATTGAGTATACACAATTCATTTTTATATTTTTTATTTACATTTTCTAACAAAAATAATTAAATTTTATTTATTTATATTTGCCTCTAAATATATTAAAGAAAGTAAAATTTAAGTAAATCATAAAAAAAAAACTTTAAGTAAAAGATGATAAAAAATAAAATTTAAAATAATCAATCTATACTAATTATTAAATAATAATTTTAAAACTAAAACAAATTTATTTAAAATTTAATAGTCAGAGTAAAAATAATAATATAAAAATATACATTATATGTATATATTCAAAAAAGATATTTTATTATATTTATACATAATCAGATTTGAGTCTCAACAGCGTCCAACACAATTTGAGTCCAGGTATAAAATAGGAGAACCATAAGGAATCAGGTTCTTGTACACCAGCCCATTGATGACTAGTCTTACTGGTGATAAATCTTGACTTCAACTTAAAAAAAAAAAAAAAAAAAAAATCTAAAAATATTCCCTCATTTAAATAATGTATAATTGGAATTGGAACTAAAAAAATGAAAAAATTTAGTTAAATTTTTTAAGAAATAAAACCTCTTAATTGAATTATCAAGCACATTAGGATGAAACAGATAATTAGATATTGTTATGGAATAAAGATTCAAATATATATCTGATTTCTTAAAAACTATAATTTTTAATTTTTAAAGAGAGAATTTTTTATTTATAAGACTCCACTAATAATTTATTAACTCCTCTATAATTGAATATCCATATTTATTTTAAAAAATTTTAATGAAAAATTTTAATTCGATTCATTTTTAATGTAAAAATATAAAAAAAAACTATAAAATTATAATTAATTTTAAAAATAAAAATTTAATTTTAAACTACTTAAAATAAACATATGTCTTCAGCTAGTCAGCGACTACATACCAACCCAATGTAGACCGTAAAATTTTTTAACGATGAAATCCCGGAGTGATTTCATTAAATGAAAAATCAGAAATATATGACTCCGGTTCAGTAATATAAATATATAAATAAATATATATATATATATATATATTTATATATATGACTTCGAATCGTCTATTAAACCTCTATACCACCTATTTACAACATCAATAATAAATAAATACATATATTTTTCAAATATATTTTATTAATAAAACTTTAAATATATTAAACTCTATAAACATATGATCTTTATCCAATTATAAATATTACTGCATTCATTCAAAATTGAATATTTATATTTTTATTTTGATTTGTTTAAAAATGAATATTTCATTTTCTAAATTAGTTAAAATTTTTTTTAAAAAATCATGTTATTAAGTGTAAAATGAATTTCGTCAATTAATTTTCTTAAAATTTGTGTAAATAGACATTCAATCTGGATGGAATATCCATATGGCATGGCATTATTGGATTACAATAAATTGTCTGGAAAAGAAACTATTTCAGAAACAGAGTAAAACCCTAGCAGGTGGTCAAACTTCAAACTCGTAATAGAACCGCGCCATCCCTCAAAAATTCAAAACTCAAAAGGGCCACTCCACTGCCATCTCTATACCTCATATCTCACCATCCCAGAGCTCTTCAAAAGTTTTGTATTGGCTAAAAGTCTCGTGAACAAATGCAGAACCTCTCACAAGCCTTGCCTGCCAAGTCAAGAAAAGAATAAGTGGTAAAACTGTGAGTCCGTGAGTGACAACTCTAAACTCAAAATTAATCATCACTAAATGTTCTTCCATGAACTCTGAAATAATGTGGAGACAAAAAACTAGTATTAGCATTAAGGGAAGTTTCCTGTGGATGTGGGAACCATGGGATCATCTGAGATTTTAAGTTGTCAAAACTGAAAAGAATAGGAAGCATAGAGAGAGAAAATAGGAAAAGAACGTGCCTGCTCAAGTTTGGAGAACTCTGCAAATAAATCATCAGGTATAGACCAGTCAAATACATCAAAATTCTCTTTGATCCGAACCTCGTTAGTACTCTTGGGAAGTACACTATTTCTCATCTGGAGACCCCAACGAAGTGCAACCTGTGCAGGAGTTTTGCCTAACTTCTCTGCAGTAGTAAGTAAAATTGGATTCTTAAGGACCTCACTCTTAAGAGAGGCTGTGCCAGGAGAACCTAATGGTGAGTACCCCTGCCATAAAAGCGAAAAAGCATCTTGACACGTGTAAGCACAAAAAATTAGGTACATGAATAATCAATTAGTAACTCGTGATTTGAGAACTGAAAGTCTAATGTAGAAAAATATCATGTCCTTTGAGATACAAATATGGTTTCCATTTTCCTCTATAGCATTTCAAGAAAACTGCCCTGAACTTCAATGATGTGAAACACTAATCATGCAAAGAATAAGATGATGTTAAGCTTAGACACAATTATAGACTGGTTAAACTCCTTTTAAGTTTCAATGTCATTATGGAATTGTCAACTCACAGATAGGTGAACTCCTTTGGATTTGCAGAATTCCCGCATTTTTGCTTGCTGCCACGAAGGATGACACTCGACCTGGACGACAGCTGGAGGGATACGAGCTATATCCAACAAATCTCCCAGTTTCTTTACAGAGAAATTGCTAACTCCTATAGCTCGAGCCTTACCAGAATCATACAGTGCTTCCATTGCTCTCCACGTGCTAGGTATATCTGTGGGAGCAAGGTTTTCGGGTTTAAAACCAACAGACCCCTTCTTCATCCGTACAGGCCAATGAATCTTCAAAAGATAATTGAAAGATTTTCATCTCAGGTTTAACAGTTGAAATTCAAGATAAGAGGTAAACCATATGTCGCTAGCATCTCAATCATTCAAACACACGGATCCAGGTACAACATTGTTCCAATTTTTTAAAAGATAATTTAATATTCTAAAGCTTGTTAAAAAAATTTTATCTTTTATTATTCTGCAGGAAAGGGAAGATCATTTTGCAAGAAGCCCACTGCTCACTTCCCGGTATCCAGTCAATCTACCTTTATATAGTTTCTAAAAGAAGTTAATTTCAATGCTTAATGGATAATTCGGTGATTCTAAATTTCGAACATTCAGAAAACAAGAATTAAAGTCCACAGAAAGCATCACAAACCAGGTACAGATCAATATAGTCAAGTTGCAAATCTTGTAGAGTTTTGTCTAATGCCAAAGGGACATCTTCAGGATTATGATCAGTACACCTGGAAAAAGCAACAAGAATCCAGTTACTTTGACACTCAAGATTCAACTGGCATGGGATCTCAGAATTAGTATCATACTTCTACAAAGAAAATATTATGTTCCATAACCACATAAATGTAACGTCATCTCTAACACGAGTCCTGCATATTGAAGACCAAAGCTAATGGTAGTGAGAAGCAGGAGATTCTTGTAAAGCAATTACCAGAGTTTGGAGGTAATAAACAAATCCTCTCTTTTTACCACACCATCTTCAAACAGCTTCTTCAGAACTGAACCAATCTAGAGAAAGTATATCCAAAACATGGAAGAAAACAAAGGGTTATAAGCATTTTCAGACAAAAGATAGAATCAATCTTTCAGAACCGATCTACAAAAATAAAACAAGCTTAAGAGTTTGGGGATATAGAGCTAGGAATCTTAGAATAAGCATTGAGAAATTTATAATTGGTTTAATCATCAGAAATCCCCTAAGGAATTAAGGTACCGTCCAGTACTCCAGTTTGTCACGTACCTTCTCTTATCAAATACAACATAGTTGACGGTGATCAAACATCAGAAAGGGAAAAAAGGAGGAAAACATAAGATTAATTAAGACATGAAACCAAACTTAGGACGAGTGACTAATGATTCAATACAAAGATACGTACAGACTTACTACTAGAAGATAAGACAACATAAAATGGAAAAGAGATGAAGCTTGATAAGCCATGCATTAGTTGTACAAGAGAACATGGAGCATAAAGCAGCAACGAATTCTATTTCACAATCTATTTCTTGCAGATTTTACTGGTTAGAGAGCCCTCAAGAATCAAGACTATTCCGTGAAACTTTTAAGTCCCATTTTCTAGTTATGTGATCGAGTATCCTTCTAATAGAGTAGAATCCCACTTTCATCTTAATCTCAAAAAATTATGATTATGGAGATATGGATAGAATAAGTTACAAGATAATTAAGAATTTGAGGGGAGGGGGGAGTAAGCAACGATCCAAATTACAAGATAATGAATCAATCCAATCCAAAATAGTGATAATATATAAAGTAAAACTCCTGATACCTCCTTTTCATTGTTGTAAGCAGCAGCACCGTCAATATGCCGGTAACCAACCTGCAACAACAGTGACGTAGGGATGATTACTGAAAACTTGAGTGAAAGGAACATAATTCATGTCCACTTCTGATATCAGTGAATTTGGTGCAGTATCATTTTAATGTAAAGAAAACAGGGTTCAGGAAATGGGAACAAAGGTATCCTCTAAATTTGATCATAGCTTTAGTAGTAGGGTATATCAGTATATCATAACTATAGTACGTCATGACAATAACCTTCAGTCATTTCCCTTTGAAATCCTTGCAAAGTACCCTTCGTTCCGAAAGGAAAACGGAAGGCACAAAATTCCAGTTGATTGACTAATTTAATTCAGCACATTAAAATCCACAAAAATCCGAAGAACACGAGCATGTAAGTTCATGATCTTTTTCCCTTATGAAAGTGTGCTTAGATAAATAATAAACGGATACACATAACTATACAATTGATCCTAATATACAAAGAAAAAGAGGACCTTAACGGCGATCTCTACAGCTTGGCCGACGACGCCAGGATCAGCCTGCCATGTACCCAGACCTACAGACGGCATCTTCGCTCCTGTATTGAGTTGGAAGAATCGAATTTCTTTGGCCATTTACAGATACTCTCAGGTAGGGCAAGCACCAGAAGTTTGGACTGGAAAAGACGGATTGAATTTGAGTCCCCGAACTACTACTCCTCAATCCTCCAGCACTATTAAGCTAACCTTTTTTCTTTTTTAATTTCCTCTAATTACCTTATAAAAATTTAAACCTCATTTATAATAATAATTATAGAAAAAAAATATTTTCAAATATCTAATTAATTAATGATACTGATTTATAATTAAAGAAGTAAAATGATTAAAATTATTTATATTCAATAATAAAGGATTTTTTTTTCTAAAATATCTAATGATTTAAAAGAAAAGAAAAAAAATAGATGGATGAATAATAAGAAAAAATTAATAAATTAAAGACAGGTAAAATGAATTTAAATAACTTATAAATAATAAAATATTAAAAAGTTACCGCTAAGGAATCGGAAGGTGGCCGGTTCGAGACGATTGGTAAAGGGTAACCATATGTATGAGAGGACAAATGGTGGGAAAAATAATAATAAATCTTCCTTTGCCGTCCTTTTCTCGTACCTACTATAATGTGTTAAAAGGGTACTATTACCTGAGGGCATCACATAAATATGCGCCCACAAAGACATAGTTAGGCGGGCACACGTCCCTATGGCCTAATGCCTACCTATGGAAAAAAAAATTCCACTTTTAGCAAGAATGGTCCATAGATTACTTTAACTTAGATCCAAAATAAATTTGATTAATTTCTATCATTTGAACATCCAAATAATTTATGAACTAATAAATAATTTTGATAACCATCCAAATAATTTATGAATTGTCAAATAAATAATTCTTATCATTTTGACACTTTAATTCAACGACAGCGTCACTTGTTAAGCTTGTGGCTTTGATTGGTGGGGGCAAAATAAACTATTAGAAAAAAAATTTTTTTTTTTTCTTTCTTCTTCTTTCAATTCCCCCTCTTCTAGTCTCTGGCAATGTCCCTCCCTCCGGCGAGATCTTTTACCTTAGTGAGGTACTTCTCTACCAAAGCAGCCAGAACGATAGCAAAGCCCATCGATTCTACTGCGGCACCGCTGTTTTGGCAATATACCAGTGAGTTGATTTGAGGACCTAGTTATGCTCTCTGGAACCTGACCCACCAGCATCCTCACTCTTGTCTCGTTCGAGCAGACTGTCGACAACACCCATGCCGCCTAGCAACACGCAGATTTGGTTAGCCTTTCTTTACCTTTTCTAACCTTTCTCGTTCAGATCTGGACATTTTCTTCCTTCTCCTTTCAACCCAATACCCCAACTATCAAGCTCTCCACCCTCATGGTTGATCACCAACACCAGTACCAATTTCTTGTGGAGTCACAAAATAGCTACATCAATCAAGCTAGCTAACATCAACCATCACCGAGGACCTTTGTTGATGAGCACGGGCATGAGAAGTGAACCCAGCATACCACACAACCCTCATGAGTTGTATGCCAAGGACAAGAACCCACCAACACAAGAAATGGAGTTTCTTGGACAAGCACAAGAATCAGCAAGTAGGAGAAAGAGTAATGCACCAATATTAAAAATGCAGTCTAAACCCATCAATGAAAGAAGGCTGGCTGTTGGGACCAAGAAAAGCTGATGAAATTGGCAACCATAATGTGGATGCCCTGCTTGTGGCCAAAAGAATGGTAGGGCCAAGAAGCCACATTGGCCATCAGAGATGGTGGAACTGCTCCATAGGCAAATTGCTTGCATCTATGGTTTCTTTGGCATTGGATAAAGCTGTATTTTCTATCTCATCTGAACTTATGGTTTCAAATACACTAGCGAGAAACTTACCTTCATTGTCATCATGTTTTCTGAATGGACTATTCCGATCCCACTAGTCGGAGCCATGTATTGTTGCCAGATTTAAGTATCAAAGTAGCTTGAAGAATCTATTTGGCAGTCCCGTAAATTGTTTGGATATTCAATTAGTAAAAATTAATCATTAATTATTAGAGTTTACTTTGGATTTAAATTCGGATACTATATGGGCTATTCTTCCCCACTTTTAACTATAAAGATTGCATACTTTATTAAAAAGGTACTTTAGTATAATAGAACTGTGAAAATGGATTGGATCCTTGGAGTTGGCTCGATCTTACCTCAAATTTTTGAAGGATTGGGTTTGAAAATCTTAACCTCATTACAACAAGGGTTTTTTAACTCTTCCCTTAAAGGCCAAGAGCCAACGAGAGTTTATAAAGGATCAAATCGACCCGGTCCCTAGGGCCAAAAATATTTTAAAAATTATTTTATTTTCTAATTTTAAAAAGTACATACTTTCTATTACTATTATAGTATTATTATTTGTAGTAGAAGTTTTTTCTTTTCAATTAAAACTCAAACTCATTGTTTAGGTTTTTTTTTTTTTTTGACTGTAATGAGTTTTAAATTCTAAATTTAAGTTTTTCACTTTCATGTTTGGTTTATATTTAATAATTTTCTACATATTTCTCTAATTATCTGATCACTTTATTTATCATTTTTTGCATTTTTTAAAAGTAATGTGAAAATTGAAATGTTTTATTTTAAATATTTTTTAAAGTAATATCTATATATATATATATAAATATATATATATATTTATATTTATATAAGGACTGACATGTCCCGACCCTTAACCCTTGTGGGGTTGGGTTGGGTTATGATTTTGAGGACCCTTCAAAAAATGGGGTTGTCTCGTCCCAACCCTTTAAATTTTCTAACTCTTGGGATTGGGGTTGAGTGAGCCCTAATTGACAACTCTAGTATAGAGTACAAACAGTCTCTAAGTATATTAATAAGATATATATACAAGAAAGTGCTGGTGCATTCTATATGAAGTGTATTGTTAAATCTTTAACAATAAAAAATAACGGTTAATTGTTTTTTATTTTAAAAAATAATAAATTTGATCAAATATTCTTAAGATTTAGTTTATCCTTTTGGAATATAATATATAAAATATATTTACAAAAAATAATTTTTTTATTGAAGATTTTATTGTTTAAAAATTAGAAATTAACCGTTAACGTTGACCATTATAAACTTAACTATGTACTCTATAACATTATCCCATATATATGGTAATGCTACAGAGGGTTATGGAGCTCAAACTATGAAGTGCTCATATTAAGTTTCTAATGATCAAAGTTAATTGTCAATTATCTTTTTTGATAAAAAATAAATTCTCAAATAAAAAATTTTTTTTGTTGAAATATTTTATAAACTAAACCCTGAAAGATAGATTAAACTATAGGGATACTTGATCAAATTTTACTACTATTTATTTTTAAAATACAGTTGATTATTGGAGACCTACCTGCAGCACTCCATAATTTGAGTTTTGTTGCCCACAATAGCATTTTCGTATGTATATATATATATATTTATTTATTTATTTATGTCATCCAAAAGATTAAGTATTTATGCAGTTTAGTATATAAAACATATTTAAAAAATAATTAAAAGACACGTACAAATTTTTTATTGATATAATTAACATGTATTTCAATATATATACACACACCAGAAGATTCGATACTTTTTAAAGCTTATGGTTTATAACAATATATGTCATTTGAGAATTCAAGCGCATTTTAAATTGATCAAACTAAATCAATCCAACTCGAATTATTATTTTTTATTTTGAATTGTCTTATTTTTCAAAAGTCTTTGAATTGGAAAAAAAAACAAAAGATTCAATTTTAAAAGTAAGTTAAATAAATTAAACACTTTACTTATTTGATTCTTGGTTTACATAACAATTAGAAATTGTTAATGTATTAGTAATTTTTAATTTGTATAATTAATTGTATAGTCATATTAAAATATTTGTATTGTTTATATATTTTACTATGTTTTTTTCAATATTATCTATTATCTTCATACAACATTTTTCACTCTTTTTTTCTTGATGTTCTTCTCCATAGGGATATATTACAAAAACAAACTTTACCTTAATATTGACAAAATCAATACAAATGACCTATAAATAGGGAAGGAAAGAATATTATTATTGCTAATATTATAATAATAACACTTTAATTCTTAGCACGATAACTATTTATAAGTCACGAGTAATTATTTTATTAAAATTAAAGTAATTTTTTTCTTAAAATATTCTTTTTTATATTTTAATCGAACTAACAACCTTGATTACAAAAAATTGAGAGAGTTAAAGATAATATGGGAAAAAATCAATAAATTACATAATAAATAAACAACCATAAGTCATATTCAATAAAAAAAAATTAAATTACTTACAAATAATAGCAGGACACATAGACTAATATATAAATATTGATTTTGAATACTCATCACCCTAGGAGTCTACAATTGGTCGATTTTGATGGGTTGGATAACTTTGATCAATCGAATCGATTAAATTGGATGACTAGAAAACTCATCCAATTCAACATATTAATTGGATGATAATCGAATCCATCCGATTCTAATTGGATCAGTTTGATTGGATAGTAAAAGTTTTAATAAAATTCTAAATAATTTTTTCATTAAATATAAAAACTAATTAAACCCAAAACAAATATCTTACAAATTTAAAAACTACATAATATCCATGCAACCAATACTCATAAATAATTCATAATTTATCCATAAAGCACTCTCAATCTAACTCTAAAAAAAATTACTTATACTACTTCAAAGTTAAAACAAATCACATTACCTTATATCTTTAAAAATAAATTAAAACTCTAACCAACTTCATTATTAGACATAGAAGAACACAAATATTGGATTGTGCTTTTTTCCCTTTTTACAATAAAATTATTGATTATATTAAGTCTATTTTATGTAATAATTATATAATATATTCTTTCGATTCGATCGGTTATCCGATAAAAAAAAAATCCCTAAATCAAATGATTCAATTAAATCAATTTTGTAAAAAATCCATCCGATCAAACAATTGGATTTTAATCGATTTGCACTGGATTGATTTGGATCGATATAGCTAGATTGGATAGAATTGGATTTATACACCCCTACCTCACTCGAGTTCTGCGGCTTCTGTTCACGATTAGATGTAGAGCGTAGAATGAACTCATATTTGGCACCGATGTCGAGTGTTTGGCTGCTGCACTGTAGGATCACCGTTCACCAAAATATTGACCCAGTCTGAGGGTGGAAGATATAAATACAACTCAGTCAGGTGGTCACGGCATGGACCACTTAGAATGAACTACTGCAACCATTCCCTCATTTGAAAAACGTTGCTTAAGGATTTTTTATCGGAATTAAGATAATCATAACATTACTATTTGAGACAGGTTTTCTCCTCTTTAATTTACATTGAATTGCATCCCAAGGGTTTCTTTCCTAATTTCTCTTTTATTTTCTCTTTCCTTCTCTATACTCTCTTCTTTATTCGATTGATTATTTAAAAATTGGAATGTGAGGTGCAGTTGATTGCATTGAAAAATATTAAAAGGAAGTTTGACAATGAAAGGATAAAACATGTAATTCAATTATACTCCCTCCATCCCTTTTTATAAGGTGTTAAAGGGTGAATGTCTTGTCTCACTTTATAAGTTGTTTTATGTAATTTTAGAGATTTATTTTCACAAAATTTTTATATTACCTTTCAAACCTATTCTCTCTCCCTTCATCTTTTTTCTTTCCCGAATTTCTCAAGTCTTTGCCTCTTTTCAAAACTTTTCAATCCTCTCTCCTCTAGAAAGCTCTTTAGGGTTTAAAACTTTATTCTCAGAGATATCAAGAGAAAAGCCAAATTAACCGTTTCATATTCATCCCTTTTCTATTTTTCATCAAAGCTTCATGAGGGACGGAGTATTAGCTAAGGACAAAAACATTGGAAATTCTAGTCCACCAATAAATACCATTTATTGCACTAGTTAAAAATGTGAATTAAAATTTCCAACAAAAAAAGAAAAGAAAAAAAGAAGTGAATTAAATAAAAGAATTTGATGATTTCCAACAAAAAGAAATTACTCTCTATGATATTATTTAAAAGTCATTTTAAATTTGGAGTTGCTCCCTCATCACTATTTATAAGTCATATGGACTAATTTTCATTGTCACTAGATATAAGTCATTGTTGTTAATTTATTTGGTATTTATTGATTTTTTACTACATTACCTTTTTTTTTTTTTACTTTTTTCTAAATGTTATTAGTTTGAGTAGAATAAAAAAATAGGAACATTTCAGGGAAAAAAATATTTAATTTTATCTAAATTTCTTTTAGTTGGATTAGAATCCCTCCGCACCATTTATAAAATTGTCGGTCATCATTTTGACAAAATTAAGAAAATATTTTTTTTCATAAGATGTCTCTATTTATGGTTTTAATTCATCTAACCACAATAACAAGGAAAAGAAAAGGACATGAGTAATATAGAAAAAAAAAAGGAGAAAATATTAATAAATTAACAACAATAACTTATATATATTTATATATTGAGCCCTCAACAAATAATTTATACTCCTACTATCCAAAATTAAATATCCCACTTTAACTTAATCGCATTTTAAGAAAAAGGTATGACTTAATTAATTTTAGCATTGCAATATTATTTTTCTTAATAAAAGTTTAACTAAGTTAGGAAACAAGACATTCAATTCTGAATAATCAAAAATGAAAAATGGGATATTCAGTTCCAGATTGAGAGATTATTCAGTGGTAAAGAAAATTAATTCAGATGACTTATCAGTAGAGGGAGGAAGTATCACAGATGGATATTCCAAAGGAAAACTGGGCTCACCCATTAGGCAAAGGTTAGACTGTTTTGCTTTTCGTTGGGTGAGTAGACAGTTAGGCTCATCTACAAGACAACAATAGAAAACAAATATATAAATAAATAAATAAATAAATATATATATATATAAGGAATTTTGTGTGCTACGTAATGTAGCACACAAATTTATATACTACTAATGGAAAAGGTAGCGATAATCTTCTATGACATCGATTTTTTTAATATGTAAAGAGAAAGTAGAGGCACTGTGAGGCACGAAAATGTTATAGAGTGTTATGAATCTCAAATTATGGAGTGCTTCAATTAAGTCTCCAACAATCAAAGTTAACGATTAGTTTTTTTCCTTTGAGAAAAAATAATAAAATTTGATCAAGTATCCTAAAGTTTAATTTGTCTATCCTCTTTGAATCTCTCCAACATTAAGCAAGATTTTAAGAAATCTATCCATTAGAACAACTACATAATCAAAAATCTTTTTTTCTTTTACTTTATAAGTTTTTTCAACCAAAAGGGATTACACCATCAGCTCCTACAAAGAGAGTTGATATATAACGACAATATTATGATGAAGAACATTGCTCGAATTATAAAACATTTTTATTAAGTTTCTAACGATCAACTGTTAAGTTAATTATCTGTTTTTTTAAAGACTATTAAAACCTTTGACGATAAAAAATTTAACCGTGCATTCTATATAAAGAACATTATCACGTAAATATATATCTATATGTATATATACATATAGCAATTGCTAAAACTTAATAAGAATACTCAGATCAAGTTTTAAATCGATTTCAGTAAATCTAACTCAATTTGAAATCAGCACCACATGTTGCAAGTCGACTTTTCCAACTCTCCACCATCATTTTTACATTTTCCGATGCTTGATTGAAAATAATAACAGACAGCATGCCATAACGTGGGCCCAATTCAATCCTGATCGTTTTTCTTTTCTTTCTATTCGTTCTGCGCTTAGGGCATGACCCTTCGAAGTTTCCTCTGTGTTGATTTGTATTCTGTTCCCCGCCACCCCTTTTTCTTTTTCTTCTTCTCATTTTTTCTTTCAACTCAGCAACTTTACTATTGCTTTTCTTGTTCTTAATTTTGTGCCAAGTCACATAAGTCTTCTGTCTCCTCTATCACACCCATATTCAGTTCTCGAACTGACTACTTCACACTAAGATAAATTTAATTTTCTTAATTCTCGCATTAGTATTATAATACTTTTTAATTCTTTTAAAATAGTAGGAAATGAAAAATCGTTTATAATTGTTCATGTTTTACATAATTTCTCCTCATTCCGCCTTCTATTTCACTCCAAATTGTATTTTATATGTTGAACAAAAATTATTTTTGTATATATTCTTAATTTTTTATATATTCTGATGAGTGAATTATTGATTTCCTATCCAAACTCACAATTATTATTTAATTCTCAAACAATCTTTTTTTCTGATTAATTTCATATCAAATTATTTTATAGATGACCAAAATTCTATATATCGTCAAAATTTTAATAAAAGGACGTTAATTTCATTCATGAAAGACAAATGCCATTATTTTTTTAGGATAATATTATCTCTTCATCCACGTTCAATGGAAATATCAAAACTTTTCAAACTTAGTCGTGACTCACTTTCCCCAAATTGAAGACTACACTAAACCCTAATTATCAAAACGAATCTTCGCTTTTGTCCTTGATTTAGCTTAGCTTCGTCTATTGCGGGAGTTGCGGTTTAGAGACGAGAAGCTCCACAGCCACAACGAATCACAGACTAGGTATCATTTAGATTACTCAAGAAATTGACCGAAAGATGCACAAACTGAAACTTTTGCACCGTTGAGGCATGCTATAGAAATGAATGGAGCTTTTTGGCTCTTCCAAGTTACACGTTTCTCGACCATTATGAAGAACAACATTAATTTTAATTTTTTTCTCACACTTTTTTTTCTCTCTCTCTTGGATAATGGATTCCAAGTTTCATGATGCTATTCCTGAAATTCGTGATATACATAAAAGAAAATGTAATAGAAAATTAAAGGTTGAACAGAATGTAAGCCATGATTGATATTCTGTGATTTTATCTCGTTCTTATTGCTGCAAGTTTCAGTCTTTGGGAGGAGGAAAACCCATTTACCTGAGTTTCTTTAGAAGGTTGTTTTGATGTCTGTAATTGCAGGTTCAGCTGTCTGAGCGTAATTACTAAAGACGAATTTCGTAATCTTCAATTTGGGAAAAGTGAGCAGCAATTAAGTTTGGATAATTTTAATATTATTTCCTTTAGATTTGGGATGAAGTGACGATATTACCATTAAATAATGATGACATGTGCCTTTCACACGTGGAATTAATGTCCTTATATTAGAATTTTGATCATTCTTAAAATAATTAAGTATGAAATTGATCGAAAAAAAATATTATTTGAGAATTAAATAATGATTTAGAGTTTTGGTCGTTAATTCAACTTATTATAATAGACATATCAATTTTATGTAAAATAAAAATTTAATTTTTTTATTTCTATAATAGACACTTTAAGTTAATAAATTAATTTTTTAAAAAATATTAATTTTACAATATATTTTTTTATTAATAAATTAAATAAAAATGTAAAAAATAAATTATTTCATGATTTTGTAAATAAGTTAGCAGATGAAACCAATTTTAATGTTCTGAAAAGAAAAACGTTGAGAAATGAAATTATTTAAGAGAAAGATACTTAAGACGAACGCGTGACACATGGGCTTCTTAGACACCAATACTCCACTAGTGATGCTCTTAGACCACTGGATTCTCGCCGGTATACAACGACGATCATAAGCTTCCAAGCCGGTCAATTGAAAAGGTCCCAAAGCCGAAATATAGAGAAAAAGTAACTGCAAAGCGAAAGCAAAAGAATCCACGTAGGACTGTCCCCTTTCCCGGGACGATAAAATCTTGTCACTATTTGTTCGTTGGGATCAAATCAATAATTGGGCGAAATGAATTAGAAACTAATCCAAAATGTTTGTCAACTATTTTAACAGAATTAATTACGTTTGAAGAGGATGATCTAATAAAAAAAAAATTTTATCGAGTATTCTATTTTTCATTTACAGAAGCATATATACTCATTCTGTCACGAATTGTTGCATAAATTTTTAAAAAATTAATTGATTTAGTTTATTTTTACAATTAATAATATTAATTTTTTAAGAAAATTTTAATTAATTTAGAAAATAAGATATTCATTTCCGAACAATTTAAAATATAAATTTAAATATTTAATTTTGGATAGAGGAAATATTTTTTTATCATAGAAACGTTAATGCTTTTTAAAAAAAAATTTTTTTTTTTGTAAAGTTTAATTAAGGGTATCTTTTTTTAATTATCATTTTTATGTTTTATATAAATTTATTATTGAAATGATTTTAAAATTTATTATAAAAATAGTGAAATATGTTTTTAAACAAAGTTACTTTAATTTTATCTTTAAGATTTTCAAATAAAATTATTAAAATTGAAGCTTTCTCAAGGAGAAGTTTAATTGAGATGTTCCAAAAATACAATTTTCATTGGAACTTCTTTTTAAAAATTGAAAATTTCAGATTGTTTAAAAATAATTTATGTTTAATCTTAATTTTTTTAATTGTAAATTAAATTTAACCCTAGTAGCCTTTGGCGGGGATGGACCACCACCTTGTCTCCATCCAATTGTTAGCCGTTTTTGTCACACAGGCAGAAGATACTCAACAACAAACACAAGAGAAAAGTTTAGAGCTTTAAGTTATCAGTGTTCAGAGAGATATGAATAAAGAGGGTTATTTATTTAAACTAATTTTGTTTAAAATGTTCATATTTAAAGTAATTTTTAAAAACTATTTTAGATTAATTATGGAGTAAAATCAGTTGCAACTTAGATTAAATAAATTTTAAATATTATTATATCTAATTTAAACATATTTCATGGGTCCGCTCACTTTTTCTCTAAACAATTACCATAATTAAACCTCTGAATCTTGAATAACAATTGGAGTAGCATTTATAATTTTAGTCCTATCGGGCAATTATTTTCCTTGTACTTCCAGATTCCCAAGAAATAGTGAGCAACGGTCCATCAGTGATGCATTTTCCGTCTTGATTGATTTTTAACCCATCCCACGACGAGATCGCATCAATCTCATATTGAAACACTGCTGATAGAAAAAGATCGAGAAGGAAATGAGGGAGCGTGGGGAAATCTAGGGCTTGTTAGAGGGCCCTTTTGATTTGGGGGAGTGTAGAAAGGGCCCTGCAGCTGAGCTTAGCAAAAGTCCGGGAGAGAGTTTTGTGAGAGAAGGGAGATGAAAGACTTGTTAGGGAGCCCCGGGACTCTATGTGGGCTACTATTGAGGATTGGGCAATGTATATTTGCAGCTGGTTCTATTGGAATTATGGTCTCTGCTTATGGGTTTTCCAACTACACTGCATTCTGGTATGCAATTTACCTTTTCATTTGATGTTTTGGGTTCAAATTTGAATGCACTTTCTGTTAGATGTTTATCGTTGTGAATGGAATGACTCAAAGATTATGGATTACGATTTAGTTTCAGTTTCTTCTTTAACATTCTCTGAAAGGTTTTATTTTCATGTACCAGTAGTGCTATCAAGTTATCTTGATCTATGCTGATGAAATGGTATTCTTAACTAATCGGTTTGTTAGACATTTTAGGCCTTTATTGCCCGATCCAATTATCTTTCTTCCTGGACCGTTAACAATTTGACTTATGTATATAAGAATGTTCTGTGAGTTGATCTGGAAAACTATAATATGTTGTTGATATTCTATATTCCCAAAAGAACAGTGCTTTAATATTTGTTGCTTCATTTAAGTTGCTAACTCCTAGGTATAGTAACTTGGAAATTATTATCTGATCCACCTGACCATGTTTTTACTAGTTTGCTGTTCAATGGCCATATTTCCTGGAATTTGAAATAGATAAGAACGTGAGGGATTTCAAGTAATGATGCGGACAAGCTGCCCTTCAGACAGTTCACTAAAAACATCTGTGGTAGTTGATGTACATAAAAGAATAACTAATTCCTATGACTAATAACGTATTGGGTGCATTTCTCAGAGTATGCCAGGAGAATGTTCTGAGGTGTGTTATCTTAACACTTTTATTTTCTATTGGTGAGAGAATGATTCTGCCAGAGTCAACCCCAAGGGTAAGGAGTTTGACCTAGGCTAACTACGAAAAATTAATCCACTCCTCGACAATTTTAAATTATACCTTCTCTTCTCTCTAGCTTCATCAATTATTTGATGTGTAAATTATTCAGTTGCACAAACAGATGCAATATTTCTGGTTGTTGGATGTCCTGAATCAGAAAAAAACCGTCTTTCCTGTTTAAAAATCTCCGAAAGATTTAGTCTTTGTTCACAATTTTGGTAACACAACTTTTGTATTCAGCTATTTGATTGCATCAATGGGGCTTCAAGTTCTATGGAGCTTTGGACTTGCATGTCTTGATGTCTTTGCTTTAAGGATAAAAAGAGACCTTCAAAATCCAGTGCTAGTGAGTCTGTTCGTCGTGGGTGATTGGGTACTTATCAAATCCCTTATTCTCTACTAATATTATCTGACTCTATTTTGTTATGAATTACAAGTAGTCTTGAGCATGCTTTCCCTATATTACTTCCTAGTTTCTACTTTCTGCTTTAAATGACACATGCTTCATGTTCACAACAAACAGGCTTGTTGCAAATCATGAAATCAGACTAGAGCCTTTCTTCAGTGAGATGATTTGTTTGGCAGCATTTTTGTCCCTTTCATACATATGTAACCTCCATATAAGAGGCTCTAGAGTTCATACATTCCATCAAACTTTTAGAAATCTGTAAGTTCCCCTCATATAGTAGACAGTTAAGCAAAACCTGAGGTCTAGTTTCCTTCTGTTGTTTGCATGACCATACCCTAGAGCTTTTGGCATTTTAGTACATCAGGTTCTGTTCTGCTCCCATTGCTGTATTTAATCATCATGAGGATTCATGGTGAGGTTTTTAAGGTCGTTGAAAGTCTGGTCTCTCATGTTTCCAGTTCTTATTTTGAGAAAGCTACCGGTCAATGCATGAAAAGGATGATTGATCCTGTTACCGCTCTTCTGGAAAATACAATAGCTCCTCTCTTTCTCTGCGTGTCATTCATCTTCCCTGCATTTGGCTTGAGAATAACTGATCAGATGCAGGTGACGGCCACACTATCACTTGCTGCAGCATGTTCATCCGCAGGGATTGCAGTCTTGTATGCGAAAGACTTGAAATATTGCAAGGGCCAAATGCAGCTCTCATGCAGCAGAGTTGAACTCTCCATCGTACTGGCTTTCATAAGTTGGTGCCTGGTTGCCATTTCTTCTCACGTAATGTTCTGGATCCTAGCCTCTGTCTAGGTAGCTCATCTCATTTTGCCTGCTAGACTTGTTAATCTTCCCAATTGTCCTGTAAAATGTAAATTATGAAATTTTATTAGCAATTTCATTAAGAGAAATCCTTGTAGTTCTCTTTTGTTACTTTTTTTTCCTCGGGTATTTGTCTTCCATTTTTTGAGTATTTTCATATTTTGAGGACCGAAGTGTTACTTGGGAAAAAGTCATCCAAAAGAAGAAAGAATGTAGAATGTTTTACTTCAGGAATCACTGGATACTCGTATCAAACACTCTCTCAACACTACACACTTGGCACTCCATTCTAAACAAACACATACAAGGGAAAAATGAAAAAGAAAACAGGGGAGGCGAGGGTGGGGGGGATAGGAAAAAGCCAACTGCTGGAAAAAATGGAACATGTATTGATATATAACCAAGGTTTTACACATGGTCAATTGAGGGGACCTGTGATGCTCCAGAAATTAACACAGATACAAGGAACTCATCACTCCCAAAAATCAAATTCTTCCCTCGGCAAAAACCAAGAACCAGAAACTGAAAGTTAAAATCTTCTTCACAAGACAATCTCCGGCTTCAAAATGCTGGATTTTATCTCTTTATGTGGCAGGACAACACCACCATTGCTATAAACTTCGTCACCCACGTGAACATCTTCTCCTAAGATTGTCATGTTCTCTATCCTAGCCCATCTCCCAACAGTGGAGTGCCACCCAATAATGCTACTAGAGATGCACGCATGCTTCTTAACTCGAGCTCCCCGCATTACAGAACACTTTGAAAGCCGGACTCTCGATTCAACTACACATCCAGGACCAATAGCAACATCTGGCCCTATAAGGCAACCATCTCCAATTACAGCACTTTCATCCACCAAAACATTTCCAACAATGTGAGGTCCACGGGCCAAGTCAGATGCAGATTTTCTCCGTAATGAATCTAGGTAGAGTCTCAAACCGGAAATGTAGTCCCTTGGTTGTCCAATGTCCATCCAGAATCCCGGTAAGATCATTGCGTAGAGCTCCTGATTTGCAGCAATCCTTGGAAAAATCTCCTTTTCTATTGAAGTTGGCCTCAACTCTATCCGGTCAAGAGCAGAAAGGTTTAACAAATAGATTCCAGCATTTATCTTGTTCCCTACAAATAATTTTGGTTTCTCAACGAAATTTTCAACTTTCCCAGTTGTTTCTTCAAAAACCACCACACCATAATTAGATGGCTCATCAACCTAGCAAGCAAGTTGTACCACAATCAAGTTAGAATGCATCTACCATACCCAAGAAAGTAAAACAGTATGACAAACTTTTGGTGAGTAATATGAAGATTCATCACATGATATTTATCCGCATTACCTTTGTTACCATAATGGAAGCTTCCCCTCCATGGAACTTGTGAAATTCAATCATTTCACGTAGAGGATATTCACAGATAACATCACTGTTGAGGACAAAGAATGGATCACCAGATTCATCTACTAATTTATCCCTAGCCAAAGCCAATGGGCCTGCTGTACCCAGGGGCTCGGTCTCCTGTGAGCATGTGATCTTGATCTCGAGCTTCTTCTCAAACTCTTTTAGGAAGTTCAGCATAATCTAGAAACAGGGGATAACTAGGCTATACACATGTCTTACCATACAAAAGTACAATCAGGAAACAAATGGATATTCAAATTGAGCCGCACGTTATTTTATATTACCTCAGGTTGGTAATTGATAGCTAAAATCACCTCGGTGACTCCAGCATCTTTTAGTGCTTCTATCTGAGCAAAAACTTAAAATTTTTAAGTAACAATGATTTTGATAGAAAGAACTGCAATTTACAATCAACCTATATGAAGCAGTCACTAAAATCGAGAGGACGCAGCCTTTATTTATGCTGAGAAAGTTATCACCTTTCACGAGAGGGAAAAAAAAAAAAGGACTAAATGAATGACATGATAGAAATTCAATTGCTAAGGTAGTGTCTGATCAAATACAAGTGTCATGGACTTAGAAAAAGAAAGATTTCCATTAACAAACTCTGATTCTTAACAGTTCAAAGACCGAATAAAAACTAGCAATCCAGAGAAAACCCTGTTACAAATTAGACAAATAAAATGGAAATAGATTAAAAAGAATATTGCAAAACAGACCTGATGCAGTATCATGGGCTTGTTAGCAAAATCAACCAGGGGCTTTGGCACACTGAGGGTCAGTGGCCTTAGTCTTGTCCCGAATCCACCAACAAGAATAAGGGCCTTCATTATGAGAACTCGAAATCTTCTACCACCGCAGCCTGCAGTTTTAAGATGGAAAAAAAAAAAAAATTGGATAGTCGTCCTAGTTGTCAGAAGAAGGCATTCGGAATCATATAACTGTATACCCATAATATTTCAGTACGCTTACAGTTTCAGGAAGGAGGGCAGGAGAAGACGCCGACTGTCGTAGGATCGATGGGTGAACAAAGACTGAAACTTGAACTTGAACCCTACTCGTTTATTGTCAGTATCCGGGTTTATCAGCCTCAATATTCCTGGCTGATCAAAGCAGGATCAGATATATTCTGTAATTATACCGTAACTAGGCTTCTCGATCAATCTAAACCGAAGACCTATTAGAGACCATCTTCTCAAACACACTTTATTATTTATTTATATACCGTGGATAAAACAGAATAATCAAGTTCAACAGAAATTATGTAATTTTTCTTTTAAATAATATCTCCTTCATCTCGCAAATATTCTTTTAAATTTAAGGACAAATAGTGAAAAGTGTTAATCAATTATTTATGATTTACTTATAATATTTATAAATTTTGTTTTCATCTATTTATATACATAATTAATTTATGTATTTTTATTTTTATCCCCATATCTTACCGTGGAATCAGGTCATTTTGTCTCATGTAAGGGATATGCAATTATTGTTTAAGGGTGAAATAATCATTCTAAATGCATTCTCTCCAAAAAAATAATTAAAACGGATGAGTTTATAGAATAATCCTTCGAAATGAAACTTTAATCGATTGACTTCACGCTAATGGATTTTAGTTATTTTTTATCTGAATAGATTTAGAATAACTATTTTATCCACATATTCCTTACATGAAGCAAAGTAATGTGATTCCACTGTGGGTGTGATGATAGGTTCTAAATAAAGACACATAAATTAATTAAATAGATAAAAATAAAGTTTATGGGTATCATAAATAAATCGTAAATAGATAATGTAACTTTTCGCTATTTTTCCTAAATTTATTTACCTTGGATTCATTTTTAAACTCTTTTCCTGGATTTGTTTTTCTTTAAGGCCATCATTTCCAAATAAAGTGAAACAAGAACAAAGAAAAATAAAAAAATAAGAAAGATTATTTTACAAATAAAAAATCTTTTTTCCTTTTTCAATTTTCAAATTTTTCTTTTTTAATAATCGTAGGAAATGAGCGTAGAAGTGTAGGAGAAAGATTTATTATTTATAAAAATTTAAGATAAAAGTAATAAAATAATAAGAAATATCTGTGCCAAAGAGAATAATTACAAATCAAAAATTTTGCCGTAGGGATTTATTTTTTAAATTTTAAATTGTAAGTTTATTATCAAACTAAAATTCTTTACTTCCTGTATTCCTTCTCTTCTAAAGAATTTTGAAAAAAGAAAAAAAAAGTATTTTAAAAATCTGGAAATGAGAATCCCGTGATAAGAGAAACTTTTTTTTTTTTTCATGGACCTCAACGTGACGTGACCATTCGGCGCCCAAAATAAAAAGAAGGTCCAATGGGTTTAGCTTCATATGGGCTGGCAAGCCTACAACAGCTCATCGTAAATAGGCCGGACGCTAAAAGAATTTATAAGGTTGTCAAATTCAATTAAAACAAATAAAATGGTGAGCCTATTGCATCATACATTACCTTCAAAGATTATCATTGCATATAATGAATCAAATCCTTAATGTTTGATAAGAACTAAACTTGCATATAGAGACCAGACTAATAGTATGACAACTTTTGTCAAATTTAATACGGAGCTAAATTATGTTCCGATCGAAATCAAGTTAAATTATAATTTAAAAGGGCAGTTCAAGATAAGTTTTACCCTTGCAAAGTACTAAAAGCAGTCAATTCATTAGAAGGGTTGAGTGCTTAGAGATGTTCTGAACATGAGAAAAGCATTGAGATATCCATTAAGCTCAATCCCAAACATTGAATAAATCATGTGCTCATACAAATGCAAGTGCAACTATTGCGCGATTCAAAGAAGACTTGATCAAGTAAAGCAAGGTATCATCAATCCGTACAGTGTAAATAACAAGTGTGTTGTTGCCGATTCAATCTGACTATTCCTGGCAAATCATATTCAAGTCTTGGGATTATTATTATTATTAGCAGCAGTTACAATACCTATGATATAGTCGATCTCATCAGCAACTTCTTTCATATAAGGCCTATTCTGCCTCCTGTCATCTAAGCACCCTACTGCCAAATTGGCAACTGCTTGCATTGTCTCCAGTTCCACTTTGCCGGCACCTTCTTTAATTACCGGATCAATGGCTTCCATCAATTTCTCTTCACGTAAGATTCTTTTCATGTAAACCACGAGGTTCACACTCTCTTCTTCTCTGTTAAAATCAATGGCCTTTTTCGAAGTCAATAGCTCCAGAAGAACAACTCCAAAGCTATAAACATCGCTCCTGTCCGTCAATTGAAAATTCAGGTAATACTCCGGATCCAGGTAGCCTAGGGTCCCCTGTGCTGATGTGTAGATATGTGACCTGTCATTTTCATTCACTTCCACCAGCCTGGAAAGTCCAAAGTCAGAAACTTTTGCATCCAGCTTTTCATCAAGCAAGATATTGCTGGACTTCACATCTCGATGATAGATTGGAGGAATAGCTGAAGAGTGGAGATATGCAAGGCCGTCGGCAGTCTGGTGAGCGATCTTGAGACGGAGCAGCCACTTAAGAGGAGACCATTTGCGGACCCGAAATCCATGAAGGTGATCGAAAAGTGTCCCGTTCGCAATGTACTCAAAAATCAAGAGAGGCTGCTCCAGTTCAACGCAGCAGCCGAGTAATCTCACCAGACTGCGGTGATTTACTTGGCATAGGATCCGAACCTCGTTAAGTACTTGTTCCGTGCCTTTGGTGTTTCCAGGCTTGGCTCGTTTAACGGCTGTGATGGTTCCATCGTCGAGAATACCTTTATAAACCTCTCCAAAGCCACCGGAGCCAAGCAAGTTCTCCTTCCCAAAGTTGTTTGTGGCTTTCTTTATCTCTTTACCGCTGAAGATTTTGGCTGACTTTCCTCCGCTGTTAGCGTTTAAAATTTCTTCTCGCTCTTTGACTAATGTCTTTTTGACTTTCCTCGTTGTGCACCGATATTGAACAGAAACGAGGATTACGCCTAAGACCAGCAGTGTTACCATCCCGGCCGCGGCTGTCACAAAAACATAATGAGATATATTTTCTTAATATTGGTTTAACCGAGCATTGATGCCCATTTCTCCCTTCCTGATCTACTAAGTAGTTATAAAAACATAATTGAAGTGTTTTATTATATAGTGTTTGAAGCTTAGAGAATACCTCCAATTATGGGCGTTTTCTTGTTCTTCCGAACTTTGCATTGTTTCTTGTGCCGACACTCTGCACGAAGAAATGAAAACTTGATATTACTATATATATATATATATATATATAAGAATGTTGAAGCCTAATCAATATTTTGGTTGCAATAACGATCCTAGTTCAAAATGGGAAAGAACTTGGTTTTTTATGAGTATGTACTTTCTAAAACATTGTACTAGAAAAAAAGTTTAAACGACAGTTTTTTTAAGAAAAAAAAAAATTGAAACAAAGATAAAATTTGAAGAAGAGGATTCTAGGCTTACAATACATGATGACTATATGGGAAGCCATTCCTTTTTCTGTTTTGTTTTCTCAAATACATTTCTTGTAAATAACTCATTGTCAGATCATAAGAATGTCAGTTGACAAATGAATCAATTATATAGAGAAATGAGTTAAGTACTCACTTTGGCAATATCCGGTAATGGGATCCCAAATGTGCCCAGCCTTGCAGAAGCACCTTCTCTTACCCATATTTACCGGGTCAGGCAAGCAACTTGAATCAGGCAACCCCCGACAATCAACTTGAGAAATGCAATTCGGTTCTCTTGGGGTCATCCACATTAACTCCATCCCAGGAGCTGGCCACTTAGCCGCAGGCAAAGTAGGGTCCAAATTAACAAAACTCGAGTACGCTAAACATGTATCCGATTGAATGGGAAGTCCATACTGAAACTGCGATGAACCAGCTTTGAAAGCACAGCATAATTTCTCTCGATTACATTCTGCCATTTCTGGAGCAATGGAAGTATAAGAATGACATATGCAGTTTTGAGAACAATTTAACGGCACCGTCAAGCGTAACATTGCTTCTGTGCAGTTGAGCAACAAGATCGTGTTGCTCCCCGTAATATTGAACGGAAGATTACCATCCAGGTGGAGGCCTTGGCTGTGTAAGTCATTGGAAAGACATGTCTTAGGAATAACTGATGGCGGGCGGATAATCATCCGCTGGCCATGGGGATCGATGGACGTGATCATGTACGATGAACCGTTAAGAGCATCAAACCACAGTGTGCCTGCAGTGCACCTGACTTTGTATGCCTGGTCACCGCAGTCCGGTCGGGTGCTGAGAGGGTAGGGCACGAGAGTCTTTCCACAGAAACCGCAGTTCATTGCACCCTTTGCCGCCCTAATCAGTGGGACCGAAATCAAAATAACGATCAACATTATACTGCAAGAATTAATCTTCCCCATTAAAAGGGAGACGATTAATAAGAAGGACGTTTCAGTACTCTACAGCCAATACAGAATTCTTGCAATATTTTGTAAGGATACACATAATATACACAGACAATACTTGTATAGGGTGATGCATGAATGTGGCTGCTGGAATGCATAATATTTTGAACAGGTGAGTTCGACTGTGCGTATTCCAATACATAGAATCGGGGAGGCAAATTGATTTTAAAACAACTGTACAAGTGCTCAGTTAGCTCAATTTCTCCGTATAATATTTGGAATGGTGCCTAGGTTTCCGACAAACCGGACAACAGTTTCCAAGAAAGATCATGTGATCAGAAAAACGTTATGAATGCTCTTATTTTATGATTCTCCGAACACTATAGGGAGCACCGCAGAGCAGCATTGTTTCCATATTATGATGTACAATATCGATCACTGACTAGCTAGTACAGTATTGCTCCTTCGGTTTTCGGAAAAAGAGTACTCAATTGTTGGTTATTACGGCCTGTGAGACAAAAACTTCATTTTTTTTTTAATCCTTTATCAAGTACTGGGAATAAGTTTTGTTGTAATTTTTGTAAGTTACTATGTAAATAACCTCAATTATCAGTGAAAATTAACCACTATAAGTTTAATTAGGCTCCACATGTGTTATTACACAATTTGTGTTATAATCCGTTGTAATAGGTGTAACTTAATTATATTGTAAAAAATAAATTGTTTAATTAATTTATACTTAACTAGGATCGATGGGGAGAGTGATGGAAAAAAAGAAAAAAGCAGGTAACTAAAAAAACTATATTTGTGTGTACATCCAGATATAACGTTCTCAATATATATATATATATATATATATATATGGTTTCTTGCTCTTCCTTCATGGTGATTTTTTGTTGGAAGACTTTTTTTTTCCTCAGTAGCAAGAATGTTACGGGAACTGATCAACTAGGAATGCTAAATTCAACGTAGTTGGAGATACGAGATCCAAAGTGGATGAACTTTCCAAAGCATCGGTCGCCAGAGTTAACTGCGATTTTCTGTTCTGAATTTTCCCAGACGGATTACACTTGTCTACTTCCCAATGGAAGGCTCCTGAAACTGAACCATATATTAACTAACTGGGGAAAAAAAAAAAAAAAAACCTTCCAATGAGCAGTGCCGGGAAATGGGTGGCTGAGTATCTCTCGAAACTGTGATCGGGGTTGGCAACTCTACGTCTCCGACTAAGCTGGACCACATGCGGGAAGAGCATGAAGGAACTCAACTGAACATGGATAACCCGTTGAGTGTAACGTAATTATATTGTAAAAAATAAATTGTTTAATTAATTTATACTTAACTAGGATCGATGGGGAGAGTGATGGAAAAAAAGAAAAAAGCAGGTAACTAAAAAAACTATATTTGTGTGTACATCCAGATATAACGTTCTCAATATATATATATATATATATATATATATGGTTTCTTGCTCTTCCTTCATGGTGATTTTTTGTTGGAAGACTTTTTTTTTCCTCAGTAGCAAGAATGTTACGGGAACTGATCAACTAGGAATGCTAAATTCAACGTAGTTGGAGATACGAGATCCAAAGTGGATGAACTTTCCAAAGCATCGGTCGCCAGAGTTAACTGCGATTTTCTGTTCTGAATTTTCCCAGACGGATTACACTTGTCTACTTCCCAATGGAAGGCTCCTGAAACTGAACCATATATTAACTAACTGGGGAAAAAAAAAAAAAAAAACCTTCCAATGAGCAGTGCCGGGAAATGGGTGGCTGAGTATCTCTCGAAACTGTGATCGCGGTTGGCAACTCTACGTCTCCGACTAAGCTGGACCACATGCGGGAAGAGCATGAAGGAACTCAACTGATCATGGATAACCCGTTGAGTTGAAGGCAGAAAGACTCTAATCCAAAATTTACCATCTTATTGGGACAGGATAGAAAATTTACTTAGGCTTTTGGAGTACACCCACATCAATGGATTTCTGAAATAGTTGGGCCTCCCACGTGCTACGCTTATGGTTTTTAGGGCTTTAAGCAGGCCTTTTTTTCAAGATTAAATAAAGAATTGCATTTTGTTTCACGGTTCAGCAAACTTATCGGCTAACTACAGACGACGTTTTTCAAATTGCTTCCGGAGGGTACTTATGACTTTTTCTTAAAAGAGTATTTGGCTTCCACTTGACTCAGCCAGGAGCCATCTTTTGTAAAATTGTAACTGATACCTTGGACTCTGTTTGGTCGGCAAAGAGGATGAGGTGGAATTGCCCATTTTATTTTGCCTAATAAAATTAATTAGTTTAGCTTTAATTTTATTTAGTGTAAGGATGAAAAATACTTTAAATTTTTTGTTGTGTTGCAGTGTTTTATTTTGTTTTTATCGGTGTGAGGAAGGAAAATAAGTTTTGTAACATTTATTCTTTTTATACCCATTAAGAAAGGTTAAAATAAAAAAATAAAATAATTATCTAATACTCCCTCCATTGCTATTGATAAATTATTTGAGCTTACTTTTCTTATAATTAAATATAAATTATTATTATTATTAATTTATTATGTATTTTATTTATTTAATTTTATCATATTATTCATGTCTTTTTTTTCTCTAATTATTATAGTTAGACTGATTAGAATTATAAATAGAGGTATTTTTAAAAAATACTGTAATTTTAATAAAATGATGAATAGTAATTTATAAATAGTAAAAGGAGTCCTTTGTGAACCATTTTACATCCTCCAAATAGTAGGTAAATAAATCATTTCTTTCACCAAAAACATCCTCTCCCTAAATACATCGTCAAGTTTAGTTTAAATGGGGAGGATTCGATTTTAAAATACAATGAGAGAATAAGTAGGTGTTGACTTTCCTCTCTAACCAAGGAAGCTATTTCTTTTTCTTCCGTTTTTTACTTTCAAGTATGCGATTTCATATCCATTTATAAATAGATATTTTTACATTGTTATTAAGGCAGTTCAGATTCAATAGATAAACTTGAACAAGTCTATGTTTGGTGGGTTTCGCATCTCACCTATTATATATTTATTCATCATTTCTTATTATACTAATAAAATATTAAAATATTAATCTTTAATTATTATTTTTTAATATATTTTATATACTAAATTCTAAAATGATAAATTAAACACTAAAGATAATTGATCTTATTGGACACTTATTAAATTTTTTATTTTTCCTACGAGTCGTGGCTGTCAAAATACTAACCGAAGCAAAAGTCGTTTAATTAGTAACCAATATATTCCAACGATAGAGAGATAATATGAAACAAATTCATAAAAATACACAAACTGAAGATTGAGCTTATTTTCCTTCAATTTAATTTATTTATTATCAATAAGTTTGAACATATATCTTGGCCCTTTGGCCTAGAAATACGATTTATATAATTCTTTTTTCTTACACGACCAAGACACAGTAATTATGTACACTTTCAGTTTTCACACACTAATTAAGCAACACAAATGCCAGCCCGGTGATCCCTTCGGATATCCGGACACAGGTACGAGGACGAATTGAACCAGGAAGAAATACTACCACGTAACAGAGAATAGCAGAGTCTTCTCACATCACACTGTCAACCCAATTATACATGCCCTTAATTGGCTTCCTAAAGCATGCAATCGTTTTGGATTTGATCTTCGTTCATTTAATGGTACGGAGAGAATTCAAGTGACTGCCTACCGGTGATTGAACTCTGCCGGTGACCATTCTCTTTGTGGAAGAGGAAGACGTGGAGGAGGAGGTTGTTATGGAGAAGCCATAGTCCGGCAAGAAAAGATTTATATCAGAGACTTGGAACCTGCCAGAGTCGCCTGGCAGCCTCATGTAGGAAGCAGAAGGCGATTCATTCAGCCACGATCCCCCTGGCCCTTGTTGGCCATTCTTGTACTGTATTATGGCTTTGTATACAAATGGAATTAGGCCCTCCATATTCTTCTGTGTAGAAATTTTCTCAACTATATCCAAATATTTTTGTCTTTTGATAATCCTAGAATTGAGAGAGAGAGAGAGAATTTCTTGCAATGCTCCCGAAGGAAGGGTGGGGAGTGATTTAAAAGGAGAGGATTAGGGAGAGGGTCATGACGTGGCGTAATGGGTTGGAATCTAGCTGTTTGATAGTGCCAAGCAAAGGTAAGAACAGGGGAGAAATGAATAGATGAGATTTTAAAGAGGCCCAACTCTTAAAAGCATACTTGAAGACAAGATCAGCAAGAACTTGAAAGCAATGTCTAAACTACATTCCCATTACATCTCACCAAATCTCACTATATAAATACTCATATATATAGTATATACATAATACATCACAACCCACCTGTTAAAAATACCATATATCCAGTAGATCATCAAGGCTTTGTTTGACATTATATTAATCAATCATGTTGGTCGGTTTTATGCTTATACTGAAAGCTTGATCACCAAGTGGGCAGCAGCAATTAAAATTCACTAATTAATTCTTTAAATAATATGCCATGATCTTTCTTCTTTGCCAAGATCCTTTAGTGTATTTTCTTTTCTTTTAATGGTATTCCACTATCTTGATCCAACCTTTTCGCATAATATATTAATTTATGGCCTTGTGGTACGAAAATTGCCACCACATCTTCATCGTTGAATAGGTTAATGGCAATATGGAGTATATTTAATTTGATTTGATTCATCCAGTTTGTACATTTTCTATCTGTAACCACCACTACTAACCAATGAAGAAAATAAAAGAAGAAAAGGAAACTTCCTTAATCGAATTATGAGAATTAAAGGTGACGAGTCGCTTAAGTTTGGTTTTGGAACGTTTATTTATGGAATGACAGTTCATTAATCAGAAAGCTTTCTTTGCGGTAAAATGTAATCTATAACAAGGACAATATTTTTTATTGTGGACAGCTGAACAAGAAGCTTCTAAAACAAAATTTGTTTAGGTTCTTTTTTTTAGGGCAGTTTCTTAACGTTAGAAGTATTTTATTGATCTAATGAATCTCCTAAACCGGAAAATTTTTGAGGATAATGATTTTTCACCTAACTCGTTTTATCTCTGCCGCTGGACTCCGTCTAGCTCGGCGTCCCCTGTTTAGTTTCGGCACTGTTAATATTCATAGCATGATTTCATTGACATGAATTGCCTTTTTCAAGAACATTTTAGGCAATTTGGGCAAATGGGTTTCAGCAATTCCTCATTTCCTCTTTGTATTATTTGCAAGAATATGTTATCTCCATTTTCTTTTTCTTTTTTTCTTTCTTTGGTATAGAAACTTGGATGCTTTATCGTTAATAGAAAGTTGAAGTACTCCTTTCTGAGTCTTACAGGTAACTGTACATCACACTTGAAATCTTTTCTGTGTTGAATATCAAGATTTCAAGGGCTGGAAACAGTGGAAATGGGCATAGTTTTTTCCTCCGGAAGTTTTAATAGTTTATTCATGATCGGCTGTGCTAGACTGAGTCTAAATATTATGAGAAAATCAGAATATGATTGTTGATAAGAATACGTATCTGGCAGGCGAAGAAATTCAATGATGACTTCTATCATATGAGATGAGCTTTTGACTTGGCAACAAATTTGTAGTTTCCGGAGGCTTTTCATTGTGCAGACTTCTGACCCGTTACCATCTAGTAGTAAAGTATTAGTTTTCTTGTACACACGAAAGAAAAAAGGTGAAGTTGAAAAAAGAATTTCAAAGTATTAGTTACTTGTTCTGTTGCCCTTATACAATGAAAGTTTTCTCCGAACAACTTATATATGGAGTATATGTATTAGTTAGACTTCAATCTAACTAAGAAATAGACCCCCGCGCCCATTGTCATTTTTTAACTCAAATTGATAAATTTTAAATCATTTTATCAATTACTTTAGACATATATCACTACTAGAAATTATGCTATCCTCCACGGATATTTTCAATGGCATCAAAATCGAAGAAAATCTTTCTATGAAATACTTAAATTTTCGAAAAGTTTCTACGGGCTTTCTACAAAATATAGCACCATAAGACTTTTCAACGAATAACATCTTTCTATAGAAATTTATCTATGAATCCATAAAAAATATTTTTCACGATTGTCTTCATTTGTAAAAAAGAAAATAATTTATTTTAAATTTAATATTGATAAAAAATATTTTCCACGACTCTGTTATTTTCTGTGGAAGTTTGTTACGATTATCACTGGTCATAGCAAGTTTGCCACGGACGATGACTTTTTTGTGGAAGTTTGCCACAGCTTTTACTTGATCGTAGCAACTTGCCATGAAAAACTTTATTCGTGAAAAAAGTATAATTACATCTATTAATTGTTGACCTACTTTTTTCCACAAAAAGTATCTGTATACCTTTGACTCAATCGTAGCAAATTTCTATGGATTTTCTTTATCCGTGGAAAACTTGAACATTTCTAATTTAGCTTCTCCTCTGTAGACCATGGGGACTACAAATTTCAATTAGTGGGGTTTTCGTTAAAGGATCATTTGGAGTGAATTCTCTTCAGACTTCTACCGCATCCTTCAATAGATAATTAACTGTTAGAGACTTAATCATGCATTCTATGACATTATTCTATATATAAATATAGGAATGTTGTGGTGTGCTCCTGTTCCTATGTTCCAAAAGGAAAAATAACGGCAATCTTCTGCGAAATCTTTTTTTTAAAATTTGTAAATCTCATGATGCCGCTACTTTCTTTTTACAGATTGAAAAAAAAAAACGATTTTGCAAAAGATTATAGTGATTTTTCCTTCAGAAGCGAGCATATGAACAGGAGCACATAGCATTTCTATATATATATATATATATATTTATATATATAAATAATTAAGAATATGGATTTGCTAATGCGCGCTCCAACCATTACCGTAATGGAATTCTTGCTCCGTTTGGTTGGCTGTATGAGTAATGTAGCAAGAATTTCGTGACGATAACGGTTGGAGTGCGCATTAAAGCGCTCTCTGAAGCGCACTTAGCAAAACCGATTAAGAATATATATATATATATGTATGTATATATATATTCTTAATTATTTGATATGAATCGTAACCTAGAGGATTTCATTTATACCCTTTGTTATTTTGTCGATAGTTTAAAGATCCATTTTGCTTTGCCTAATCAAGAGTACCCACTTTTCTTGTCTTCTCTGCCGTTGAAGTCATTTCTTCCATCATCAACGAGTGTGTCATTTTCGACTTCCAATTCGAATGTTAAGCTTCAAAGCAGAGATCAAAATCCTAAGCGAAAGCAGAAACTGCGTGCGCCAGTTCGTTTTTTGTGTGTTAGGTGAAACAAACAAACAAATAATTAAATAATCGATGGATAGGGTTGGTGCTGGTGTCACAATGTCACGGTCCAAACTTGTAATATTTCTTCCTTTGAATCTTAGTATACCATAAAATATACAGTAATTCAACATCACGTAATTTTATTTTGTGTGTAAAGAAAAAGAAAAAGAAAAAAAATTCAAACTTAACTTGGACCAAATCATTCGGATACTTTAATAAACTGGTAGCATTCCAATCCCGCAAGCATAATTCTTCTGAAGAGAGACAAACAAAAAAATTTCTTTCAGAACCAAATAATAATAACAGTAAAAACAAACCATAGATATAAATTGAAATATATAGGTAATAATTTTTTAATTAATCCTGGAATTGATCGGTACTAAAATCTACGGGGAAAGAAAGGATAAAATTTTATGGTTTGTGAACGGTGATAAAGTTTTTTAGTTTTTTTTTTTTTTTTTTTTCTAGTGCCTCTGTGTAAATAAATAAGTAAAATTTTTAATAAAAATTTAGGGATGGTTTGGACTTGGGTCTTTCAAGCTTCAGAGTTCAGAGTGTCGAGCCCATCTCAAATGTCCACTACCAAACTGGGAATCACAGAACTATGACCTATGAACTTTCACTTGGACCAATGCACCACGACAAGGAAATCTGTACACATCAGAATTAGAAAATTTCCGATAGGAGTAGACCTCTCAAGGGGTCAGCCCCTAAAAACCCAAACCCAGTGCACATTAAATAAGTCCCACCCTACTAAATTTTAAAGGGATCCCAGTCCACATTCTTTAAGTCCATGGATCCTCATATATAAAATATATAATAATAAAATTAAAATTATTATGAAATGTTATTTATATTATTATTATAAAATTACAATTATTATTATTTAATAATATTATAACAATTAAAATTATTATTATTTAATATTTTTAAATTATAAATATAAAATATATACTATACTATGATTATAAAAAAATTAAAAACTATCGATAATAAAATTAAATTTATATCATAGAAATAATAATAATAAAAATTCCTAAATATTCAGCAAATGTCAAAGTCCATATTCTATCAAAATAATACCAAAATTCAAATTCATGTTTCTAATTTCAAATATTCAAATTTAACTAATACAAAAATTAAAAAAGAATTTAAGTTAAAGTAGTAAATTTCTAAATTCAAGTTTAACAAAACTTAATTTATTACAAATTCATCGATCAAGATTTTTCAAGAATTGTAGCATATTGGTCTTTTATTGAAAGTAATGAAACCTCCAAGTTAGAATTATCAACACCATCTAAAAAAAAAAAAAAGAGAGAGAACAAATAAATTAATTCAATATAAATTTAGAAGAATAAATTAAAAATATCGAAATTATACTATAGGGAACTAAAGAAAATCCATGTAGCCAATTCTTTGTGCAAACAAACATTTGGATATGATCATGAAGAAGAGAACTCCTATAGTTAGTGAGAACATATCCATCAATACTAAGCAAGAATGAATGCACGAAAGAGATACAATGTATCTCTTAATATTAGTTCTAGCAGAGCTTTTCATATTATCTCTGAATAATTGAATGTTTGATAACATTCAGATAATTATATGAGAT
>JAOXNR010000001.1:11779915-11812941 GCA_028571225.1 Parsonsia alboflavescens | reverse complement strand
CAAATTGCTACAGTGTTGCTTTGCTGCATGTGCACTGTAGCAATTTGCCGTTACGGTAACGGCCGGAGCGCGCAGTAAGGCTTTTTCGACAAACAAATTGTAAATTAGAAGATATTTAGTGAATGAGTACAAACCATTAATGTCAATTTTTTTTTTTTTGTAAGATTCATCACTGAATAGTTCTGAGGGTATTTTTATTTCCTTCCATCTTTTTTCCCGTATGTTTTCCCCATTGCATGAACTTATAATGTTTCATTCCCTAAAAAACAAGAAAAAAAGGACCATAACAATGGTTTATCTATAAATTATTCAAAAGCTTACATAATTCTAATTCTGGAATATTAATATAATTTTCAAATTCTTCATAATTTAAATTGACTTGTATTTTTGAGGTAATGAATTATTACTCATGGTTAAAAATAAATTTGAATTTTTTTACTCAACTTAAAAGGTAGAAAAGAATTTTCATCATAAATAAGTTAGATTACTATCTTATTTTTTTGAGTGAACATATTTCTCTTTATTTTTAATCTAAGTAATTGTGAGATTTATGCATTAATTTTCAAATTAGGAAAATCTAATTTATGCTATAGTTTTGAGGACACATGATAAGCAAGCATTCCCACCAGAATTTAATATCTTAATTTGATTTTCATGTATTTTTTAAAAAAGTTTAACTTAATTCATCAACATGTTATATTTTCAAATTTCTTAATAAAATTTTTATTAGTTTAGAAAATCAAATATTCAATTTTAAACAATTCATAATGAAATATGAGACATTCATTTTCGAATGGAGAGAACGTAAAGTTTTTTTTTTTTTAAAAGAAAATAAAGAACAAAAAGGATAGACAATGAATTCAGTAACAAATAATATTAAGAGAAAAAAGAAAAAAATCAAAGTGAAAAGGGACACGGATAGGTTTTATGTTAAAATAAGTTTCTTTTCAACGAGGGATCCATCCTCCCCGCAGTTGGTGGGGTCGTGAATCCACTGCCTAAAGAAGGAATCATTAAATCCAACTCCGTAACAAATTTGGAATCCGAAAAAGCCAAAGTTGCCTGGGACCACTTTTTCTTCTTTCTGCGTCTTTGAGTACTTGGAGGTGTAAATCGTAACGTTTTTAGTTGTTACCGCAGTGGTAGAGAGCACACAGGGAGACGGAGCTGGGCTACACCTACTAATTGTAGTATTTATATAGTGCCGCCTTCTTGTTACTATTACTCCAAGTCCTTTGTGATATTCTCGAGTCTCTCCGTCTTCTGCATTTTCTCGACTAGGTTCCTCTATTCAGAGCTACCGGCTGCGGCAGTACTGTAATTTGGAAAGTTGACCGCAAATGGAGGCAAACGAGTTTGATATTTTTGGACTTCCAATCCTCTAGAGATATCGGAAGCCTTCATATGTTTGGTAAATAACTCCTACATCGGTCGAAGTTCAAATTCTGTAAATTCACTTTGTTCTAGAGTTCAATTATAAGAATTTTTTGCTCAGTGATTTTAGCATTACTTTGTTTCACCTGATGAATTCTCTATGTGCTAATTGCTAATTACTGCTTGTAATTTTAATTTCCTTCCGAAACTCGTTGATGAGTCATATGATCTGTTCTTTGTGCCTGACGGAAGATCGAGACTTATAAGAAAATTAAATTCAGTTTTTGGATAATGGAACCATGAATCTAGATCATCATTAGTATGCTACTCTGTTGTTTCTTCCGGACTGTTGGTAACGCCTTAAAAATGCAAATTGTGCTTTAGGAAACTAGTTATGTTTCTGAAATAATTTTTCTTTGTTTCTTATTTGAGAATCAGCAAAAAAATCAGCGGTTTGCGACAGGTGAAATCTTCAGAGAAACCGCAACTTCGTCAATTCCTGTTATTCATTTATGTCATTTCAAAGTTTTTACTTATCAATTTTCTCTGCCAATTATATTTAATTTTAATTCAGAAATCTGCATACAATCTTATTTTACCTTAAAAATTGAAGTTAAGTTTTCTGCTAATTAAACTGCTCTCTCTTGTATAGTTGCTGCAGTATGATTGTGGAAACTGAGTCCTTACTGAAAGAAATTAACTAAACGCATTTGATTTAATTTCCTTGTGATATTTGCTTTGCCTCTTTAGTTTTATCCTTACGTTAAATGAACTGTTAATCAGTTTCTAGTAACTAATCAAATCAAAACTTTGTCAAGAACATGTGCTTGTTTCTCTTTCCGAGTGAAGTTGGTTAGTTGACTTTAGGTGCACTTGTTCTTTTATGTTACATTTGAGAGCTTTGGTTTCCTTTGCGTTTGATGAGGCTTCTAGTGCGACTGGAGTGTTTCAATTGGTTCGATGAAGAACTTGATTTTAATAGTCCTCTGAAACTCTCACTGACTTTGTCCTTTTAACAGGCTTTTACTTTTGCATGCATAAACTTTACCAACTGATCATTGAGGAAAGCCATAAAAGGATGTATGCTTTGTTACTAACTACAACGGAGCCTCCAATGAAAAGAAGAGCTGGTTTATGGATTGTACAAGCAGGGAGAGGTTCTTATCGAGGCAGTTAGGGAAGGTTTTTAGAGATAATTAAACGGCTTGTTGAAATAGTTTTACACTTTCTATTTTCTTGAAACAAAAGATAATAAATGGTGAGAAATTCTCTGAGGCAGTTCCTTCAAAGTCTTTGCTGTTTATCTCCATGGGACTATGCAGTTTTCTGGAGGCTACAGCAGTATCAAAGCCAAATGTAAGTTGTTATTTAAACCTTTTTGTACAACTTTTTGTGTGAACTTGAAGCAGCTGTACATTAATGCTCTATACATAGACAGTTGGAAGATTGGGTGTAATATAGTATTCTTTTTATGTTCTTCAAACATTTCTCCTTAAATAGAGCTTAAGTTGTTTTATGACTTCTGTTTATAAAACAGTTCTTGAGGGCTTTTGTATGAGATTGCTGAACAATTGGAGAAGCATCAGTCCTTGCATAAGTTGTAGAAGGACTATACTTAAGAGAAACAGCAATGTTCTCAGCTTTACTTTGATTTCCGTCACAACTTGTCTGGATCCTCAAAACTTCTGAGCTCAGGATGTTTCCCAACTTTATTGTTCAAATATCTGGTGATTTTAAAAAAATAACAGATGTTGGTTGAGGATTGTGTAGAGGTCTAAATGGACACAACAAAATCAAATATCTTTGTTCATTCTGTTCATGATTGAAAAGATGGCAGTTTTCAGGAGGTGGCACATATGTGCACATTCAGCTTTTTATAGCTTATGATGGTTGCATAAATAACATGGCCAACCTTGTTACAATATGTCTATGGAAGTGCTTGATTGTCCCTATGGCTCAATGTAATTCTTCAATAGGCTATTTGACCTATTCTATAGAACAGTGCTCTTCAAGTATGCATGTTTATACTGAATGTACAACAAAATTTAGTCATTCTGTTGGTTGATTTACAGGCTTTTGACGTGGGAAGATGGAACCTTCAACATTTCAAGACCAAGAGAACCAACAGGGGATGTAATAGATTCTTTCTATTGCAGTTGGTCAGATGAGGGATTATCCTCTTTTCAGTCAGGTTATCAAACAGGAAATTTGGGTGATTCTCCGATTGGGCCTATATTGGCTGAGTTGTCAAGCATCTGTTATGTAATGGGAAATGGGTAAGTAATTTTGAATTGGCTGCTATTTCCTATCTTGACCTACTTCACATTTCCTGTTTGAAAGTGAATTACACTCATCAGTATAGTTTACGTGCAACACTGCACTGTCATAGATGAATATGAATTACTTTCCAAGAGGCGTGAAGTTAGCAATTCACAAGGCCACCCCTATGGGAGTGGTGATTGTATAACAAACTTAACCATGGTAATATTCAGTGTTGTGCTTATGAATCATCTGCACAAGGACCGAAACCTATGATGCACAAACAAGAAAATTTTCAGAGAAATATGTGGTTTTATTTTGCCACCTTGATGTGGTAGCATGTGTATTGCTAACTTCATTTGCACGTAAATACACCCTATTTTTCTCTGAGCACGTAAATATGCTTTGCATGTAATTTATTCTTCTGCACGCATGAATCATTACATAAATGTATGGGCTAAATATATTTCACAACTTAGGGTTATTGGTGAAGTGGTTTATTCAGAGACTCCAAGCTGGATTTTTGCAGATAGCATAATGGATGGTGGATACAACTATAATTTAACTTCTGAGGTAAGTTTTATGTTTGCTTGTTTCTTCAGTGGTATTAAGCATAGGCAATAACTCAATTATACCATTGACAGTGTCCAGATGAGCTGCTCCGACAGTTTGTTGCAGGTATAAAGGTAATTGAATAATTGACTAATGCTTAAAGAACAAAGCCAATCATGAAAATTAGCTTGGGTATGGTAACCTAATAATTCTAGTTTGCTTCTGGTTAATACTAATACAACTTTTGTAATGATATTTGCACAGACCATATTGCTGGTGCCATTGATTCCTTTTGGAGTTTTACAACTTGGATCAATGGATAAGGTATGCTCCATATGATCATTTTTGAAATGTCATCTGTACTCCTGCTTTGATTTATACTGGTTCTTCAGAGTAAATAGCTGCATCTATTGTCCACATACACACAAAAAAAACAAAGAAAGAAAAAAAAAAAGATTAGTAAATTGAATCTGGATCGAAGAGCAAATTCACCAATTGTTGTATTTTGCATGGTAGTTGTATTGCAGTTCTGATGATTGACAAGTGCTATATCCTTTTAAATTATACATATCACAGCTGTGCAGTAGACATGGAAGAGCTCATTATCTTATTCATTTCTCTTACATATTTGAGTATGCAGAAATATTATTCTTCAGCTCTTTAATTTCTCCTGATTTTTTTTTCTGGCTTTAAATCAGGTTGCAGAAAATGCTGGATTGGTCAGTTGTATCAAAAATCAATTTGATGCCCATCAACAACTTGCAGGGAATTTCACTTCTTTATGGTTTGATAGGAAGCTTCTAGTTCAAGCACCTGAACTGCAATATACAAACATGGAGAGCTCAGTTGAATTATCTGCCTTTGCCATAAACAAAATGGATGAAGATCTTAAACTTCTAGACAGCATTGATGTACAGATGCCAAACACAGACCATGTGATGTCTATGGTTCAAAATCTATATCAGATGTACCAGAGGGATATGTCAAAAGTTACTGATAGTGGAATTGAAGGCAAGATCAACATTGATCTATTGAGTGCATCTGAGTTCGCAGAGACTTTCATGCATCCCATGTTTGAAAATGGTGGATCAGAGATGACACACAACATTTTGAATTCATCATGTGTAGATGAGCAGTTGGAGGTTTTATCTTTATTTAATGACTATGAGATGGGACATCATAATATGACTGTTCACAAGATTATGGAATCTTGCTCAACTGAGGGTACAATGGAAATGCCTCTTGAAAAGGAAGATTCTGATGATACAATCTGTAAAAGTGAGATCCCATTCTTGAGATTTCCAAGTGACTGTGAACTGCACAAAGCACTTGGATCTGTTCTATGGGACCACATGGATCTGAATTTGTTGCATCCTGCTAGCTCAAGTGAGGATTCTGCCAGAGGCTTGGTAAGAAAACAGGATATAGTCCAAGGTGCTGAACTGTCTTCGGGTTCTGGTGGAGTGTCTTCCAAGGACTTGAAGGTGGAGTATCTTTTAGAAGCTGTTGTTGGCAATGGGAGTAGTACTTCTGATGATTATTCACCTAGCAGGTCAAATTCTACCACGCATTCACTAAAAGCCTCTTCAGGAGGATTTGCTTCCCCTTACACTGAACAAGGACCCTTGGCAGGAGATGATCATCAAGTTCCATGGAGTTGTGTGACCTCTACTGCTACAGAAGACTCAAAAATGAAAAACTCAACTTTGGCATCTAATCTGGATTGCATGGTTGGTGAATTGATTGAGCACCAGCTTCAGGGAGATGGCAACAATGCTGTACACCCAACAAAGGGATCAAAACCAACTGGTGCAAACAAAAGAAAGCCAAAACCTTGTTATAATAATAAGCCCAGACCACGTGACAGACAATTGATCCAGGAGAGGATCAAGGAGTTGAGGGAGCTTGTTCCACGTGGTTCAAAGGTGAGATTAACAGCCCAGATCTCAGTTGCATATTTGGACTCTAGCTAATACATCTTATGTCTATTTTACTTGATGCATTTCTTTTATTTTTGTCTCACAAATTCAGTGTAGCATTGATGGTCTGCTGGATAGAGCCATAAAGCACATGCAATTCCTGAGAAGTGTGACTGACCAGGCTGATAAGATAAAACAGCATCTCCTGAAGGAGGTAAACTTTAACCAATAACCATAATGTCCTTGTCTATGTGGCGTTTCTCTCCCAACACTGTTTTCATATATTCTCAAGGATTATTCTTTTTTTTTTGGTCACACAATGCCATATTATCCACGAAGTTTTATCCAATTAGGAGGATCAATACAAACTGAAAGAAAAGGACAGGGAATGGAGATTTTCTCCACTATGTTTTTGACGCCTGAAACTTTTGATAAGACATCAAAGGTTTTAACAACACACCTTGAAGTAGATGCACAGCCTCTCAAAAATTATTCCATTCCTTTCCTATTCTTGTGCTCCCTTTCTGTCCCAATAATGGTACTCTGACCTAAGCTTGAACTGCTGTAGGCTCCTCCTGCAACTGAAATATTGCATGTAACTGACACTAAAATGCCATCACATGGTTTTGCAAGAGTACACTCTAGGTTTGATTTTGGTTCTAAGCACACAGTTGCCCTGAAATGCATCAGTCGGTCCAACAGAATGAGCCTAGGTTATTATCTCGAAGGAATAAAAAAATCATGGCCTTGAATGGATCACTTGAATGATTGTGAAAAACTGAAAGTAGAACTAGGAACAAATATTTCTTCGGAAGTGATAAAAAAAGAGCCTATCAACTTTCTGGAACCCTGTAAACTACAACACATCCTTTACCCTAGAGGAAGGTTTGCTATATTGATATCTCACCTTTGTTAAAAAAATTGTGTGTCTAAATATATCAACACCACATTCTTCTGCAACCTCGAAATATTTCTGTCGAAGTTTGAATTCCACCTTTCATAGGGTTCTGATAAGAACTTAAAAACTAAGGCAATCAGAGGCAGAAGTCAGAATGGAACAAGCTGGGCCTTGGAATTGGATTGTGATCAACAAACTTGCCCTATAATTGTGAAAGATATGGAATACCCAGGGCACATGCTAATAGAGGTACATGCAAATCCTTTCACTTTTCTTTATCTGAACCTTCCTATGCCGAGTCCCCCTAGTAGATGCATACTGTTCAGAATGAAAAGACGCAGTACCCTTAGGGATAGCTTTTTCACTCCCAAGTTCCCATCCAAAATAATTCCGCACGTGCATATGCCTGATACATAATCTTTTAGCTAACACAAAACTTGTTATAGATGATGTGCAATGACCATGGCCGCTTTCTGGAAATTGCTGGTGTCATATGTCGATTGAATTTGACCATCTTAAAGGGTGTCATGGAAAGACGAACAGATGACACCACCTGGGCTCACTTTATTGTCGAGGTACTGGAACTGTTGCCATGTTGTTTACCAAATCCTACTATTGTGTCAATATTCCCCCATTTATTAACACAAGCAATGAAAACTTGACAGGCCTCGGGGAATTTTCATCGACTAGATATATTCTGGCCCTTGATGCAGATCCTTCAGCAAAATCGAACTCAAATTTCTAGCAAAATTTAACTGATTCAGATACCTCTCTGCCTGTATTTTTATTGGAAAACATACCTGCTGCTTGCGATAACTAATTTCAGGTTTCAGTTGTGATTGCTCTATTAGGTATCTGGGTAAATTGTGAAACATAAACTGAGCATGTAATTAGTAATTCCGAGAATAATATAGAAAAAGATATATCATTTTAGAAATCACCGAGCCCTTTCCACAGTGGTAAGATAAATAAAAGGTTAGGAAGGTTTGTGGCAATTAGAGTAACAAGAAAAGCACAGGTACAGGGATGATGCGTGGCAAAATCCATCTTCCTCGTGTGCCATTTGTCAAGTCAAAACTCGTAAGATGGGGTTTCAGCAAGTGATAACGTGTGCCACCAACCACAGGCTACAGTTCTATGCAGGAAATCATCAACTGGAACTAGGAAAGGAGTACTCCTATCAATAGTGTCGCCTAAACCCAGCTGCAATGTATTTGGATGGGGACAAAATCAGCAGTCGGTGTGCAAACTGCAACCAAGGCCAAGAATAATCAAATATCACGAGAAAGTGAATAGCGTACCTGACCATATTTATTCCAACCCCAGCAATATATCTTCCCGTTGTCTGCGGGAATGTAAAAGAGCAAAGCTTGTAAGTTAACACTGTACTAGTTTTAAGAGACATAAAAATGAGTTCAAACACAACAAATCTTCCTGAACTGATTTGCTACAACTTTTGGCAACTGATTAATAGAAGCTAAAAAGCACAAATATCACTGGAGAAATTGTGCATACTGCATGTTATTCATTAGATGCTGACACATGGTCTTAGTAAGTGCGATCAAGCCAATAGGTCTCAATCCTCATAACATGCACCAACATATATAATGCTTCTTTAACGATCAACATATCAGATTTTATTTTTTAAAATTTCTTATAAAAAAATTATTTTTTATAAATATATTTTATATATATTATACTTTAAAAGAATAAATTAAAGTCAAAAATACTAGATCAAATTTATTATTATTTTTAAAATAAAAAAAACTAATCATTAAAGATTTAATAAAATGTACTCTATGACATTCGATATATATTTATATTTGTGCGTATGTGATACCTGCAAGAATCGCACTATGCCGAGCCCCACAAGACACCTTTTTTGCGATGATGTTCTCCAAGATAGGAGCATCCAAAAACCTGGGCACTCTCTGAAAGAGAACAAAACCGCTTGTAAACCTTCATAGCAACAGTTGAAATATGAGAAGTTGATGTGTCATGCATTGGATATATTGCTGATATATGCCTAAAATCTTCATCATACACCTTGATAAACTTTTGCTTAATTATAGCTACTGCTCAGCAAAAATTTTGATTTACCAGGAACGGTCAGGTGAAGTGCTGGTTGTTTTCACTAGAAAATTGAAGCAGATGAATGAGCCAAAACTCTAGCAAGAATAAATGTACCTCAGCTTGATCCGCACTAGTACCCAATCCCAACTGCCCAAACTGGTTTCCACCAAATGATTGAACACGGCCATCAGCAGATATGCACACCGTATGCCAGAGTCCCGCTGCAACTGCTTCAATTTTTGTACCCGATATTGAAGTGACACAAGTAGGTCTAAGAACATCATTTGTATTGCCTTGTCCACACTGCCAAAAAGACGTACTTCAGCTGGCTATTAGCAGGAAGCATTGAAATACACATGTTTATAAAAGGCACTAGTGTATATTATCAATCTGATGATTTGGTCACCTGTCCATAGAGTCCCCAGCCAAAAGTGAGCAACACACCAGCATCTGAAAAATGAAATCTCATCAGGCTAACAATGACAAATTCTTTAGAAATCTTGAATTTTCTGAATAGGGTCCTCTTTAAACTATTTACTCAAGATCGCAGGAGAGAAGTAAACAAAAACCCAAGGATGTGTACATGTTACTTTCCGTGTCAAAACTAAGCTCTCCAAGGAAGCAAGAACTAATATGGCAACTTCAATTACTGATTTGCCAGGTGGAAGAAATATACAGTGATAAACCCGCTTTACTAACCTGTAATCACTGCACTATGCCGACCTCCACAAGCAATGGCCTTTATGTAGCTTCCAAAAACTTCATGTCCTTGACTGGCTGAACTTATGCCCCCTTGATGAACCACTGAAGACCTCTCTTTTCCAATTGAAGATATGTCGCAGCATGGAATAAGATGAGGAGAAGCCACTAATTTTATCCGAGAGCCCAAACCTAGCTGGCCTTCACCTCCATAGCCCCAACCCCATACCTGTCCCACATCTAAATTACATGATGCATCAGGTCTCGGTTTACATTAAAGATCTTCCATAGCTTCGTACTTCATATGACCTACAAAACTATATGGTGTAACCACAAAGACGCATCTCTACCTAATAAGTATTGCCTATGGGCTTTGCTTTGCATAAATCAGTGGGATTTACCTGATAAAGCCAAGGCGTGACGGCCACCAGCGGCAACAGCAGTAATTTTCACCCCTGGATCCAGAGTTACCAAACTAGGAGGGGCTGAAAGTGACTCATCAGCAGGTATTGGCCCTTCAAATTCTTGTTTAGCAGCTGTTATTTTTCTTCGCTTTGCGGTTTCTTCTCCAGGTTTCTTATCTTCCGGCTGAGACGCTGAGTTACCATTTGATTTGGAGCTAGGAGATTGTGGGCTCACTGTGGCAAACAGCCCTTTCATATTTCAGATTCCATACAGGAGTACCAGCTGTTGCCGAACGGAATTAAAATTGTGAAATGTTTGTGGAAAACACTCTCTATTATACCTTGCTCCGTCAATACCGAAGCCTGTTTCCCAAAAGCATTCCCATCATCACTTGCCCCAGTACCAATATTCCGAGTTATCTTCCCAGAAGGGACACACTCCTTCCAACCCCAGGTGTAAACATCGCCTTTATCTGCATGTCCAAGGTATACCATTAGCTTTACAAATCTAGCTTCCATTTTTAACTTAACCATTTGGGGATAGTTAAAGCATCCACTGGACTTAGATTGTGTTTTATCATTTGGAATATATTTGTTTGTGCCAAGAGACTGCTGTAGTTGAATCCAGTGTTTGCATGATGAAGGACTTAAAAGAGTCCAAGACCAAAGATCAACAGTTTCTTAACAGAACAAGAACACAGATGACCAAATATAATGATGGCAATAGCAATCTTTCAGATACCTGTGACTGAAACACAATGTGCCCAACCAGCTGCAGCCTTCATTATGGGAGCTTCAGTTGGAAGGGAAAATTCCTCTGGAGTCTCCTTGATAAGTGTAGTGACAGAAGAAGTTGGAAAGTCAATTTATAGACACCGAAAGTAAATGAAGATTTCGAGATTTGATGCATTACCCCATGTTTGCCTGAAGTCAGATAGCTTTGACCTTGATCATCTGCTGAGCCCCAAGTGATGAGTTTCCCCGACTCTGCAAAGGAAGCAGTGAGATCAAGCAATAAAATAACTGACAAATCAATCATGTGAGAAGTAACAATATGCAAACAGGAGCTGAAAGTCTCACATAAAACTTAAAGATAAACAATACAAAACAAAACTGAAGTAAAAAAGAGAAGAGACGCTGGATTGGACTTCTTGGCACACTGTTTGGTTTGCAGAGGGGAATGGCTCATTTTACTCCCCTTAATGCGAGTACTTACATTAATATGGATTTTGTTTGGCACGAGTGAATGGAAGTAAATGAAATAATTGGTTGCATTGAAAATTGAAAGGGAGTAAATTTGCCATACCTGCGATTTAACAAAAAGATATGGTTCACAAAATATTACTAATGCAACTGAGTTTCAGATACTTCCCAATCCCTTTCCATACGTGAAGGAGCCATTTTGCTGACTTGGAGAGGAACAGCTTCCCCCCCCCTCCCCTCCCCTAAGCACCTCAATTAGATATATCCTTTGAGAACTTTAAGAGAGGCAGCTTCAAGTTGCATCATGAGGCAAGAAACATCTTGGCAGACAGAGATAGATGGCTATACTTCCTGAGGTTTCATTCACTCTGTTTGGTAATAAATCCAGCTAAAAACATCCACAAGTCTTTTCGAGGGAAAAAGTATGCGAAAAGAAGGGAATCATTAAAACCCTCTATCAAAAGGAGTTTCATTACACGCTGAGATGGTGTAACTTAAAGAAGAGTAATAGGATGTGTTTGGAATTCTGCACAGCATATTTATTCTCGTCCTTTACTGTTCTTTTTACACAGATGAGTTAGAACCTTCAACATTACATTCCAAATAAGATATCAAAATGCACATTTAACATCTGTTGGTGTTCTTCTCCTCCCTATTAAATGCAGGACAGATTCCAAATGTAGGCACAATTTCAAAAGCACACAAGCACAGAACTACAAGCGCATACAAATGTAGGACTACATGACAAACAAACATATATAGATATCTCCTAGAAGAAGTGAAATTTACATTCTACACTCATGGGCATGAGAAATTGATACAGGCCTGACTTCAATTTGCAAGATTCGAATCTATCCAAACATCCAACATAGATATGAACTTTCCATGGGAGGTGAAGACACAATTAATGAATCTCATGAAAGGTTGATTTGCAGGCCAGAATCTCTGGTCAGTTGCTGTATTATATTTGCAAAGTGTCTAAAATCTCTTTAAAGAGGATCAAAAGTTTCAAATTATATCCCAGCCAAACAGTTAGCTGAAATTGCAACGAAACAAAGAATTCAGGAATGTATTCATCAGCTCCATCAAGTTAAATTCACCTGTCCTTCTTCATTCATCGTAGGCCAGATTTGTTACATACATGATAAAATTACTGTCTATAAGATTGCTCTTAAATTTCTGTACTTGTGATATATCCTGCTGTCTCAGAATGGCAATCCTGTACTTGAAGCAAAAGCATTATGTACACCATCCAGTAACACAACTCAACTTGCCTAGAATGAAATATTCAAATAAACCAGTTTCTTCCAAGAGTCAAATGAGTCCAAGTGTTTCAAAAAAATCAAGTTTTGTGTACAGTTCACTTCCAGAAGTTGACAATTTCCCTCCATTTAGAATAATTATGTCTGTACTTGGCTATGTATTTAACTCATACACCTCTGTGTTTCTTTTCTCATCTCTGATGGTGGCGTGCTTACATATTTTTACTTCAAGTTTGAAATATTAGAGGCTTTACTTCAGTTGAAATGGGCTTCTGAGTATTTACAGATATGTAGCATTGAAAGATTTACGTCTCTTGCTAAAATTGTTCTCTACTTGAAGCAACCCTAGACATGGTATAGCAAGGGTATAGCACGCGTATTTGCAAGGTGTTCTTCTGGTTTTGGCTTTCTCAAAATTCTTGTATTTTTCCAGTTCTGTTCTGATTCCTTTCCTCAACTGTGGAATTGATTTTTCAACTGTTTCACATCATATTTCTGTCTTTTATTGATTCAAAGCTTCTGTTACCTGCTTAATTGAGGTCTTTCTATTATTTTTATTAGACTATTAATATAATTTGTGCTAAGAATTTTCTCTCAACCTGAAGCAAATTTAGTACATGCTGCAAGGGACAACATGAACTGGAAGGACAACAAGCAAATCCTCAAGGTTTATTTTTAGCTCAAAATTTTCTTTGATAAATGCATTAACATTTGGTTTTACTGTTCTCTATAGTGTAGGCAATCATAATCAGTGTGTGCATTACAGAAAAGTATTTTAGCAATCACATATGTTTGTGATCCTGAAACACCTACCACGAAAAACTGTTTTTATCCTTCCTGGAAGAGACGACTCTTAAGATTTCAATAGAACCTTTTGTTTTAATGAGACAATTCTCATGCTAAATTGTAACTTAAGGTATAAATTTAGTAACTCTAAGAAGGTTTACATATAAACAACTTTGCTTCTCTTAAGCTTATTGGACTTAGGTCACAATCTAATTGGTGGAGACTGGAGAGATCACTACTATAAGACCAATCATCTAGACATTGATCTATATTTCATAATAAAAAAAAATTATATCGTTTAAATTTCTTATCTACGAGTAAAAATTGACTAAAACATAGCCACTTCGCGTCATCGATAATGCATATATATAATTTGTGCTCATCTACACAGAACTGGACAGAAAGAGTGAGGAATTGCCTGAAATGGCCATTGCAAAACCACAACCGCCGCTACAGATGTCCTTCCATGAATCTCCGGAGTAAGGAAACTGCACGGGAGAGGGCGAAAACAACGGCGACCGCTGCTGAGAAATTCCAGGAAGATATCCCCACATTAACACCGCCGACGACGACTTCCTCTCGTTATTTCTATCCGACGCATCCTTCTCCGCCTCCAACTTCTCATTCTCTTCTTCTCTACTTCCACCACCATTCATCCTCTTCCAATATACTCAAATCGACAACAAAAGCACATGAAAACTCAGACTGCGCAAAATACAACTACTCTTCGATCAAAAACTACGTACTCGACTACAGAACTTAAAGATGTACCGAATCTGAGGTCCTCCCTGCAAGTGTAGTTAATCTATTGGTGAGATGCATCATGCTTTGGCTCAGGTCTTCCAGAAACTACCAGCAACAATGAAAATTAATTCAGAGCAATACGATTTTTGGATTAAAATATCAATGCGTATCATTAGCGGTCTAATAGTGTGTGCCACGTAGGAATCCAGGGTCCCGAAAGACACGTGTCAAATGCAAGTCCTCTGGAAGGATGGCCATTGTCAATCTTATTGAGCGCCACGATTTCCTTAGAAGTTTCTGGAAAATCAGGCGTGAAAGTTACTTTTTTTTGTGATCGAAATTCATCTAGGTGCTCGCCACGTGGTGGGGACAGTTTATACGTCTCTTTTATTTAATTGTCTATTGGCTATACATCTATCCAGTTTAAAAATAATAATAATTTCTTTGTTTTAAATTGAATGAAGATTCTAATTTTATTTTGAATCGTTTTAATTAATTCATTAATTTTCAAAATGATGTTATTATATTCTAAATGGGTTAAATAAAGATGAGAAATTTAATTTCAGAAGGAGTAATAGTTTTGAATTTCTTTTCCTAATTTGATGATTTATTATAAAACTAAGCCAAACAGATTCATAACATTTTATTTTCGTTTAAGTATTTTTTTAGAAATACTTAGTGCTCATTTTGAGAAGCCCGAGCAGACTGGCTTGAATCCTTCACCTTCTACTTTTATTTGACTAAAACCTGGTTCTCCTGTTAAATTCTTAAACTCTAGCCTGCATCTGAATAGTAACTTTTAAAAATAAATATATTTTAATCTAAAATTCAATTGCCAATCTTTTAATAACAATTTTGTGATTAATACTTTTCATTTTTTCAGGGATGGTGAAGAATAATATTGTCACTATTTAAATAATGCTTTACTTTAACGTTAAAAAGTTTTTTTTAAAAAAAATACTCCATGATGATCATATAACTATATACACATATTAAATAAAAGTTTTTTTTTTTTCCCTCCAGTATCCTGCATCCCTTAGACTCGTGAAATTAATGCCCATTCAATCTAAATTGTTTCTAGGTGTGAAACTCTTATTCGGATGTAAAACTTAAAATTTTTAAATAAGAGAGTTAAATCAACGATCTAGTAAGTGATTTATTAAAAAAAAAAAAACCCCCACTTATTATTCACCTCAAATTACAAAGTATATATAAATAGGAGACAGATTAAATATTACCCAATTTTTACTATATTGATAGAAGACTAATTATATGAACCTCATATATATATATATATAAATTTTAGTTTAATTTAATATAGTGATTCTGAAGATAAGATTATTTATCTTCTATTGAGTATTTTCAAGAGATGCGTCATATATATACTACCCTATCAGCTATGTCCAAGTTTATCTTGAACTTGATCCCAGTTAATTAAATGTTAAAAATTGGCTCCTCTCATGCGCCCGGTGTCACGTTCATAAATCATGCCGGGAAGAGGAACTAGTCACAGGGCATGGGCCCATTGCAGGTATCTTTCGAGTTGAAAAATTAGGGTGATTGATTTGAGCGGTCGGCTGGCATTCATCATTAAAATTCACACGGATATACAGTTGAGTCCATAAAGATTTCGGACGTTTTTAGTCAGTATCATTCCTGAGCACCTCCGGTGGAGGTGCCTAACTGCTAATTTTATTTATTTATTTTTTTTTTCACATGGATTGTCCTACCTTCGATCCGACTAATCCCCATGGACCTGAAGGGTCGCCATGTAAATCCCTTAGAGAGTACTCGCGGCGGAATTGAACTGAGGACCAATCACCTTTGAAGGCATACGTCTTTACCAGCCGCCCCAAGTCCCGCGGGCTGCCTAACTGCTAATTTGGATGGAAAGGAGTGGAGAGACAAGGAGAGAAGAGAAAAGGAAGAAATAATCTTGTTTGGAAATATTTTTAGAAGAGAAAGTCAGGGGTTTGGAGGGATGGGGAGCCCCTCCAAGAAAGGATTTGGTATAAATCTCAACAGTGGGAGGAAATGGATAGAAGAGAAGAGAAAGGTTTAAGAAACTTTCGTAATAACTATTTTGTCTCTAACTTAAATATATTTGAAATAAAATTTAACTATACAAAAAGGTTTTTTTTTTATAAAACAAGTTTTATATTTTAAACTCTTCTTCTTTTCTTTCCAACTCTCAAATATAAAAATCTACTTTCTTTTCTTTTCTTTCCTAAAACTCACAAACAAGTTTAAACCCTAATCATTCTCTTTCTCTTCTCTTCCTTTCTCTCTAACTTATATTTCTCTCCTTTCCCCTCCTCTAAAAACTCCCAAACTAGGCATAAGTGTCAGCAAGAGGAGTGATTTTTTAGAGAGGCACCTCTCTCCATTAGTGGGCGGGGAGGGGGGGTCCCTAATGACAAGTAAGCTTAGCCAGATGGACTTATGTGCCAAGCAAAGCACCCGTGCTCATCACTGTTCACTTGACAGTGCACCTCCCCCTTTTATTAAATGATTTCCTTTTTTTTTTTTTTCTTTTTTCCCCATTTCGCTTCTTTTTTTTTCTCAAATCCTTTCTTCTTCTTCTTTCAGTCCAAAAATTTCACTATTTGTTTTCTTTAGTTATTTTTTGCTTGTAATTTTTGTATATATTGATTAATTTTCTTTACTTGCAATTTCACAAACTTCTTTTATTTTTAAATTTATAAATTTCACAATATTTATTCTTTTAAAATTTATTTTTAAAAATCATTATTATTAGGGAAAAAAATCAAAATCTGACTGATCTTGATCATAATTTTTATTAATTGTTTTTACTTTTATTTAGGAGTTTTATTTTAACCATAATGATTATCAATTTTAGTATGTACTCATAATTTTTATTAGTAGTTTTTCTTTTACGTATCATGTCCTTCTGTAATAAAATTTTATAAGTTTATTAATTTTTGCTACTTCAAAATAATTAATGAATTTCAATATTAATTTATATATAATTTTTTCATGATAATTAAAGATATTTTAAAATATTATTTTAAAAATAATAACGTGCATGTAAAAATGTAAAAAATTGAGTTGGAACATAAATTGACAGATATAACCCATTTTAAATGCTTAAAAAAAAAAACAATTGAAGGATAAAAATGTTTTAAAAAAAATATCTTAAAATAAGTATATAACATATGATATCCTCAATAAACACTCCCTGGAAGACTGCATCGTTAGAGGTGCTTATCTTAGCATGAAGACCACGCGTCTCGCAACCCCTGTTGAACTTTGCTGTTCGCCGGAACAAATGAAATTAGTACGGATTTTCATACGGTTGGACGAATTTCCCCTTTCTTTTAAAGTTTCCGCCAATACGTGTGGTAACTGAATCTCACTTATTATATGGATGTAAATTACACTACGTATACCATGAAGTTTTTTTTTTTTTTCTCCCTTTCTAATTTTTAATGTCAAATATAAATGTTGCATAATCCTTTGAATATTCAAATACATTTTGCCAAAGAGGATAAAAATAAATTCTGCATTTGAATTTATTTATAATTTTATTATATATAAAAACTTACCCATTAAATGTTCTTTCAATCTAAATATAAAATCACTGAAAGATACATAGAGGTAGTAGTTGTTCTAGAGATTTAGAAAAGGGTTTTATTTTATTTAAATAGGTACGTATATTATTATTTTATAAATTTCGGATTCTGGTGCAACAAACTCCTCACAATTTATCTTACTAATAATTAGAGGAAGTAGAATTATACAAACAAAAAGTTTTAATAAACTGGCATGATCCACAAAAGTTCGCCAATCGCCATATGAAAAGGCGAACATATATATATATATGGAATCACATAATTATCACGTTGATATGGAAATCTTGTCTCTAGCTTCCATCATTGATTCATTAAAAGGCTAACATGGAGTACCTTTCATGATAGAAATTGCGGCCTCATTCAGCCATTGGCCCATTAGAGAGACGCGCACCGCTTCCCTCCGTTTCGTGTTGGACCTTTTCCCCTGCCAAAAAAAAAAGCTATGTCATATTGTATCCCATTCTTTTAACTTCTTTTTGTAATTTGATATTCTTCTTTCAAAATGAATCATTATCGGATTTCCACTGAGGATTAAACAGATTCATAGAGAAATTTTACAGATTCATTGGGAAGACTTACCCAGTTAGGCAGTTCCAGATGTATATCCTCCATCCACGTAAACAACTTGCCCTGTAATATATGAAGCAACAGGGAGGCAGAGGAATGCAACTAGTGGTGAAATTTCAGTAGCTTCTGCTAATGGGCGGAGGGGGGTTTGAGCCATTTCTCTGTGAAACACTTTAATTAGATTCTTATCAGGGACATCCACCTACACAACGATATGAGAATTTAATTTTAAGCCAGCATTTCTTCTTTTAAAGCTATTCTGAAGGAGAAAATTTCAACTGAGAGAGAATGCAGTGTTGAAAATAGTTTGATTTGCAGGTAAAGTACAGTGCTCGAGATTGTGGTTTTAACCCCCCATGGTGCAACATTGTTGACGCGAATATTATCCTTCGCCCATTCACAAGCTAAATTCTTGGTTAATTGATTTATAGCACCTGAAGAAGATAAGCAAAGATTATAGCAGTGCTGAAGTGAAAACTGTTGAGGTATTAACCTGAAATAGACTACCTTTAGTAGCTCCATAAATAGAAACCCCAGGGAGTCCCTTCATTCCAGCAACAGAAGAAATGAATACAACATTCCCCATTTCTGATGCTTTTAAAAGCGGGTACGATAGTTGGGTCAGGTGATATGGGGACTCAAGATTTGTGCCCATCAAGTGTGAATAATCTTCAGAAGTACAATCTTGAACTCGTTTTAGCAAAGTTGTTGCAGCATTGTTCACCTACACCAGACAATGTACTCCATTAAAAGTGACCAATGACAACTAGTTTGAATTATCGACATCATCAACTTTAAATTAATCGCTCGAACCGTTAGGGTCTGAAAATTCTAGAAGATCGATGTGGATATATGATTCTGTGAAATGGAACCGCATGCCCCGGGGGGTGGCCACAATCAAAACACGGTCTTAAGAAAACTAGTTCACAAGCTACGGAGAGACTTACAAGGATATTCAACTTGCCATTGAATTGAGAAGAGACGGTGTTGATTAACTCCTCTCTTTGCGGTCTTGATGACAAGTCACAGGCGGAACCGCTCACAGTAAATCCCTTTGCTTCCCATTCCTTCAATCTTTCATTGAGTTCATTCTGGTTTCTAGAACACGTGTGAATTGTGGCACCAAATTCTGCTAATTCCTCCACTATGGCATATCTATTTGCAAAGCCAATCACAAGAAAATTGAATCAACAAGTAATGAAATAGCAAGAAACTCAAAGTGAAATATTCTAGAAAGAAATAGTAGATACAGACCCAATCCCTCTGGTTCCGCCGGTAACTAGAGCGGTCATTCCCTTGAGCGACCATCTCTCCTCTCTGGTTTTGACCCTTTTGGGGACATCACTTGCCATGCTTATTGCCTTCCCCAACCGATTGTTTCATAACCCTACGGAGATCTCTGAGAAGAGACAAGAGAGAAAGACCTTGACCTTGAAGTGCGGTGAAGTAAGAAGGCGCTTCTCTGGAGATACTTTATTAATTTATTTAATATCTCCCCCGCAGGATATTTTAGATGAGAGGGTGAGCCGCTGCAATATTTCCGAATTTCCACCTTTACCCTTAGCAAAATTAATTTGGTGGAAACAGAACTAACCATCATTCTTAAATGCAAATTTGACCCAAAATTTTTTTTTCTTTGTAAAATTTCCCCATCTATTCAGGATTAAATATCTTGAATTAAATTTATAAAATTTTACTAAAAGATTTTGATTTAATTCATTTTGAATATAATGATGATCAATTTCTTTATGAAATTTTAATAAATTTTAAATTTCTCAAAATATAAATAAGGCGGGAATAGTAATTGATGATCGGGCACGAAACAATACTAACTTTTGGAAGAATGTTTTTACTTTTATTAAAGTATAAAATAGACAGAAATAATTGTTAAATAATTATTTCAATTTTATGATTAGAATTAATGATTTGATATGAGTGGATAGAGAATAAAATAATTAACAGATAATTTTAATAAATAATATGTAAAATTTAAATTGTAAATATTTGGAATGTATATCTAATGCGGATAAGAATGTATTTTTTAAAATTTTTTTTTTAAAAAAAACAGAGTATGTGAAAATTTAAGAATATTTAAACATTTTTTTTTTTGGATAAGTAGACTATTATACCAAAATTGAATGTATCATTTTAATTTGATAAAAAATTAACAAGTGTTTTTTAACTTTAACCATGTTACTAATTTATCCTTCTCAGTTTTCATTGATGTATTATGAGGAAAACATTATACAACTGAATATATTTAAATATAAGAACTTGCTGATGAGATTTTAAATTAAAATATTTGTTTAAATTCCATAACGGATGAAATATTTGTTTAAAAATATCTAAGCATAAGCCTTATTGCACTCTATTAATCTTGATTGTAGGACCGTCCCATTGTCGGGTGGTCACGACTTCGTCAATCACTTTTTTTCTTTTTAAGAGTTTGGCTTCATTTTATGAGTTAGTAAAAGTTTTAAGTAATCATCTCAAAGAGAGAAAAAAATTATCAAAAAAAGAGAGAAAAATATTATGCTCTTGAAATTAAATCTTTCTTTTAACTTTATCCAAATTGTTTGGTCAAGGATATCTCAATGAGTGAAGTGACAAGCAAGTAAATTATAGATCTCGAACTTCTTGAATTAACGGAATATCGAAATAGATACAAACTGATCCGAGCATCCCTAAACAAATCTAATTCAAAATCAAATGGTTTGTTGTCATTTCTTCCTAGTCGTAGTAGAGGTTTACGTAGATTACACTTTCTACATGTATCTTCTATTAAAATTCTCTTCATGTATCACTTTATATTGTCTCCACCTTCTTATTGATTTAAAATTCATTATATCCCCTTGAATTAAATGGGTAGGATTGTCAAACCCTTCACCATTAAAGATGATTTTTCTTAAAAAAAAAAAAATCAAATGGTTTGTTATCACATTATGTTTAATATTAATATAGTTAAAGGTAAACTAAATTAGTTAATGAAAGATTAATATATTAAATTTAACTTCTGTTAGTAAAATTATATTTATTTTGGAAAATTTGCATAACATTTCAAAATTAAAATAATAATATTTAATTTTATAGCAAAAAGAATATTACTCTTACAATAGCATGTTTGCTTTCGAATCACTATTTAAAATGATCATTTGTACAATTAATCAAGAAATAATGTCAAATATACGAACAATAAACCATGCTCCATTTGGTACAAAATATTCACAGGATAAATAAGATCATATTAAAGGAAATTATGACTCACCTACAATACTTTAAAAAAAAGGTATGCATCAAAACGTATGATTTAATGGTTAAAAATTGTGGGCCCAACCTCTCTCCTAGTTGATTACGTATCTTTTTAATTTTGATTAGTCTATTTACATGGCTGTGTTAACATGATTCTAATCATTTCACAAGCTGTCACATTAATATATAAATATGTATATTTAAAATTAAATAATTTAAATATCAGGCTTTTGAAATTATGTCAATTTCTTGATATCAACAAATTTAAAATTACCAATTATTAATGGATTATGATGGGATCTGACCAGGTCAACATCATGGACGGGTGTACTGAAAATAACCAGACCATTTGAAAGCATTGGAAAATCATTGGGGGTAGAGACACATTAATGCTTTTCTTCGTGAGGGTGACTTCAATTTTTTTAATATAAATAATTACTCACATCTTAAGCTTTTCCTAATTTAAAGGAATGACATTTCATTTACTCATCATCTTATCATCAACTATATTAATTAAATAATATTCAGACAAATGAATATCCAATTTTGAATTTAAAAAATACATTTTTTTTTTCTATTTTCAAAACATATATATATATATTATATTTGGTTAAAAACATTATCAAATTAGTGTAGAAAGAAAGAAAAGATTTGAGCTATTCCACCCACCCACGCACCCACAAAATTATTAAAAACACGTGGTTTTGACTAGATTCCATTCACTTCAAGCTGCTATTTTTTCAACCAATATCCTTTTCGGGGCCGCCCTTTACCCAAGAAAAAAACAAAAAGGTACAACTGAAGAAATTTTAATGAAAAATATGTTTGGTTTTTAAAAAAATAAAAACAAACACTAAATTTTAAATATATTATTATATAAATAAAAGGAGTAACGAATAGATAAAAAAAGAGAAGAAATTTGTATTATATTTTCTGCATCAAAGGTCATTAATAAAATACTACTATAATGCAAGACATCATAGATTTAATAAACTGATAAAATTTGCAGGTCTCATCCCCCACTAAGCCACTGGAGCTAGCCCTAGCAAATGCATCACTTCCTCCGATCTGTTTTGAATCACAAGTAGCTAATTAAGCAGTACCAGAAGTGTATCCTCCATCCACATAAATAACCTGCCCGGTAATATATGAAGCCGCAGGAAGGCAGAGGAATGCCACCAGCGGTGAAATTTCATTAGCTTCTGCCATTGGACGAATAGGTGTTTGAACAATTACTTTGCCCATTGCTTGGAGTAGAGATTTATCTGCTACATCTTCCTGAAGCATAAATCAATGATGTGATTACTGAATTTTGTAAGCCAACGTTCTTCTTAGATCTATCTGTATTCTTGAATTATAATTAAATCAGTAGAAAATTTGGCTGACTAAATGGTTTGATCAATACAGGTTTCAAGATTGTGGTTTTAACTCCCCAAGGTGCAACATTGTTGACTCGAATATTGTCCTTCGCCCATTCACAAGCTAAATTCTTGGTTAATTGATTTATAGCACCTGAAAAAGACAAGCAAAAATTATAGCAGTGCTGAAAACGGTCATTTTGTCCCTTAATTATAAGTCGTGTGACCTTTAGTAGCTGCATAAACTGAAAGTCCAGGGAGTGCTGTCATGCCAGCTACAGAGGAAATGAATACAACATTTCCCATTTCTGATGCTTTTAAGAGTGGGTAGGATAGCTGGGTAAGATGAAATGGGGATTCAAGATTTGTGCCCATCAAATGTGAGTAATCTTCAGAAGTGTGATCTTGAACTCGTTTTAACATAGTTGTTGCTGCATTGTTCACCTAAAGAGGACAAACTCGATTAACTAGGACAAGTTAATTGAGAAGCCGTTAAAAAAAAAAAAAAAAAAAAAAATTCTAGTTGCATATTTCTCCTTGTTGGCAATTTGCATGGAAGGAGTGAGATCAAACAATGAAATAAAGAAGAGCAGAAATAGAACACTTACAAGGATATTCAACTTGCCATTAAATTGAGAAGAGACGGTGTTGATTAGCTCCTCTCTTTGTGCTCTTGATGACAAGTCACAGACTGAACCACTTACCCTGAACCCCTTGGCTTCCCATTCCTTCAATCTTTCATTGAGTTCATTCTGGTTTCTTGAACAAGTATGAATTCGGGCTCCAAATCCTGCCAGTTCCTCCACTATTGCATACCTACATAGCCACCATCAGAAAAATTAGAATAACAGAAGTGACGAACCCAAAGCAACTCTGGTACTGAAACATGGAGGAGGAGCAGACCCTATGCCTTTGGTGCCACCGGTAACAAGAGCGGTCATTCCCACAAGTGACCATCTCTGTTCTCTGGTTTTGGGCACTTCAGTTTCCATGCTTGCCGTGTTGTCCACGGATTGTGTTTTGTTTCGTATGTCTGATAAATCAAAGATAGTAAGAGGTTTCATTACTTATATAGAACCTTAATTTTATGCTAAGCTGTCCTTAAGATGCTCTGCAATGCTACTAAAGTACAATGCTATGTTTACTCATGAATAAAGAGGTTCAGTTATAAGACGTCATGTTTGGATAAACAGAATAGGTTTTTTATGGAGCTGTCCGGCCCAAGAAGATGAGAATTATACCAATTAATCCAATATTTAAACTTTAGGGAAAGCAGGCTTCGATAGTGTAGAAGCAGGCAATTGATGAGAAGTAGGGATGCGGATGTCTCGCTTGTCGTCATCGTAATTTCCATGAGGTATTCTATCGAATGGGCCACTTATCCAAGGAAAATGTCGATCGGATTGGAATATAGACTGAAATTATGCGGAAAGAGTTAGACCTTTAGGATAGTGCTTTCGATTCTTGCTTTCACCGTTGGAGCTTGGGAAAAGAGGGGGTCCAAGAGAAGGGGGAAATATATTAAGAAATAAACCTTGGTTTAGTTGAAATGAACACCAAGAAAGTAAGTGCTACTTTTTTGTGTGAAATTTTTTAATATTTTCATGAAAAAATTTATACGTGTCTTAATTTACATATATATATATTTAATTAATTAAATTCTAAAAAAATAAACTAAACTCAGAGGATTTGATTTGTGCAAATTTTTTCATGGATATACTTAAAAAATAACATACAAAAAGATACAAGACACCTAAGTAGAAGGGAGAACATCTACCCTCCATGTTAGAATTTTCTTTCGTCTACATGTAAATTAATTGGGCCTTCTTCTTCATCCATATCAATAAATTCAAAATAAATGAAATTACTTTCTGTAGAGTAGACGTATATAACTCCCCTCGCCCGCCCTCTCTCTTCTTGAGCCAAATAAAGAATATATTTTCACCTTAATTACATAAACAAAGTATTATAAGTATTTATTTATAATTATTTAAAAGTTTCAATTTAATTTAATCATTATATACTTCCTCTGTTCCAAATTATACGCCGTTTTAACCTCTTTTATTTGTCCCACAATATAATTTATTTTATAATTTACAATTTATATTTATTATTTTTTTCTATTATTACCCTCCAATTTAATATCCTCTTCCATTTATTGCGAAGAAAAACAATTATAATTATAAACAAAAGAGATAAAAAATATTTTAAATATAATAAATCTATATTTATTATTTCTTGATCAATACGAAACTGCGATAACGTGACAGAGATAGTATTAGTTTTTTCATTGGTAAGGCGGTATGATTGTTCATTGTTACACCCAATTAAAAGTGAGAAACAGCCCAGGTGGCTTGATCGATAACTTAGATTTATGCATTAAATCTGTTAAGATTAATCTCGTGATTTAGACCTAATTAATACTGTGGGGCCTAAGTACGAGGATGGGTGGCACTGCGATCTTACTCGAATATTCTTAACATGACTTCACCGGATTATGACGGCATCCAATCCCACAGGGCACAATACAATGAACGCCATTCTGGATTCCGGATTTCCTGCTTTTTCCTCCCCTCCTTTGGGTCTGTCTCCGAGTCAAGCCACCTAGATCGGGAATCCAGCCTCATTATGCGATTTTGTTTCGGCCTTTATAACAAATATAACATGCAACAGATTCTTCCAGATTTGATTCCATCAGGAATGCTATGGGCTTCAATAGAGAATCGAAGGTTGCATAATCTATATGCGTTTCCATCAAGGACGGAGCATTGCTGTACCTCTCAATGTCGGTGACAAAGTCTTTACTCTTTATGCGTCTTCGTTAATTTTTCTTCAAGTTTTGTAATGAATATTACGCAATCTATTTAACCTTTTGTTATAACTTATAACGTTGGACAAGAAATTTGAAACCGTCATATTCCATAATGCGACCTGCTGGTAAAAATCCCATACATATGAGGCATTTGGAGTTTGGACAGCTGTTTTTTTATTATTCTTTATGGGCATTATTGTTTTTGATTTATGAAAGGAGTATTTGGTAATTGATTCCTTTGGTTGCATGATCGCTCTTTTATGGTTTTAAAATTCAGTTGCTTATACAAAGATTTGAAAAGATAATATAGTTTCCTAGTATTATTCTGTACATACAGTTAAATAAACTTGTCTCTCTAGTTATACCGTTGAGCTAGAAGTCGTGAAAGTAAGAAATGCTAATTCTCTATCTAGCACTTTTTTTTGGTGTTCTTTTTTTTTCTTCTTTTTTTTTACTGATAAATTTTTGTTGGTGTTATTTTTTCATGTTTTCTTCTTTCCTTTCTGATGACTTATTTCATGAAATCTTGTTTATTTGCCCGAGCATGTACTGGATTTTTGGAGCTGAATTGTGTGTGATAGAAGCAAGTTTCTCCCATCGGATGTCACTTTCAGGATTAGCTTTACAGTTTCCAGATATTTGTAAACTGCAGTTTGGAAATGCCACCCTTTGTGAAGGACTTATCGTGCAAGGCTTCCTTCATTTCTCTTGCGAATTCAATCATTTGAGAAAAAGTTTTTGGAGCCAGCTAACTTGTTTCCATTCTACAATGGTGGTGCAGGAATTCATGGATGGTGATGGGATTAGTGAAGGAACTGTGATTTTTTGACCTTTCATTAAGGTTTCTTTCTTCCTTTTGAATATTCAATTGTTTGAGACTAAGTTAGGATTCAGGATCCAGCTGTTCCCATTCTGAATGGCAGTGAATGAATTTGTAGATGTCGATGGTATTAGTGAATAAACTGTTTTTGATGATTTCTTATTGCATTTGAATGGTTTCATAAACTCTCTATCTACCTTGAAATGAGAGCTATATGATCTGACCTCTGAGGAAACCATGTTAAATTTGAATGCCTTTACATGCATACTTCTAAGGGAAGGAAGAAAAAAAGAAGCAGGATTCTAGAAGGTAACCCTTATAATGAGCAGAGAATAGTACATTTGAATTTTGTTAGGAGATTGAAATGGAGAACTGTATCTCACTCATTCAAGTTTTATAAGGCTTACAATGCCCTTTGTCCTGGAGCTCACAAACTTCAGGAAAATTCCTTCCATCCTTAGATATTCAGTGCTCGTTTCTTTAAAGCAACAAGGGGCAGAATACCTAGCATGATAGGAATACCTTTTCTCTCCCCTTTCTAGTTACTCTTACATTGTTCCATTCATGACGATACGGAAGTTTTCAAAAATCTTTATCATCCAGTGCGACTCTGAAGAAGAATGACACATGGGAATTCGAGTGAATAGACCAGCTCAACTCCAAATTACTCTTTGTTTTTCTTCTTTCTTCTTCCTCAGATATGTTCATATGTGGTTGGGTTGAGTTGATTGTGCCTTTTCATTATAGTTTCTGTTATTTTGCAGAATGATAAGCCACACCTTAGTTTGATTAATTTTTGATGGCTTTGTAATTTATCCAGTAAAGAGTAGTTTATTTAGAAATAAAAGGAGGATACATTTCTGTCAAAAGACATAAATCTGTTTGAAGTCAAAAAAGAAACAGCAAATGGCTTCTGTTTGCTCATGAAAGGATATGAGAATTGTGGCCTCATTTCCTATTTTGTTTCCCATGACTGCGGGAATCTTTATTATTCTTTATGAATAGATCTTCCCTTTAAGTCTTTTTAGCCTTTGTTTTTTCCCCTCCCCTGCCCCTCCTAATCCACTTTTCTCATACGGGTTCCATAGAATTCAATTTGTTGAATAGCTTTAGTCAGAGAGTTTTACTTTGTTATGTTGGATCCAGTCAAATTTGACTTGCTTTTCGAAAACTAATCTAATTGACTGAAGTAGGAAGAGGTAAATAATAATTGTAAGTTTCGTGAATTTCCGTAGCAGAATCTTCCAATTCATAACCCAGAAGCTATGTATACCTGTAGAGTGGTTGTTTCTGTTCTCCCTCTAACATGGCTGGATAGTGTTCTTCAACTTCAGGGGTGCACTCTCTTGCTGATTCTTGATTGGCATCAGCTTTTTATCCGTTCTTTGTTCCATGCTTATTGGGAATGTCCCGTCCGGTGATTTAATCATGATCGGCCTTGCGCGGAATGAGGGCCGAATTATCCTCCTCTCTTCCCCGTTCCGTCCCCAATGTGTCAGTTTTTGGAATCTAACAGGGACAAAGTTGGTAGAAGAAAAGAATAAAAAAATTTGACCCTTCGAATAGCTGGAATATTGCTTCCCAGAAAATTAGCCCTTTGATAGCGATGCGTTTATATCTACTGCCTCCTAATGGGTATTGTAAAATGTGAACACATTCCCATGCATCATGACGTTTTCGTTTTCATTTTCTTTTTTCTTTGTTAAAAATATAAATTATTTGATTAATTATTCAATTAAAAATTAAGATTTTTTAAGTCTAATCATCCTCCCTTTTGATATTCTCCATTCGAGAGAAAAATAATGAAATTTTAAATATATATGTACATGTATTGGTTTCCGTGTTAGTTAACCTCTCTAAGTCTAATGTGGAAAATTTTGATTTTAAAATTAGTATGTAAAGCAATCAGTGCAAAGAAGCGGACCATCGCTCTGTCTCTTACTCTCGCTCTCAGCGTAGACAAACTGTGTTAATTCTTTACTCAGACAATGAGAGAGATGTTTAACCAAATTCTTTGATATTCAAATTTGCCATTTGTTTTTTAGGTTTGATTATTGTTGTTGTTATTATTATTATGATTAATGGTCCTACGTAGCTACCCATTTTTTTGGATGAACATTTTAGACCTGTAGCTTGTGTGCGAATTGGGTTGCATGCTTCTATATCAATGGACCTCTTCAATTCACATATTTATCTATTTCTCAGGCAAAAAATTATGTTATGTATAAACACTGGTTATATATTCCAGAAGTTACTGAACTTGCTTGATATGGAATAAGAGATATATACATGGGCATATGAACCAGAATCAACTTTTCTTTTTTAAGGCTATGCTTGTATTTTATCCATGGAGAGTTTTCTTCTTATTATATACTCCCTCTATTTCAAGATATTTTCATTTTTGATTTGTTCAAAATTGAATATCTTGTTTTTTAATTTAATTAAAATTTTATTAAGAAAATTGTTACCGTTAAGTTAAAATTAATTAAGTCAAAATGAGATATTCAACTCTGAATGGAGGGATATTTCTTCTTATATTAGGATAAAATTGTATTTTATCTAGAGCTTTTATCAAGAAATATAAAAGTAAAATCTCATCAAAAGCTATAAAAAATCCTTGAATTTGACAAGTGATAGGGATATAAAATAATGAAATAAATATAAGCTCCAATCCACCATTGACATTTAAAAATATCCCAACACTGACTACCTTTAGATTAAGGGGAAAGTCTCTTGTGGTGAAATCCCTTCCACTGGTCACAGAGGACCCTTGCGTTAGTGGGAGGTAAAAAGAGGAATGTGCACGGGCTGGTAAAGGATAGGAGGAGACGACACAATGGATAGAGTGCCAGTTTGGGATAGAACCCTTGCCAAGACAGTCACTTGCTGAATCGGTTCAGGATATTGCCCTTGTCGAGATTTGAATTTCCAAATGCCATTGGAGTTAATCAAACGTCACTCCTGCCGTGCCAGCTCACCTATGCCCGGGGGCAAACTACCTACCATACCGGAAAATCCATCTAGGCTTCGACGACTGGAATTTCAATCGTTAGATCACTGCTACATATATATTCATCTCAATAGTAATCTAGTTTAGCTCAAGTCTTCCTTCTAGTCTCTTGTTTGTACGAGTTTCAGGTACTTAGAAGATTCCTTAGTTGAAGAAATAGCAACAAATTATAATTTTTATCTATTCAACTTTAATTTTTCTTTAGTACAATCAATCAAACAAACATGATATCCTTAGTCTCCGGTGACAAGAAGGAAAATTCTGACTTTTTTTTAAAAAAAATTTAATGGTGTTTGGATATATTCACTCACCTTGATCGTATCTCTAAATACCGTAACTCACTAAGGTTAGATAATTTAATAAAATCGAGTTGAACTTACGATCTACGCTATACAGATTTCACCTTTAAACTATCCAATCACATTCTTGAATGCAACATAAATTCAGACTTGAAGGTTTTGGACTCATGCACACTGTATCAATTAGAGAACCCCAATTAGAGAATTTGAATTATTCCTAATGCATTAATTCCAAACGACAAGTGTCACCTCGAAGATTATTAATTAAAATATATATATTCCATGCCTGTCCCTCCACCTTAAAAATTTTCTTCTAGTTTTAATTGTAAAATAAATAAATATTTATATATTGTATGTGAAAGAGAGAAATTTCTTTATATGTTATGTAGAAAAAAAACAAGAAGTAAGAGTAGAGAACCCCTTTCTAATATAATCCACGCAAGTTGAGGATGAAGACATGGGTATTAAGTAGAGTCTCGTAAACAAAGACAATCTACTTTTTGTATAATATGGGAAGATAAGTATGACGTCCTTTCCTTTTCTGTCTCATCTTTTGGAGACTTAAAAGAGGATTTTGATTTTGACTAGTGATGACGAAAAAGTCTACTCAAAAACTTCAAACTTAGAACACCATTCCCACTTAAGAATAAGGAACCAATTAATTGACACTCGTATGTAATTAATTGACACATTGGGTGAAGTAGTGAGTGTACGAAATATATATTTTTAGTTTGAAATTAAAAATAAATAAATATAAAAGAAGGAACAAATTAAGTTTGTTAAAATATTTCAATTTGTATTTGTGAAGGAGCCCCTCCTCCTCTTAATAATTAGGTATTTAATAGGTCTAAGGCAAAAAGGGATAATTGTAAACCAAATCAGTGAAATATATCTTTCTTTTTTCTCATCTATGTATACTGGAAATTAATTATTTTCACCATGGAATATATTTTGCCAAAGAATACGATGTATTAGTTTCCATTTAAAGATGAAAAAGAGTAACAAAAGTCATGTTTCAAATTTAATTTATTTTGGGACATAAAAGAGCCAAAGACTTATTCCATATATACTTTTATTTTTTTAAAATTTTTCTTAGACCTGAAGAGGTCTTTTTTGTCACAATTTCTAAATATATATCCTAACATGATTTTAAAATTTTTAATGAGTTTACCGTCAGGGGTCTATATATATGGCACCATGCATGCTCAAGAATGTCTTATGATTTTAAATTAATTAGACACGACATTATAGATTCTCATATTACGAATCAGGAAAGAATTTATCATTACTATCTAATAAATTAAAAACAAATTTAATTTCTATAATCGTTGAAAATCCCACATCAGATATTTGTAAGGGTATATTATAATATATAGGAATTTGGACAATCCTACCCAAAGTTAACTTTTTAGATTGAGTTAGGTCCAAACCTAGATTTTAACATGATATTAGAGCCAAAGCCAGTGTTTGTTTGTTGAAGTTGAGCCCATGTCCATTCCGGCTTGAGGGAGTATGTTAAGAATCTTACATCGAGTCTCTATTAGGTTCAAACCTATATTTTAACCATAATAACTTAATAAAATGGACCTATATTTTAACCATAATAACTTAATAAAATAAGAAAAACAGATATCAAATCAACATGTTCGAATAAAACCAAATCAATTTTTGTTAAAAAAAAAAAACACTTTATGTCCAAATTAAGATGGTCTGAGGTCAAAGCCAATGGGACATGATCCTCTAAGTACACTTGACTATAGACAGAAATTTTCAGTGCGCTTGCCGGCGTTTAATTATGAACTTCATAATAATTCAACACCAAGAGAGGAGGACGTTCCTACTTCCTAGAGATATTCTACTCGGAGGATTCTGTTTATTTTACATGTATATTCCTCAGTACTTATCGTTTCCGATATCTTTTATGTCCTCTGCTCATATGCTTACCCTTCTCCAGACATATAAATATGTATATCCGTATGGTTGAATATAAAAGAAGTTAAGTAATAATTCAACCAGTGCTTGACAAGGTTCAAGACAATCAAAGTACGCAATATCCCGATGAAGAATAATCGGGAGGAATCGTTATTTATTTTTCTTTTTTTTTGGGTCCCCGTGGGGTTAATTTCTTGTTAAGTTGTGATGAGTCCAAAATCTATGCTTTAATTAATGTAAGTTTAGCATATCCGGGTTAGCTGGGCGGACAGAGAGTTTTGCAAATGTTAATTTGTATAGAAAATCATAGTTTTTAAATTAATGGTAAGCAAGTTTCCTTCCTTGGTTTGAGGGCCAAAATTAGTCCTTGATGTCTTTAATTAGCGTAAGAAATCTGATCATGATCGATCGCTAATCAGCTCACGTGAGTTTTCTTGTTCCTGCAATAAGGGGGTTGTTCTGTAGCTAACCTTTGAACTTTTATTTTAAATTTATTTTTTAAAAGTAAACCTCCTTTTAATTCTTAAGGCACCTTGAAAAACCTTGAGTTTTTTATGTTTATCAAAGGAAAAAAAAAAAAGGAGAAAAGATAGGACACCTTTCCAATTTTAGTAAGGACTTTTAATTAAAATGATCTCACATGTTTGGATCAAAATATTATTGGATTTCTTATATCTTTTTTTTTTTTTTGAACTATTAGGATCCTTCGTGAACTTAAGTGAAGTCAAATAGTCCAAATCAATGCGTGGACTGCACATGACTAATTAAAAGGGATGAAGATGTCATTTTATATATCCCAAATTAATCCAACTAAACAATAACATTAAAAAAATATTTATATTAAGCTAAAGAATCATTAAGCTAAAAAATTGGGTAAAAATTAAAAATTATGTATAAGCTGTAGAAGTAACAACTATTTACATTTTTCTTCTTTCAAATAATTAGACCAAGAATGAAAAATAAGATTTTACTGAAGTGGTAAAGTAGTCTTAGATGATCGAGATTTATCCTCAAACGATTCCAAGGATTAGTCCCAAATAAAAAATCCTCTATTAATCTCCATTTAGCGAGTCAGTGATTCCAACTTGGAACCAAACTAACAGGAATAAGCGAGACAGTGAATGAGACACACAAGTCTCCTGCAGTGCCACATTGATTGTTTCATCCCAAATCATACATTTTATATTTATATAAATAAATAAATAAATATATA
>JAOXNR010000001.1:11759987-11779815 GCA_028571225.1 Parsonsia alboflavescens | reverse complement strand
TATATATATATATATATATATATATTTATATTCTTATATGAATTTGGATTCATGCGTCCGACCCATGAATTGTATGGTCCATATTTAGCAAAGAAAATGTGAAAAAAAAAATGTTATTTCACTATTCAGAATTGAATATATTATTTTGACTTATATGTGCATTTTAAGATAAAAGTTTAACTTGGTTCTTTTCGAAATTGTAATGTTAATTTTCTTAGTAAAATTTTATGTAATTTATATTAAATGAAACATTTATTTTTAAATAATTAAAATTGAAAAATAAAATATTTAATTTCAAATATATATAATATTATTTTTACATATAATTTATTCGACTTGATTTATGTGTCATTGTGTTTTCTTTCACCTCCCCTTTATGTGCGTGTTGAAGCATCTTTATCGCAAAGGGAATGCCGTAAAGTCCAAGACTTGATCAGGACTGCATTCAACGGTAAAATTCCAGGTCACATCGAAGTAAAAGGTCTGACCGTTCCCGTGTTGAATTTTTTACTGCTTGACCAGCAACAGATATTTGGTGGCCCGTAAAAAATTTCATATTGCTCATGAAATTTCGTCCAGCTTTCATCACAAAAGTAATCAGCTCGAAAGAAAAATAGGATTAAACAAAAAAAGAAAAAGAAAACGCGCAGGATCAAGACATGTAAAAAATAAATGTATATAAGTATTGGGGTAAACTATTCTTTATTTCTATTAATAAATAGACCAATAAATTGGAAATTCTCTTTGAGACTTATTTAAATTAAAATAATGATAATATTAGAAAAGGTTCAATTAAAGTAATACTCCCTCCATCCGTAAATATATCTATTTTCATTTTAGATTGTTTAAGATAGAATGTTTCATATTTTAAAATATATGCCGTTTTCAATACAAAATTTTATTAATCACCTCTTTAATTTAAAGATTTACAACTGCTTACCTAAAATTATCGCCACTAGTTAAATTAATGAAAAGAGTAAACTTAGTCATTTTTTTAAAGTTAAAATACATTCTTAACTTTTTATCAAGTTAAAATGGAAAGTTCAATTGCCGATAAAAAGACTATTAAAAATATATAAATAATACTCTATCCGTCTTTAATTAAAAAGAAAAAATTTCCAAACTATCCCCATGGAAGAAAACACTAACAATGAAAGAAATAAAAATGTTTGATAAAGAGAGATACATAACATAATATTGGGGGAAAAAAGTATAAGTATTAATTAAACTCCTAACAATCATTTATAATAAAAGATATTTCTTCAAAAATACTTAGTGAATGAAGTAATGAGTGTTCTTAACCTTCTTTTTACTAAAACGTCAATCATTTAAAAATGATAACTCCGTATAAATCAAATCATCAGCTTCTCATGAAATTTAATTCTACCTTCAGGACCAAGAATTAGGAGGTATTTCGGATCCGTCAGAGCCATCCGCTGAAGGTTATTTTTCCGAGCTTTCCAGATTTGGTCTGCGGATAAAAGTTATCTTTCGGTAAAGTCAAGAAAAATTGGAGATGAGAGTAGGCATATGGTCGACTTCAGTAGTCAGTACTCAGTACGCGACCTTTTTGCCGACTATAGTACCACGGAGAGACACGTGGCCCACGAATTAATTAATCAATCAATGAAGAAACCTAGCGTAAGAGGAAGAATGGTTCGAGTGGGAACAAGCATACTGAGGTATGGGTTGATCATATCAACCCACACGGAATTGAAAGATTTTTTCAGACTGAAATCTGAAACAATTGAAAACTAATCTAATTTATAATGACACTGGAGAATTAAAATAATTAAATGAAGCATTCTCGGGGATTTAGCTACTCAAAGTCATCATTGCATACATATTTTAGTTTCAATAATGCAATTCAACTGTATTAGAAGAAAATTTCTTTTCTAATACTATTAATTAGAGAATTTTTAGTTAATTGAAAATGACTTACTATATCTTTGTTTGATGTTGGATTAGATTTGTTCTGTTCAATCTACGGTCATTTTTATGAACAAAAATATTAAAAAATTTAAATTGAACTATTCGAAAGACCAATTCACAGAATATATTTACTTGTTTATTTTATTTTTTTTCTTTAATATTATAATTGCTCTTTAAAACATTTTTCTTTTTAGATATTCTTCAGGATATTTTGCGAAGAAAGAAATTTTACTTTAATTTTAACGAAATAATTTATAATTGGAATTAAATAAAAAAAATATATATTTTTTTAATTTGCGAATGATATCGATTGAGACTTAAAGATATGTGGTTAGATATTTCTAAAGCATTAACATCGATCCAAATTGTCCAAATATAAATAATGAAGTCACATTACGGTCAAAGATTAAATGTCCTAAATGTCAGGGTTTCACATCGAAATATTCCTAAGTTATTCTTCCCACTCATTATTCATTATTGTTGTCTAACGAAATTAATTTGTAAAAAATCAATAAAAAATCTGACTCCAACGGTTTCAAACCGACTTAACGAGATTCTTTCTGATGTGGCGGACCAGTAGTCGACCAGAGAGAATAGATTACACCTTCCTCATTCCTTCTCGTCTCCCTATTCCTCAATCTCCCTCTCAATCTCCTCCCCCACTCAGCACCAGCCTGTAAATTTCTGAATCAATCCCTTCTGTAAAACGCGTATTCCACCATTATAGTTAGCCTACCGAACCGCCTATTTAAATTTCTAAAGTTCTAACCCCAACTCTGCTCTGATAACAAAACTACGAAATTAATCATACCCAATTTCATCCCAGGAATCCTTCCAAATTGTCATAAAACAAATCCAATTCTCAAAAACCTGACCGTTGCTCCGATGGTTGTTTTCAGAAACATGGGTTGGCTTTCTGAGATGGGCACTCGCATGATTAACCATGGTGACAATCGCAAGCGTTCTCTGACGAAGGGTCACGACGGCAAGAAATCTTCACAGTTGGGAATTCTGGCGTTTGAGACCGCGAAAACCATGTCGAAATTACTCTCCCTGTATAAGTCTCTTTCTGATGAACAAATCTCCATGGTTAGGAACGAAATCGTGGGATCTGAAGGGATTAAGTATTTGAATTCGACGGATGAAAATTTTCTTTTGAGCCTTGCATGTGCAGAGAGGCTTGAGGAACTTGACAAAGCGGCACGCGTCGTGGCTCGTTTAGGCCAAAAGTGCATGGACTTTGGTTTGAATCGGTTTGATATTGTTTACTCCGATCTTAAATTGGGGACAATAGATCTTCGAAAATTGGAATACGGGGCCAAAGATGTCCAGAAGAGAGTTGAGAAGATGGAGAAATTGATCGTGGCAACTTCGGCATTGCACTCGGCGTTGGAGGGTCTCACGGAATTGGAATTGTCCGAGAGGAGGCTAAAGCAATTTAAAGAAAACTCACCGATGCAATTGCAGAATGCAAATATGAATCTCTTTTATCAGAAACTTGAGCAACAGAGGAAGGATGTCCGCCATTTCAGAGAAATCTCATTGTGGAGTCAGTCGTTTGATAAGAGTGTTGACCTAATGGCACGAACCGTATGCGTCGTGTACGCTAGAATTTGTGCTGTTTTCGGCCCTTACATTCCAGTTATTCCGTCAGTTTCATCTCGTTCTTCACAGCAGAGAAGCATTAATGTCCGATTTCAGCAGGAGACTTGCACAATTGATACCGTGAAGGAACAAATCTTTTCTCGCTCGGGACCCATTCCTATAACTAGTAAGCCTAATTTGGTTCGGTTTCACAGTCGAAAATCTATTCTCTTCGCACATGAATACGAGGGTTCCGAAATTGGAAAAGCCACAAAACACAACGGGGTGTTTCATGCAGCAGGGCCTTCCACTGTGGGTGGCTCCGGCCTTGCCACGCGTTATGCTAATCTCATCGTATTCGCTAGTAAGTGCATAGATTCGGCAGAACCTGTAGATGCTGATTCAAGAGAAAATTTGTACGAAATGTTGCCCGGAAACCTGAAATCTTTGGTACGATCCAAGTTAAGCAAGAAAATGAAAGAAACAGGGGAGGATGAACTTCTGGCAGAGGGATGGAGGGAAGCTTTAAAGGAGATACTGAGATGGCTCGCACCCATGGCTCACAACACCATACAGTGGCAGATGGATAGAAATCCAGAGAAGATGAAGTTTGAATTAAAACCAACTGTGTTGCTCTTGCAGACCCTGCACTTTTCCGATAAAGAGAAGACAGAAGCCGCCATTGCAGAGGTCTTGGTTGCTTTGAGTTGCATATTTAGGTATAAGAGTTGTCGGTGTTGTGAATCATGACTTGCTAGTGACTATGCAATGGTGAAAGATAGTTGCAACATTGTAGTGATAAACTACGAATTTTTTGAAAATGGAAGAGATTCAAGAAAAGAATTTTTGGGTTTTTTTTTTTTCCCCCCGCAAGTTCTTATTTTGTGCAATAGAGGCCTTTTTTCTTTTCAAGTTTCTCCAATTTTTGCAAATTCATCTTAGGACTATGCTCGGGAGATCATATTAACCCAGTATCTAGAACTAGAAGATTGAGATAATAAGTTTTGTAATCTTTCTTTTTTGTTTGCTAGGTAAGATGTTAATTTGATATCTTGATTATACAAATTACATGTTTAGAGAGGAGAATTACCAGAACTCACTTGTTTTCTAGGTGACTTCCGAACTCAAGAATTTTAATGGATTTTGATACTACAAACGAAAGAAACTACATTGTTGAAATTGCCAAAAAATTTTTTCACCTTCATCCATTACTCCCGAGTCCAAAATACAATGAGTGGCAGATTTCACATCTGCTCCTAGTTTAATATGCTGCTGGCTCTGCTTCTAAAGAGGATTTTATTGTTCATCTTTTGGCACCGGAAACCTTCCTGCTAGTCCCAATAATAGAGACAATGTGCAATATATCCAAAGAAACTTAAACATGGGTCTCAGACAAGACATCAATACGAGTATAAAATTTGATATCCGACTAACCAACCCAGTAATAAAGAGAAACACACAATCCAAAAAACAACTGAAATCTGTAATAATTGCAGTGGAACCAAGAAAACCTGGTACAAATTTGAAGGGAAATCCAGATTACAAAACAAGATCATTTATTGTCCAAACTCCGGAAACTTCTCCAGACATCTCCGACCCCGATCAACCAACTGTGGGGGAAAAGACGACCTTATTGGATCCATCAACGGTGATTCTAACTCGATTATAGTCCAATTGTTGGGTGTACACCCAGGGTAACCGACAATAAATTCTATCCGAGCGATGGGCATTTCGGCCTTAATCTTCTCGGCGGCAGCATCTCCGGAGAAGCCAACCCATCCAGGCCAGGTCTTGGGGCAAAAAATTTCTGACTTGCAGGTATCTGGTGGAGGAGGTGGTGGTGGTAAGCAATTGCATTCCCTGCTTTCCATCTCCTCATCCATGTTTCAAAAGCAAAATGCGATCTGCATTTGTTTGGTAACATTTCATTATTAATTGAAGCCAGAAGCTAGTCAGAAGGGGAACTGAAATTTTTTATTAAATGAGTACTCCAATGAAAGTTGATTTTGAATTAATTAACACTGGGAGATCTATTTTTGTTATATAGGAACCTTCCTTGCCCTCATGTTTCAAGTCCAAGATTCAAGGACACCAACTAATCCATATGATTCATAGTATATGTCATTTTAGATTATTGAATACTTAATTAGAAATTAAAGTAATAAAAACACTTGCAAGTAAAACTAGAAAAATAGCAATAAATTTCCTATCAAATTTTCGTAAAGCTATCTTTATCAAAAAATAAATTTGCAGGACTAAAGTGATCTGTAGTGTAAATTGAAGAAGGTACAATCTTTCTATTATCCGTTTCTTTTTACACTTTTCAAATAGTAATTTTATTTTTCATTAAAGCATTTAATGAAAAGTTTCACATCATAATAATCTTCTAATCACATTAAATATTAGGATTGGATTAATATGAATATTATTTAATGTAAGAGGTATTTTAGTGTAACAAAAATATTAATTATTAAAACAATCATTATCTTAATTTGTTTTCTTAAACCTTATCTTGGTTTGACTCTTTGACTTTTATAAAGTTTAAAGTGAGATATTTTGTTTCAAAATGATTATCATTTATACATTTCAAGACAAAAGGTATAAATGAATTATCTCATTTTAGCCTTTTTATTAATTTTATTATTTTTAATAAGTGACCAACCAATTAATTTCTCCTAAACAACCTCAACAATCATTTAAACAAATGGAGTAAATGATAATTTTCTATCAAAATTCACGAAACATGTAATTGAGATTTTTTTTATTGTTCCTAAATTTATTTATGATGACCAATGTTTTTTGGATTGGATCAGATCGGTTGGTCAGACCATGAATCAATCATCAAATCGATTCGAAAGAGGATACTGAATCGTTTTTTATTGAAATCGTTCTCTAAATGCAAAATCAGAATAGATCTGTCGATTGGACTAGTAAATCGATAAACCTAATACTAAATCGACCGATTTTTCAAAAAACTCAAATTGGGGTCAAATTTGATCAATTTTTTTTTTTAAAAAAAATAAACTTTAATATTAAATCATTCTTCAATCAAATAATAAATTTATTCATTTAGTTATTTTGAAATCAAAATTTTACTCAAAATATATTTCATTATTAAATATTAATAAATAAATAAAATATCTCATAATTTTCAAGCTTTACCCATATTAAAAATTATCATGTTTAAATCCTATAAAATAGACCTTATGATTATGAATTATAAAAAAATATTAATATTATATCTATAAATTTAATTTGAATATTATTGTATTATGAAATTATTATATCTTCTATTGCTGATAAAAAAAATTTTATCGATAAGAAATATAATTTTTATTTTTTTATTATAATATTTTCGATTTAATTACGATTAAATCATTGAATCGTAAATCAATAACTTTTTTGACTCGATATCCGGTCCAATTGTGAAACATTGATGATGACTTTAAATATTAAAAAAACAAAAATCATGACTTTACTAACAAAGATTTAAATGACCAAAAAAGTAATTTTCTCTATTTGCTCTATTAAGTGAAGTGTAGAAGATTCGTGACTTTAGAATTCAGATAGATATTTCTGGACAACTTGTCCCGAATCACTAGGTGGTTAAGGTCCCGCCAAGCTAGATATCATCATCAACGGCGTCGTTTTGTACCGTTTTCTTGTCTCCATTGAGAGCATACTGGATCAGACTCGGAATTTCCTTTCCCAGGCATTTTTTCTCTTTAGTTTTTCTTCTTCAAAAAAAAAAAAATTATTTTGGTGGTATTCATCACATATTATTGAGGCGTCAATAATTAAAGTCTTCAAATAAATTTAAAGCATTTCGTTCCGATATTCTTCCAATTCCTCTATAAAAATATTTTTTTTAATGCATTTTTTTTTAAAGAATTAAACTTCTTTAACTTATTCAAAACATTATATCAAAATAAAAAAAGTGAATTCGATACATAAGTCTTCTTAACATAAAAAGTATTCATTATTTTTCTAAAATAATATCCTAAATAATCTTTCTTCTTCCAATTTATTAGATAATTTAAATAAGAATTTTTTAACAAATATATTTTTATTTCTTAATTCATTTAGAACAATTGAAAATAAACTAGATGATTTTATAAGAGACAAATCCATTACAATCTTGTTTTGGTATTGATGGAGCTCGAAAACGACACATCCCGACAGTCAATAACATCTGTGAGAACAACAGGAAGATAAAATCATCAGAGTGGAGAGCTTCGATGCTTAAATCGGTTCACGTTAAAAGAGAATTACTTGCACTCCCGTGTGTTCTCTCTATGTGTGTTTTGATCGTGTGTATTGAGTAATAATCCAGCAATTTAGATGAAGTTACCTAATTTGAATAAATATCAATTATGTGAAAGTAGGCATATTATTTTCAAAATTAAGGAGTTTCCATATTAAAAGATAACATTTTATGTACCTCTCTAGGGAGAGATTTACCAGCTTATTAGAGATCTTTTAAATCATCTTCGTGACCTCCTGATCAATCTTTTTAGGGACCGCGATAAAGTGATTTAAGGCTTAAAATGGTACGAAAGGAGATGTAAACATTTAATTTTGTACAAAAATCAACTTAGATCTCTAAATCTCTTTGTTTTCTCTCTCACAAATATTTTTTTATGATACTCTTACTAAAGGTATTATTTATCAGTATTATGACTTGTAATGTATCTTAGATTTAAAATAATTTCAATCATATACAAAATGATTTATTTTAAAAACTAACCTAAAGAAAAAAGTATTACCATTACATAAAATATTAAAAAAAAAAAACTACTTTTAGCATTTCTACCTTTTCCACCATTTCGGGGGTTTATAATTTTTGTGCGAACAAAAATATCTACGAAAATTATGGTGGAAAGAGAAGCTTAAATGCCAACCTCAGAAGCTTACTCAGTTACCTGAAGCCTCCATGGTCCAATCACACCCGGAAGCCCACATCATCAGAGAAGAACCGAACATCCATTTCAACATGCCCACGTAATAAATCCAACCCATGACTCTCCTGTGGCCGCAAAGAATTCATAAGCCAATCCACTGGATTTCCCATTTTTCTAGATTTCTCATCACTTCCCCCAATAGCAACACCCATTCCAGAATATAAAAGACTGCCCTCTGTACTTTCCCCGCTCCAAACTAACGTTTGAAGTTGAACTTTCAGCTTCATAAATTTGTCACTAACAGCTCACTCCATCTCTTCTCACATTTGTGATTGATCTTAGAGACTTACTGTAGAATGGCTTCCTCTGTGTCAACCGTCGGTGCAGTTAAGGTACTATGTTTTTCCCGTCATCAATGGTTTGTATGAAAATCTTTCTTCTTGATTTCATCGAACTTGGGAGTTTGTCATTTTAAGTGATTTCTGACGTTGATGGATTAAATTTAGCTTTAGTGTCGTGGAATGTTTTGTTACCTTTTAAATCTTGAATTTTGTTTATTCTAACCATGAGAATGTCTCTGCTGCAGTTGAATTTGGGCAGCTGCAATTCTGGTACTTCAGTTCCATGCACAGCCTTCTTGGGCAAAAGTCTAAAGAAAGTGACATCCAAAGCAAACAGCCCCAATTTCTCATCCAGGAAATTTAAGGTTGCAGCAGAAGTTGATGGGAAAAAACAAACCCGCAGCGACAAGTGGCAAGGCCTTGCTTATGACGTCTCCGATGATCAGCAGGACATTACAAGAGGAAAAGGGATGGTTGACACCCTTTTCCAAGCGCCCATGGGTACTGGCACTCACGACGCCGTTTTGAGTTCTTATGAATACATTAGTCAGGGCCTTCGCCAGTAAGTAGTAGTAGTCAAACCGATCTTCGTTTTCATTTCATTTTAGCTAAGTTTGTTCTTTAATAATTGATTCTCCAACAAAATCTTGATCAATATTTTTTCCAGATATCAATTTGACAATAACATGAATGGATATTACATAGCTCCTGCTTTCATGGACAAGCTTGTTGTTCACATTGTCAAGAACTTCGTAAACCTGCCCAACATCAAGGTTCATGGTCTACTTAATTAAGTTCCCCTTCCCAGTTAAAATCAACCCTTATTTTTGTAAGAAGAAATTTTAATGAATTCACTCGAATTCTTGCAGGTTCCCCTAATTTTGGGCATTTGGGGAGGCAAAGGTCAGGGAAAGTCATTCCAATGTGAGCTTGTCTTTGCCAAAATGGGGATAAAGTAAGCTTGTTTGTTAGCCAACTTCACTGGAATTAACCACATGTTTTGTTTAGCTGTTATCTGACGTTTTCCTGTATAACTTTTCAGCCCAATTATGATGAGTGCCGGAGAATTGGAAAGTGGAAATGCTGGGGAGCCTGCAAAATTGATTCGGCAAAGGTACCGTGAGGCGGCAGATAGGATAGCTAAAGGGAAAATGTGTGTCCTGTTCATCAATGATCTTGATGCGGGGGCTGGTCGTCTAGGGGGAACTACGCAGTATACAGTGAACAATCAGATGGTCAATGCAACCCTGATGAATATAGCTGATAGCCCCACAAATGTCCAGCTCCCTGGTATGTACAATCAGCAGGAGAATCCTCGTGTGCCCATTATAGTTACAGGAAACGATTTCTCCACATTGTATGCTCCTCTAATTCGTGACGGTCGGATGGAGAAATTCTACTGGGCACCTACTCGAGAAGACAGAATTGGTGTTTGCACTGGTATTTTCCGAAACGACAATGTTCCCAAGGAGGATATTGTGAAGCTTGTTGACACGTTCCCTGGACAATCTATTGGTAAGTTCAGTGTAATTTTAATCCATCAAATGATCAGCATACGGATCACCGATAAAAAAAACAAGTGATTGTTCCGGTTTGCAGATTTCTTTGGTGCCATCAGGGCAAGGGTATATGATGATGAGGTAAGGAAGTGGATTTCTGGGGTTGGGGTGGAAAGTATTGGGAAAAAGCTTGTGAATTCCAGGGAGCCTCCCCCAAGTTTTGAGAAACCCCATATGACAATCGAAAAACTCATGGAATATGGAAACATGCTTGTGCAAGAACAGGAGAATGTGAAGAGAGTCCAATTATCTGACAAGTATTTGAAAGAGGCAGCTCTTGGTGATGCAAATGACAATCCAATCGAGAAAGGAACTTTTTGCGGTTAGCACCCCTTCATTCTAATCCTTCATGGGATTACGATAAAGGTTTAAGATTGTGGAAGTGTTTATAGAACTTTATTGTTTTCATTGTCTGAATGCAGGAAAAGCAGCACAGCAGGTTAATGTTCCTGTCCCAGAAGGCTGCACTGATCCAAATGCAACAAACTATGATCCCACTGCTCGGAGCGATGATGGAAGCTGTGTGTATCAGTTATCATAGAAGCATTTTCAATAACATGTAGAATTCAACTGTTACATCTAGAAATTGTGTGTGTGCATTCTGTTCTAAATATGGATGTGTCTTAAGTCATTGAAATGGAAGGGAAGGTTGCTTTCAAAATTTCCCCTAATATTAATCAATTGTCAAACCAGTTTGTAGTAGCGATGAAACGTGCTGTTGTCCCTAGTAGTAAATAGTGCAGAAAAAGTCTCTCTTTTTCTCCTTATATTGATTTTTGACAAATAGAACTGGTTTCCCTGCTTGGAAATGTCAATCATATTTATGAAGCCAGCTCTCCTGCCAATTCTGAACCCTCATATCACAGTTAGTAACCAAAAGAAACGGAAATTTTGCCAGGTTAACCAAAAGAAAGGAAAGAAAATGTTGCAGCATTGAAGCATTTTACTGCCATCCTTCATTACATGTCATTGTATTGTGCTGTGGAGATGTTGATTATTTGTGGTTATGAAATTTTCCAGGCTCAACAATGTCTCCAGATTTCCAGAAAGAAGTTGAGGAGACCAAAAACCTCAAAACCGCAGAGTCCCAGATATCTGCAGATATCCAGAAAGAAGTCGAGGAATCCAAACTCCTCAAAACTGAAGAGTCTCAAATATCTGCAGATTTGGAGAAAGAAGTAGAAGAATCCAAACCACTCAAAACTGAAGAGTCTCCAATATCCGCAGATTTTCATACAGAAGTGGAGGAATCCAAACCCCTCAAAACTGAAGAGTCTCCGATATCTGAAGTTGAGGAATCCCAACCCCTCGAAACTGAAGAGTCTAAAATATATGCAGATTTAGAGAAAGAAGTGGAGGAATCCAAACCCCTCGAAGCTGAAGAGTCTCCAATATCTGCAGATTTTCAGAAAGAAGCGGAGGAATCCAAACCCCTCAAAACTAAAGAGTCTCCGGTATCTGCAGATTTAGAGAAAGAAGTGGAGGAATCTAAACCCCTCAAAGCTGAAGAGTCTCCAATATCGACAGACTTTCAGAAAGAAGTCGAGGAGACCAAAAATCTCAAAAATGAAGAGTCTTCTGAGCTAGATTCAGATTCTTTGCAAGATTTGATTACATTATCATATTTACTGTTGAGGTACCTGAAGGCCGTGGGGCTCAAATTGATACAAGGATGAAGGGGAACTGGTTTTTGAGGAAAAGTGTGAGTATAACTGGACTATAGATTCAGTATGGATCATGTGATGTGATCTGTATAGGTATGGAGCCAATCCATATTATGTAGCCATAGCAGAGATGGTAAATGTTCGACATCTCTTATTTATACTTCTTAAGAGTTCAAAACAATCGCATGAGAACTCACATCACATTCATTCTCGCAATTTTTAAAGCCTTTACCATTACAACATCAAGGATGTAACATAGCATAAGAGAATGCTTATTTAGTTGCCTTTCCCAGGCGTTTTCTTGGTTAATAATACAGTCGGCAACTACTACAAAGTTCATCTCACAGAATATTTATGCTACAGTATTAGCCACATCTTGGTGTCCTTTGAACGTTTCCAGAGGAATCAGTGAAGATTCTCACTCGGTCTAGTCTGTAATCACATGTAACAAAATGATCGGGAGGAACTACCTGAACATTAGCATTGGGCATCTCTTCCTTAATCTTTTTCTGGGCTTCTTCGCTTGCTAGACCTACCAACTCAGGCCATGACGTTTTCTTTGGTTCTGTGACTTCTGTCGGCCTGATTGATCCTGATGTGATGAAGCACAAAAAAAGTCATAGAAATTCAAAATTTTTCCTTCACTAGGTTTGACAAGACCTTTCCTTACGATCAATTGAGCAGCACAAATAAGAAATTTTATCCATTTATTACCTGGTCCGGCATATCGCTCTTGAGGTGGAATCCCTTGTTCTTCGGTAAGTTCCTGCGGTGGATTCTCCTTGTCAGCCATAGCCGGGGTAGGTTTGGCTTTGACTGAGGGGGATACACTTGAAGATTTTGTGCTTTTGACTAATAATAGTACCATTAAATTTTAAATTGCAAACGTTGAGCAACGAGGCCGGCAAGAATCATAGAGACGACATTTGATCTTTATCTTGGACAGAAGTGCACTTCCTAAATACCGACTTCGTGGAATTCGGCAGAAACGGATTGTACGATGATAGTATTATTTAGAATTAATTTTTTTTCCTAGTAAATTTAAGGTGAAAAATAATGAAATAGGGATAAATTCAAACTTTTAGACAGGCCAATTAATGTATATAGTTTTGAATTAAATTTCTTAAAATATCGTTTTAATCATTTTTTATTTATTCTATTGTATTAAGTAACTCTTCTTCTTTTTCTCCTATTTTATTAAGAGCATATAATTTTTTTAAAAAGTGATTAGATATTATTATGAGAGCTTAAATGATTATTTATTTTAGAATATTTTTGTTTAAAAAAAAATGGACATTAAAAAAGGAAACTGGAGGAGAATTATATGTACCCTTTTTAAACTGAAACTAGTAATTAAATGAATTTATTGTAGTCATTCTTTGATAGATTGTACAGCTTTTGTGGGCCTTTAACCTCTCTAGGTTTATTTTGATCTGCAGCTGGGCTACTGGTTGGCTCTTTTATGGGCCTTTAACCTCTCCAGGTTTATTTTGGCTTGAAAAATTAAAACTGTGCCAACTTGTTGTTGACACTTTTATGGGCCTTTTACCTCTTTAGGTCTATTTCGACCCGAAAAATTGAAACAGGGCCAAATTTTTTGTTTCATTCTGTATACTCCCTCTGTCACTCTTTTTTTTTTACATATAAAAAATTACTGACCACTTTTATTATCTCATTTTTAAAAATGGTCATCTCTTAAATATTTTCAAACTATAATCATTTTTGGATATAAAATTACTCAATTATCCTTTAACATCTAAATAACCTGTGAAATGGTTGGATATGCAGATAAATAATCCGTAATTGAAAACCAACAACTCGTACATTTGATAAAGAAACAACTCATATTGAATGACGAACAACCTGTATCTTTGTTTTTTTTCATTTAGTATATCCACAAATAGTATGGTCAAAAAAGATATTCTCTTAGCTAAAATTTAAACCACCTAAAAGTATGATTAAATTTTAAAACGCTTATCCATTTTGATACAAAACAAAATTACTCCTTTTCTTTTCCCCCTAAAATGTCTTAATAACCTATTTGCTCCCATTGAATAGGAAAAATCAGTAATATATATATAAATTAACAACAATAACTTATATTTACTAATAAGAAAAGTGAATTTGATCTATTAGTAATGATGGATGGAGGATCAAACTTGGGGGGAAAGATTTAAGAATTTAACCCATATATAGAATTGTAAACCTCCGTCCCTGTCCGAGGACCACTGGAATAGGAGCCTGGTATTGGTCTCTTGCAAGTGTTTGGATGCGGTAGGTCAAGTTTCAAAATCAGCACAAGATTTAGGACCACAATTGGTTTTGAAGGAGACAATAACGGGAAGGTTTTGTTATCTAGTCTTTCTAGATTAGTGTCATGTCTGACTTAAACATCCGACATTACTTATTGACCAATTCAAGGTGGAAAATGGGGTTGCTCCCTTGGTAAAACTAGGATAAAGTTGAGCTAAAAGATGGTGATTCAAGATAAATTTATGAGGAAGTGATATCTCTTTAAGATCTACTCTTGTATTTAGAAATTGATTAATTGGTAAAGATGCATCTACTTGATATCCTGTCCAAGCGATTGGATTTCATATTCAAATAAACCTTGTAATTGTAAGAAAGTGATTTTTTTATTTATTGGCCTAACAAAAGAAAATTTGGGATAGGATATGCCCCCTTCAAAATCGAACGTTATTTATTTATAAGTTATTTATAATGATTTTATCAATATTAAGGTTAATTTTTTTTTTCTCCTTAAAATGTTCCAATGAAAAAAGAAAAGAAAGAAAGAGAGAAAAATGTTTTACTAAGAGAACAAATAATATTGACAAAAATGAGAGTTTTGAATATTTTATTATATATTTGTGTATAACTCTCGTTTATACTAATAAAATCTTATACATACCTTTAATTATTATTTTTTAATATATTTTATATGCGAAACCATATAAACGTAAACTAAACTTTAACAAAAATCCTAGATTGATATTTTTAAGACACATGTTAAATTTCTAATAAATAACTAGGAATGACATACAAATATGTAATAAGAGATTAAGAGAAAAAAGAGTAAATATCTATTAAACTATTAATAATTACTTACCATTAAAAGAGAAGAAGAAAAAAAAAAAAAAAAAAGTTCATATCACTTGTAAAAAGAAATGCCTTTCAAATTAATTGTTTAAGAATTGACATCACTTTCGTCCTATTAACAACCTCCCAAGCTCGAGCTTATACCTGAATTTACTTCACTTTCATCCTTAATTTCAAATTTTTTAACAACTTAATTTCAAATTTTTTAACAACTTAATTTCAACAATTATCCTGGAGAGATAGGGAGAGTTAACGAATGACGCAAGGAAACTGGAAGATCTCTGAATGTCTGATGGGGATGCTCCTGATAGCTATAAGGTGGAAAAATAATTTGAACAAGAAGCACTATATATGTTCACACCAACCAGTGGACTTCATTAATCCAAGGGCCAGGATCTCCTTTCTGCTGTTCCTGTTCCGTGGAATGTTAGAAAAAGTCCATCATGATATAGAAGTTTAATTCAAAAAGGGTTTTTTATTGATTATTGGATAAACCGTTAGCCATGTTGATTCTCATCAAAATAATTATACTCCAGTTTTGTTGTGTCCTCGTTAGTTTTGCATCCTCCAAGGACGACTTTGGTTTCACGTTCAATGGATTTCGATCCTCCAATCTGAGTCTTGATGGCATAGCCGAGTTCACGGCCAATGGCCTCTTGAAGCTAACCAACTCCACCAAGCAAGAAAAGGGCCATGCCTTCTATCCCAATCCTATACAGTTCAAGAATTCTTATAACCGTTCCGCTTTCTCCTTTTCCACTTCTTTTGCCTTTGCCATATTTTCAGAATATCCAACTTTGAGTGGCCATGGGATCGCTTTCGTGATTGCACCGACAGCAGGTCTTCCAGGAGCTCTCCCAAGCCAATTCCTTGGTCTCTTCAATAAGACAAAACAATGGGAATTGGAGTAATCATGTTGTAGCAGTGGAACTCGACACAATCCAAAGCCAAGAATTCGCTGATATAAATGATAACCATGTTGGTATTGACATCAATGGCTTGACATCGGAGAAAGCAGAACCAGCAGGCTATTATACTGATCAAAACAGCCAGTTTGTTAACATATCTCTGTTAAGTGGACGCGCTATGCAAGTCTGGGTGGAATATAGTGGTCCGGCCAAGGAAATGAATGTTACCTTGGCACCAATTAATGTCGGCAAACCAAAAAAGCCCCTCTTGTCTTTATCCTATGATCTTTCACCACTATTGAATCGAGCAATGTATATTGGTTTTTCATCATCTACTGGATCAGTGTTGACATCCCATTATGTTCTGGGGTGGAGTTTCAAGATCAACGGTGTGGCTCAGGGGCTTGATGTATCTCAACTCCCTAAGCTCCCTCGCGTTGGTCCGAAGCAGAAGTCTCAGCTTTTAACTATTGGTTTGCCGCTGATTTCCATCTTGGCACTGTCGATTACGATCCCGGGAGTAATTTTCCATGTGAGAAGAAGAAGAAAGTTTGCAGAAGTGCTTGAAGATTGGGAACTAGATTATGGACCTCACAGATTCAAGTACAAGGATTTGTACGTTGCCACCAAAGGGTTTAGGGAAAAGGAACTATTGGGCACCGGAGGTTTTGGAAGGGTATATCGTGGTGTCTTGCCTACTTCCAAATTCGAGATTGCTGTCAAGAGGGTTTCCCATGAATCCAGGCAAGGAATGAAAGAATTTGTAGCAGAGATTGTCAGCATTGGACACTTACGCCACCGGCATTTGGTTCCCCTTTTGGGCTACTGCCGAAGGAAAGGGGAATTGCTATTAGTCTATGAACATATGCCCAACGGAAGCCCAGATAAGCTTCTCTATGACAAGCCCTCAAGCACCCTCAACTGGAACCAGAGATTTCGGGTCATCAAAGGCGTGGCAAGAGGACTGTTTTATCTACACGAAGAATGGGAACAAGTGGTAGTTCACAGAGATGTAAAGGCCAGTAACGTTCTATTAGACGGGGAACTGAATGGAAGATTAGGCGATTTTGGGCTGGCAAGATTGTACGATCACGGAACCGATCCTCACACTACTAAAGTTGTTGGCACTGTGGGATACCTTGCACCAGAGCACACTAGAACAGGAAGGGCTACAACAAGCACAGATGTGTATGCATTTGGAGCTTTCTTGCTAGAAGTTGTGTGTGGGAGAAGGCCAATAGAATCACAAGCACCAGCAGAAGATTTAGTATTGGTCGATTGGGTGTTTTCCTGGTGGAAAAGAGGATCAATTCTTGAAACTGTGGATCAAAATTTGGGACAAGATTATGTAAAAGGGGAGGTTGAATTAGTGTTGAAACTTGGCTTGTTATGCTCTCATTCAGACCCCACGGCACGGCCGCGTATGCGACAAGTGGTTCTGTGGTTGGATGGAGCGTTGGCTTTACCGGAAGAGTTATCACTGGGCATTTCTGCCACTGGCCTAACCTTCGCACCTCGCGAGGGCTTTAGTGGTTTTGCATCATCGTATCCGTCGTCCATGGACAAGGCATATTATTCACACACTTCCTCTGTTGCAGAATCTTTTTTATCGGGAGGACGATGATTATTGTTAAGGAATTCTTCCCTCCAAAGTCTAATAGGGAGTAATTCTTTTGATGATCAATGGAAGAATCTGTCGAGTCATCGAACAAATGGATCTCGCCACATTATTGTATTGTGTAACAACGTCGTTATATCATTGCATAAAACAAAATATATGTCCAGGCTTAAACAAATTGACATTGGTATCCGAACTCAAATTATATTATGATTTAACAGTTAATTGATAATTAATTATCTTTCCTTTTTTTTAATAAAAAATTAAATTCTTTAGAAAAAATTTACTTTTGTAAATACATTTTATAAATTAAACCTTATGGATATTTAATCGAATTTATTTTAATTTTTATAAAGATAGTTAATCTTCGTTAACTAAATTAGGTGTCAAATAAGGAGTTTTTATTTTTCACTATTTTTAAATGTAAGTAGCTTAAATTACTCTTTATTTTTCCCATTAATGATATATATGTTAGAGAGTATTAATTATCTAATAAGTTAGAGAGTAATATTGGAAAAATCTCAATTAATTAATCTTGATAAAACTAAACAACATATATTGTGGAATTTTTTAAAAAAATCAAAAAGACAGGCATTTTGAAATGGAGGGATATTGTTATACCATAATACAAAATATAGAATAAATAAAAATACTATTCCATCCAACTCTTCCAATGCTAGTATAGCATGAATCAATGGATCATCAATACAAAGATGTTAATCGTAGTGAGATTCTGCAACTGGGACAAATTTTTGCTGGTGCTTTATGGTCTATTGGTCATCTCACTAGATTCGTTTTGGATTGAACAATTTCAACATGGAAACCTTTTGTGCTTCCCAATCTTTTATCACATTTTTTATAATATCGTCCAGATCATCAATAATAAATTTACATATTTTTAAATATATTTTATTAATAATTAAAATCTTAAAAAATATATATTTTATCTTTTATCAGATATATGTTTATGTATGAAATTTACTAAGAAGTGCGATTTCGCTCAACTTAGAAAGCACCGCTCACGTCACTCATCCGAGCCAAAAAAAGAAGCTGCCGTTTGCATAATCCTCAATTATTCTGGCAATAACTATTCCGGCAACTCATTCAAAATCACTGTGAAAAATTAATTTCAATTAACTCAATATCTACAAAATAACTCATCTATCTGCTCCCCCATAGATCAGTGTAATCTTGCGTTGGAATCTAATTTAGTTATGAATGAAAAGTGATGTGTTTGTTCAGGTAAAAAGTTATGTTTCAAGAGTTTCGTTTTTTCTTTTCAAATTCAAAAAGTTGCAGCTATTATTTTTAAAATTATGTCTTTTCGTTTCATGGAAATTTTTTTTATAAAAAGCTCTCTATATCTACAGAAAACATATAGAATAAAAACAGAACTTTAAAAAAAAAAAAAAAACTCTGCATCTTCTTCTTTTCGGTTTGTGCAATTTTTTTTCAGAATTGTGTTCTTAGGTCTCCGTTAAAAGTTTTGTACCAACTTAGAGAGACGAACCCGTTCTATCCTGAAAGACTCTTGTTCCTGTAATCCGATATGTTGTGAAGGAATAATTTTGTCTTAAGGACACTCTGTGAATTCAATGGGCTCGGGTTATTTATCTGCAAACAGGTTCTACTGTTTATGTACTGTATTGACATATTTCTATCGTTTTATAATTTCTGTCATTTACTGAGGATAACATCTTGCGGTTTTAATTCCCCACTCATGTCCAAGGAATTAGATAGATCGAAGCAAGCATCTGCTAAAATTCTTAAACCATAGCATCTCAGATTTGAAAGCCGTTCAAGATCTTGAATCTAAAAGCGTAACATATCAGATTTGAATCCGAAATGTCATAGTTGGATGATGAGCCTTAAAGGCTTAGAGCCACGACAAGATGCAACTTACTGCGAAAAATTTTCAGAACATAAATAGTTCTTTGTTTTTTTACCAAATCTCTAGTGGTCTGTCTGAGCTTCACTCTTATTGATTGGATCTCATGTTTGGAGAAGGAAGGAGTAAGGTGAGACTTGATTATAGGGTATTACAAGAACATTGTCCGCGCTTTTGTGCAGAATTGCACTTCTTAGCAAATCTCATATATATATATATATATACAAAACGCAACTGGCAGAGTACAACTGGAGGGCAACAGCCAAAACGACGTCGTTTTGGCTACGAAATAAGTGGATGTATCCTTCAGGCCCACTTATTTCGTAGCCAAAAC
>JAOXNR010000001.1:11731236-11759887 GCA_028571225.1 Parsonsia alboflavescens | reverse complement strand
GGATAAATTATGAAATGTTGTATAGAAATGGATAATATTGAAATCTTTCCCCTCAAATTGGGTAAATGTGAAAACTGCTCGAAAATTTGTTTATCCAATATGGTATTATTGAAATGTTTTGAGAAATCGGGTATAATTGAAATATCCGAATCGATTTTGAAAATTTCCTCAATTTAATGGCCCTATAGGTAAATTCTGATTCATACCTTTAAATATGATTATTTTTATCCACCTGCGATTCATGTAATATTACATATATTATACATTTATTTTTATATATCAATATTTGTAATTTAATGATCAATATTTAGTAATTCATGTATGCAAATATGAATATTTTGATTTATATGTAATGATATTCCTAATTTAATAATGTTGAATCTGTTTAATATAGAAAAAAATTGTATGCATAAAAATGAATAAGATTTATTGCCGGATTTGAATTTGGTCCATATAATAGAACATATATATGTTTCATATCTTTATTTCTATAAATTGATATTTCTTATTTAGTAATCATATTTATTAGATTTGTTTACGAGGACACTGTTGATTTATATTAAACCACATTATTTCTTTATCAGTAAAATTGATATTTTTTATTTAATAAATAATATAATATGATTAAATAGAGAAATCCACACGTGTGAGGAGATGAACTTAGTCCTCCCAAGATGAACCTGGTCCGGAGCTTAATTTGTCCCCCTTGTAGCAGATATAAAATAGCTCACCGGTTGAGTGAAAGGCTTGTGCAAGAGTTTGAGGTTTTAGGCATCATGTATTTCAAACTCCTTCAGGTGGTAGTTTGTCTTTTTCTCGGTTGCTTGTTGACCTCCTCAGTCGACGATTTTGGGTTCACCTTTCATGGATTTCGATCAGAAAACATGAGCGTGGATGGCGTTGCTACCCTCACTTCCAAAGGCCTAATAGAGCTCAATAATTTCAGTAATGGAGCAGCCAAAACCGGCCATTCCTTCTATCCTATTCCAATCAAATTCAGCAACTCCCCAAATTCTTCAGCTTTTTCCTTCTCCACCTCTTTTGTCTTCGCCATTGTTTCTCAATATCCGGAAGTGGGCGGCCACGGGCTGGCTCTCTTCCTTTCACCTATCAACCGTCTTCCTCTAGGTGCTGAACCAGGGTTCCTTGGTCTCTTCAATCAAACCAACCACGGCAACGACAGTAACCATATTTTTGCCGTGGAGCTTGATACAGTCATGAACAGCTTTTTTAAGGATATCGACGGCAACCATGTAGGTATTGATATTAATGGCGTAGCTTCTGAGGATTCACACACAGCCGGATATTACGAACAAAAAAGTGGGGCATTTCGCAATTTAACCCTCATGAGTGGAAGGCCAATGCAGATGTGGGTGGAATATGATGCTGCGGATAAGCAAATCAATGTGACATTAGCTCCGCTGAAAGTTGGTAAACCAATTACTCCTCTTTTATCTTTTCGACGTGATCTCTCTATGGTTCTGAAGCAAACGATGTACGTCGGTTTTTCATCGTCTACTGGTTCGGCGCCGACATCTCACTATATTTTGGGGTGGAGCTTGAAGGTAAATGGAGTAGCCCAAGGTTTGGATCTCTCTCGGCTTCCGAAGCTCCCTCGATTCGGACCGAAGAAGGTCTCCAATTTTCTTGTAATTGGTTTGCCCATTATTTGCGTATTCTCGTTGCTATTGGTGGTGGCAACAGTATTTTATTATGTCGCAAGGAAGAGAAAGTTTGCAGAAGTGCTTGAGGAATGGGAACTTGCTTATGGAGCTCGCAGGTTTAAGTATAAAGATCTGTATGCTGCCACCAAAGGGTTTAAGGAAAAACAACTGCTAGGGGCCGGGGGATTTGGAAGAGTGTATAAAGGTACACTGCCCACCACAAGAACAGAGGTGGCTGTGAAGAAAGTATCGCACGAATCAAAGCAGGGTCTCAAAGAATTCGTCGCAGAAATTGTGAGTATGGGTCGCCTACGCCACCGGAATTTAGTTCCTCTCTTGGGTTATTGCCGGCGTAAAGGAGAGTTGCTTTTGGTCTATGAATTCATGCCCAATGGAAGCCTGGACAAGTTTCTTCATGAGAAGCCTCCTTTCGTCCTTAACTGGATCCAAAGATTTAAAATCATCAAAGGTGTAGCGTCCGGACTATTATACCTTCACGAGGAATGGGAGCAAAGAGTGATTCACAGAGATGTAAAGGCCAGTAATGTCTTGCTAGATGGAGAATTAAATGGAAGATTAGGCGATTTTGGTCTTGCCAGATTATATGATCATGGAAGTGCTCCTCAAAGCACCCATGTCGTGGGAACTCTCGGGTACCTTGCTCCGGAGCATAACATAACGGGCAAGGCAACAACAAGCACTGATGTGTATGCTTTTGGGGCTTTTTTGCTAGAGGTAGCCTGCGGCAGAAGGCCAATAGAGCCACAGGCATCTTCTGAGGAGGAAACCGTCTTGGTCCATAGGGTATTTTCCTTCTGGAAAAGAGGTGAAATTCTTGGGGCAGTGGATCCAAATTTGGGCTCTGAGTTCGTAAAAGAGGAGGCAGAATTAGTGTTAAAGCTCGGATTATTATGCTCTCATTCTGAACCTACAGTTAGGCCAAGCATGCGGCAAGTAATCCTGTTCTTGGAGGGATCCATGGCAATGCCTGAGCTATCATCATTTGGTATTTCTGCTGTTGGACTTGCTTTTGCCAATCCCGTAGGTTTTGATGATTTCTCCTCTTCTATATTTCCATCCTCTAAGAATATTGATTCTACTCAGTCTTCTTTCATCGCCGATTCCCTTCTCTCCGGTGGCCGGTGACCGAGAAATTTATGTTTGGATTGAATAGTCTCAATTCCATCTTAGATTCTGAAAAGCTGCTTTGTCTGTTCATTAGAATTATGTGGTGTAGAATCTATAATTGAAAATATATCAATTAACTTAAGCCATGGCATCTACGATCTATTTATCATCTGCTATTTGCTTTTCTAGGTTCAATGGAGTAATGTGCAGTCTGCAGAAATTAGTATATTTATGTTTGAAATTCAATTTTTTTATTTTATTTTAAAAATCTAATCAATTTTTTATTAAAATTTTACTAATAATTTCTTTAATTTTGATTAATTCAAAATCAAATTATTCTGAAATTTTTATATAAAATAAAAGTAATGTTTTTCAGTTTAACAGGGTAAGCTTCCTCAGCGAACCTTTTTTTCCTTTTGTTTTCTTCACTGAGTGCTGGGCCCACACATGTGATTTGATGAATCAAACTTTTCATCATTTAATTAACGACCATAAATACCTGCAAACTGGGGTCCCCGCCCCACCTGCAGGAAAAGACTTGCCGTTGATTTTCTTTTTAGTTTTAATGTTGGTTTGTTTTTATTATTTGTACGGAGTACAGAGCGGGGCCTTTATTATGTTATTACGTGTTATTAAAAATTTTATTTGTAATATTTTTATTATCTTTAATATTTTAAAATTTTTTTTAAAAAAATTAAATTTTTTAAAGACATATATTTAATTTTATTAATATAATAGGAAATGATATAATTATATAATAAAGATCTCACCAAAGTAGCATAACTCTTAAATGGTAGGTTTAAGGACTTCAAAGTTCTAACTTTGGAGTTTGTTTTGTTATGGATCAGAAGAAGGAAAAAAGGGTTTTTTTTTAATAAAAATATTTCTACTCTAAAGTTTTATTTTGTTTAATAGAGAAAAAAAGAGGTGAAAGAAAAAGGAAAAGAAAAAAATTTTGAGGCAATTTTTTTTTAGTACCAAATAAGCGTTTTAAAATTTGACCATACTTTTAAATTGTTTAAATTTTAGTCAAAAGAATATTTTTTTAATTATACTATCTCTAAATATACTAAACAATTTATATCCCAAAACAAAAGTATGAGTTGTTTGTCATTTGATACGAATGGTTCCTTTATCAAATATATGAATTGCTAATATTCAATTATGGGTTGTTTATCTTTCTATTCAACTCTTTAACTGGTGGTTTAGATATGAAAAGGGTAATTATATAATTTTATACCTAAAAGTTGTTATATTTTTAAGAATTGATCATTTTTTAAAATTATATAACAAAAATGGTCATCTGGTACAATTTTCACAGAAAATTATGCTCTTTTTATCCCTAATTATTACTTTTCTTATATAACTAAATGAATCGTATTTATCATTTATCCCTTTTAATTGAAATTGAATATGTAGCAAAATTTTACAATAAATAAGTTTCTCAATTTTAAAAGTTTATATTTGGTCTCCATCAACTTAATACTATCTCGATATATAATTAAATGTTTACTTCTAAAATTTAATACAAAAAAAGTAAGAAATAATTTTCATTTTAATTAATTTAATATATTATCTTCGTTAGTAATACAATTTGTTGTGAAATTACAAGTTAGTGTAGATACAATTTGATCATTAAATTAAAAACAATTTTATTTTAAGAAAGTCAGCATTTAAATTTAAATAATTCAATATTTAATTTTGAAAAAAAGGGAATAATGACAATATAATAATTTTATAAAAATAAAGCATTTCATAACTCAAAGTCACCTCGATAATTCTTCCATGCATCGTCTACGTAAAAATTCAAGCAAACAAGTCTACCCCTTTTTCTTTTGAAACTAAACAGGACTATGTGACAGTACCTTGTGGGCATGGAAAGTCTACCTTTTAGTATGTGGCATCTAGTTGTTTATATTAGGTCATTATTTCAGACATTCTTAAACTTTTTTAAAATTTGGTTTTAATCTTCCAATTATAAATTATTTGATTTTAATCTCTCAATAATAAAAAGTTGTAAAAAGGGATCGTTCCTTCTATTTTGGACGTGTCCTTCTATGTATTTTGGACATTAAACCTATCGGAAGGCTTCTCATGTACCATTCAAGTGCCAATTTATAAAGGTATTTTCGATCTAAAAAAAATTTCTCCCTTTTTTCCCCTCTCTGTCCTCTACCATTTCTTCTTAAATTTTCCTCCATCACTTGTAAAATTGAAAAGGATTAGTCCTCAACCGTTGCAACTCAACTCAGATCATTGCTATTGGCAATCTTTGAACCACTATGGAAGCCACTTATGGTGGAGAATGGATGATAGTGGTGGAGGATCTTGAATTGTCAATGTCAAGAGGCCTTTTGGGCAAATTTCCAAACAACTCCAACATCCATTTCGACTATTTCTAGAGTTTCATTTGGTCTTTCTTGTTTGCTATTCCTAGATTAGTTTCGAGCTCCAATCCCAATAGATTAACCCATGAGAATAATGGTCTTGGTTTTGGCCTCTAAAAGAAACTCGTCACATATGCGTCCAACAAAAATAAAGAAATTCTCAATGAAAATAAAGATGAAAGTAGCTAATACTGTGCTTCATAATCTTTAGAAGTACAAGAAGAGGAAGGCTCTCGATTTCTCCCCTGTTCCTTCTTCTAAAAGGCCTAATTCAACCTCTGTTACACCAAGAAAGGTAATTTTTTAGAACCCAAAAAACCATCCCTTCACCAACCAAGCTCTTTTTTGAGTCATTTCCACCAGATCTACATCGACGCTGATGTTGTTGTCGTTGCCACCCCTTTCCCGCCAGTCGCAAACACCACCTTCACTAATTGAACAACACTGAAGCATTTTGTCGACCATCTAAGCCACCTAGCCAAGCTATGGTTTGGACTTCGGCTTTTAATCTAAATGGAGAATGAAGAATTTGTTGGCAATTTCAACCAAGGCGGCTTCTGATCAGAGAATGAAAAGTTTGTTGAGATCATTGGTGGAGAGAAGCTCAAAGAGGGGCAATCGTCCTTAAGAAACTTCCAACCTCTCTGGCCCAAAGTTGCCTTATTCTTAAACTAATGAGGTTTTTTTTTTTTTTTTGTTTTTTTTAAAGATCTTCAAATTCATCCTCAAGAACAGTAAATCAAACTCTCTTTAAAACATTTCCAATTTGATAATTCAATAATGGTAACCTTGTGCTTGTTTTGTTTCAAAAGTTGGAGATGAGTTTGGCAGAATCGTTGAGAAGAAGAAGACGAAGAGGGAAAAAAAAAGAAAAGAGAGAATTTTTTTTGTCAAAAATACCAGTGAAATTTGTGACGTGAATTGCATATGAGCACATTCATCAGGGCTTAACAAACAAAATAGAAAAAGAGGCTGCTTTTTATAACTTTTCATTATTGAGAGGGTAAAATCAAATGATTTGTAATTGAAATGCTAAAATCAAACTTTGGGAAAGTTCGAGAATGTATGAAAATATTTACCCTTTATATTATTATTGGCTAAATGACTTTTGTATTTCTACTATTAAATGTAATTAATATTGATAGAATATATAATTAAAAGTTGGTTTGCATTTTCTATTACATAATTTGTATTACAATATTTATTATAATATTATAATATTAATAAAAACCTTTTTCAAATAAAATAATATATATTATCCAATTTAAATAAAGTAACTCTAGGTTTAATATATCATTTTAAAATTTTATTAATAAAATAGATTTGTAAAATGATGAGATTTGGAGCCCAGTCCAAACTACAAGGTCAATGAAGGGTCCTAGTAGTGTGGGAAAATCTAATTCTCCATTATTTGAGTTAACTTTTCTTTTCACTAAATATAAATTTGTTAGTTTATTAGATATTTTACTGATTTTTTACCATACTACCTTTATCTCTTTCTTTTTCTCTCTATATATTATCATTAATTTGATTAGAATATAAATAGAGTTATTTTAAGAAAAAAGAATATAAAAAAATATTACCTAAATTTTTTTAAAATGACAGCTAGTGGCTTATAAATAGTGACAGAAGGAAGTATTAAACATTACGAGTAGCATATACATATTTTTAATTTTTTATTAGTTAATTAGCTAGATAATAAATACAAACAAAAAGTTCATGCAATTTGAATTTTAAAAAGTTATAGGTATAAATTTTTGTCTAGTTTTTTATCTTTCTATTTTATTAGTATAAATAGAAGACACAAACACAATTATTACAATGATAAATTAAGAGTGGAGGAACTTATTTTATTAAACAACTTTTTATTTTCACTCGTATTTAATATAGAGAACTCTCTAATCAATGTAATATTGTTATTCAATAAAAAACCTTATTTTTATGAAGGCTATCGAGTTATATTGTGTAACTAAAATAGTAATTGCATTTACTTGTTCTTATTTAAAACAAAAAAAGAAAAAATTACATATGTGAACACTACTCATATGGACAACACTTCACACCAAGTCTTTTGTTATACAATTGCGTATCAATCCCTATTACACCAATCTTATTCATAACTTTTAATTATTATCTTTTAATATATTTTATATATTAAAATCTAAAAAGGAAAAACTAATCCCTAGGAGAATTTAATCTTTTAGGGATGCATGTTAAATTTTTCCTGATATAACAAAAAGTGACATACAATTGTATAACATGAGATCTTGAACCCTTCACACATTAGGTGGACATAAAAGATAGAATAATATAAGATGGTAAGATCTTGATTGATATGGTGATTTTTTTTTTTTTTTGTTTGTTAAAAGTTTTTTGAAAAAGATTAATAAATAAAGAAGCATAGTGGACTGTAAATATAAATTAATTAAATTAGATTATTTAAAACAAATTTTCTTTAAAAGTGTATTTTAAATTTAGCTATCAAAATATCAATAGTTCTCAATGTAATGTTTAAATTTTTAAAAAATTGATTCATCATTATGTTCAAATTTAGAATGTAGACTCTTCAAAATAATAATTTTTTTTTAAAGAAATAATGATCACCTTGATAATTTCATCAAAATTTCGCATCTAAATTTTTTAGAAAATACTATTATTTTTCATTACTTTGGAAATAAAAATATGAATTTTCATAGCAATAAATAAGGTACTTAATTATTATTTTCTATTTTTTGAAAAATAAAGACTCGATTGAGAATTGTTGACATTTTGGAGGGGTTATTTGCATTTATAAGAAATAGACAAAAAAAAAATGAAGAAGAAAATAAAAGAAAAAGAAAATGGATCGGGGGACCTGTACCTTTGGGCTGGCGACGGATCGTCGCTGCTCCTCCTGTTTAGTTCATTCAATCAACAAATCATCTGCAGAAGAACAAAACCAGAAACTGATCATTCTGCTAAAGAGACAAGACCCCTCTTGCCAATTTCTTTAAAGCCAAAGAAACTGCAAAAGAAAATGCCAGTGAGAGTGGCAGAATCTTCTATACCTGCCCAAGTTTCAGGTCAAGTATTTTACTGCACTTTGCCCCTTTTTGTGTTATTTTCGGGCTATTTATCTGACCCAAGAATACAATTACGATCTCTATAACGATTTAATTTTTCCCGTATACTCCAAATCCTAATCCGAGACTATTGTAGAGGATGTTCGTTTTCACTCTTAGCAGATGAAAAGTCGTTTTTGTCCTGGAACTGAATTTATAGGGGAAGAACATTTTATTCACATGCATACATGCTGTTTAATTTCTAATTTATCAAGAAAAGAACACTTGATAGAAGAGAAATCGAAAGGCTTATGAAATGTTTTATGATCTTTTTGGAAGTGGCTGTATGATGGGTCGTTAAAATCAAGAACAGGAAAAATGATCGTAACCCTTTTGGTTGTAGGATAGTTTAGATAATATTTGAACTAGCAAACTTCTGCTATTTGTGTTGTTGTTCTTTTCGTGATGTATCGTCGAATGACAGGTGATACTCCGGGAAATTCAACACTTCCGGCTTGTACTCTTCTAAGTGCGGGACAGGTGAATTGTGCTTTCCTGTTCTTTCAACTGAAATGTGGAGCTCATGGAATTTGGAGTTCTTGAAAGCTTCTATAACCTGTATTTAAAGTGCACTTTTATGTGTTACATAAATAATTGTTGCCATAACCAGTTGTCTTCTGCTGTTAGAGCCAATTCAAATATAGGTACTGGTTGAAGTTGAAGTATGTCATTTTCTTAATAGGTATATTTCATAGTCTTATTTTTGGCAATGAACTGTAAAAAAGACCTTTTCCCTTCTTTCTATAGCATGAGGTTACCCCCCGTCCCTGTCCCTCCTCCTTTTTGTTGTTTTTATTTAAATTATTTACTGTGTGGGATGATGATGAAAATTGATTGTCTTTCGATCCCCTTCCTAATTTGGAGGGTATTGGGATCAGATCAAGGATTATGCTGCAGGCTTTAAAGTTATGTTAGTAACTAGTCTTTTTAATGGCTTTCTAATCTCTCGTCTCTTTAATCTGTGTCATTTCTGTATCTCTCTTTCTTGAGTGTGTATTCATGCAGGCTCATTGATGTCAACTTCTAGTGGCTCATAAAACATTAGTTTGGTGAGTGAAGATGGACTTTATGATATGTAAACAACATTGAGGCTTCAAATGCTTCTGCACATTTTGCTGACAGATTGCTTTTCTTATTTGACTTCCAAGATTACGTTACTGGGATGCTTATGAGAATGTTAAAATGTTTAATTTTTAAGAACGTATTTTAGTTGTATGATACAGAAATTGAAACTCTTCTGCATTTTCTTGCACAAACTTATCGAATTTATTGAAACTGGTAACTACAACTTCATTGAGAAGCTCATTGATAAAGAAGCGTTCTACTTTTATATAGTAAATTTTTCCATCTTTCCTTTGTGGGAGGAAGCATGAGCTTGGTCTCCTGAGTGGATGTTAATTAAGGTGCGGCATAATGCTCTTGCTAACATGAAAGATTTACCAGTGTCCAACAGTGCTTAAACCAGAGAGTAATGTTTCGGATTCAAGAAATAGCAAAATCTTATTTAGAAAATCTCAGTGAATCCGTCTATCGATTAAATGATCTGGAACCATTAATCTCACAAGCAATGCTTTTGGAGTGTGGAATGTGGAATGTGGTAGGATACTGAAGAAATGGGAATGATATGCTTAGACCACTTTGATGATCCGATAGTATGATTGGAATATGCTTTGAGGAAATAGAAGTTGCAGACCAGGCATTTATATAGCCTGTTATGATGCAGTCACATAAATATTTTAGTATTTAAAATGCCTGGAATGATGAATAGTTAGTTATTTTACGTGGTTGTCATTTAGTCTTCCAGGATACTTTAAAAGGAAGCTTGGTCATTTGCATATCTCCAGCAACAATAAATCAAGATTCAACAAGTTTAGTTGCTTGTTGAAAATGCAACATTGTCCAGAGAAATTGATACTTTCCTATTATGGACACTAAGCTTAAAGCAAATCTTTTATACTCCATAAGAGAATATCCAATGACTCTTTTTTTTTTTCCCTTTTTTTTCCTGTTGTTAACATTGATAATTATGCCTTAGGTTTCCTTTCCAAATGAATGGTAAATGTAACTCTCTCTGTTAAAGGTCGTAATGTTTCCTTGGGGCCTTCATGGAGCTGCTTAAGGGTTGTGGTAAAAGGATCATCATGGAATAGTTAAACTAATTCCATCTGAAGTCATGAGCATAAGCTTATTCAGTTTTATGAACTTTCATAAGCTTAATCATTGGAAAGTGTTTATTTACAGGCTTTCTCTGGGACGCAAAATGTTTCTAATCTACAGAAGGATGAAGCCTGGAGGGTAAATGTGCGGATTCAAGGTTGTGATCTTGATCATGGGTATTTATGTGGCACAATGGAGGCTCTAAATGTACCAATGGCAGACACACCAGTGAGAAGCATTATTTTTTTCAAACTTGGATTACCGAGATTCTCCACCGAAATCTTTTTTTTTCTTATCATCTTCACTATGATTATGATAATATATGCCATTAGATGCAATATTACTCTAGTAGTTGGTATATGTCCTCTTTAGTTCTTAGTAGAATTTTCTATTTTTGATATGTGAATTTCAGTAATGCCTTGAGTATTTCCTGCTTTCTGTGGAATAATTGGGCAGTCTTTGGTCGTTTTTTGTTCTTTTGGGTGGGGATGGGGTTTTGATTGCTTCTTTGTTAATGATCTTGAAGTAATTGCAATGCAACCGGAAAAGTTTTATTTTAACTCGATCTCTTTCTTGGGATGTTCTTTCCCTTTTAGACAGTAAATGCAGGGATATCTAGATGCACAGTTGGTTTTATGTTTTGTTTGAGCTATTTATATGCTCTTACAGCAATACATGCTAGTGATTCACCAATTAGTATAATATGTTCCCTCTGTATTCTCTTGCAGTGTTCCAATGCATATCAACATTTTGTTAACCCATTGTGTTGTCAGTTATGCTTTATCCCTCTGATTCATTAACTAGTAATGGATGTCCCTGTAGATGAATATTTGCCTCGCAAAATTGTAAGTATGGGTATTTCTTTTCTGTTGTACCTCAGGTAATTACTTTCTGGGAAGGGGAAATTGTTGATACCAAAAACTACACATTTTTCACTGGCAAGTGGGGAGCAACGTATGTGTTGAGTGCCATTGCTTACATTGTAATAAATTTTATCTCATGTGTTTGTTGTAGAAGAGTCAGTCAATTTTAGGTGCATAACTTAAGAGGTAAATTCACAAGACCTTGTTGAATTTTTATATCATCCTGCCTCCTTGATCCTGGATTGCTTAAAATAAGTAGCTGTTAACTCCTTTCACTAAAAATACTTTTTTGATCCATTCATGGCTGTTTTTCCACTTCTTGTTCTAGCCTAAAAAGGTTGAACAAGTTGTTTAAAAAGATAACTTTTCAAACAACATGTGCTTTTGATTCTATTTTTTTAAAAAAAATGTTATATTAATTTTTAAATTTTTTTTCAAAACAACCTTTTCCCCAAGTGTTATAAATCTTGGGGAAAAAAAAAATTGCAACCAAGGACATATCTGTAGATTTTACTCCACTTCCATATTTTTGCATGGAAAGTTATGATTATATAGGATACTATAAATCTTAGATTGAACTAGTTTTGTATCCTAAACTTCTCTATATACATGTAACTATTTATGAACAAATACAAGATGGTAAGATTATAAATTCAAAAGATAGAGTGCCTGTTTTCAATTGCAAGAGGTTTTTGGTAAGCAATTAAAAAATGGGCTTTGAAAAAAGAGAAGATAATTTAAAAATTAATATTTCATTTCATTTTCAGTTGCATCAATGAGCAAAAGTTGTTTTGAAAAGCACCTCATGGGAAGTTACAACCTCTTGTTACCTTTTTCATCAAGCTATAATTAGAAGTGGAAAGCAACTGAAATTTAGAACAGCCTTTTAGATGGAAAAGGACAGAAGTTGCTTATTTTAAGCAATGTAAAACTGGATTAGAAGGGTAAGATTGAGGCAATATGATATACTCTGTAAGTTCAACGGGGATTTAATGAATCTAGTTTAAGTTTCTTTCTGAATAGGATTGAATTCTTGTGCAGATCAGAAGATGACATAAAACACTGGACAAAATTTCCATCTTTTTCTCCCCTTCTTGTAAGTAGCTCATTTCTTTTACAGGTTTGCTTGCTTTAGTAACATTTTTCTGACTTGCTTAGCCTTTTGCAGAACCAAGTGGAAAATGATGGTGGGAAATCATTGGACTTGACTAACTATCCCTATATTTTTATGGTGAAGATGACCTTTTGCTACTTGTATTATTACTGAGGGAAGCTTGCACCATTTCTCTTCTGATTTTAGATTCTGGTCTTTCCTTTGCAGAGATGGAAGGAGCAGTATTTTGTGAATGTCGGCACTGATTGTGGGCTTACTATTGCTGGTTTCTATTATGTCTGTTTTTCTTGTAGTGATGGCTCCATTAATGGCTTCTATTATGACCCTAATAGCAGGTTCTGCTCTTCTTTGATTTCCTTTTCCGTATTGTTGAATATTTCTAATTCTGGCCTAATGGTAACCGGCTTTAATATTTGTAAGCTTTTTGTATGTTCATGAGCTTAAAAACAATTTCATGCATAATCATCATTCTTGGCACTTTAACTCATAGTTTGGGAGTTCTAAGGAGGAGAGAAAAGATAAGAGGAGAAGAGAAGGGGAGATGATTTATGAATAATGTTTTTTGAGAGTTTTGGAAGAAAAGAGAAGAAGAGACTTCTACTCATTTGAGAGAAGAGAATAGAAAAGAATCATTTACAAATTTATCCTCAAGCAATTCTTATATTACCATTCTATCTTCTCTCTGGTTACCAAGCATTTGGTCAACCATTCTGGAATCAATGCTTACGTTTTCATCTCATCTTCTCTGCAATTTCCGCCGACCTTTCTGCAATTATCCTCACAAAAGATCGAACTTGGTACCAAACTTTTCCATGTACTTGAATCACAAATTCAGAAGCCAAGACAGAAATAACATTCTTAATTTCGGAAACTTGAAGCAGAGTTTCAAGTTCGAGATAGAGCTTGTAAAAGCCAAAATATAAACCTGAAAATTCTAGTAAAGATCTTCCTCATAGAATGGTGAAGAATCCTTGACATCCTCCAGTTTTGAACTCTTATCATCAATACACAAAATCCATGACCGAATCCTTGAAATCCCCCAATTTTTAAAGTTTACTGTCCATTACTCAAAATCCATCACCATGCCTATTGATACTATTCTTGGTGTTCTAGCAGCAAAGTGAGGAAGATCTGTTCTGGTAGCAGAGTGAAGACAGAGATGATGGCTATAATTGGTATTTTAAAGATTCAATATTGAGGATCTGTCGCTTTCTCTCCACTTTTGGAGAGAGATTTTGGGCAATTTGAGGGGTTATCCGTATCTCCAAATCTCTTCGCTAAAAACTCCCAAGCGGAAGAAAAACAGTTGCCTTCTTTCCAAATCTCTTCTTTCCTCTCCAATTCTTCTCTCCCAAACTAGGATTAAGATTTAGGATCATTTGTATATTTTTAGATGTTACAAGCATTTAGATAGGTCCAACTGACTGATGATCGTGCGTTTGATTTGTTCTGGCAGTCCTTTCCAGAAGTTGGAGTTAAAATCGACAAATGATGAGAGATCAGGTTACAGTTTTCCTTCATATGAGTTGCAGTGAACTAAGTGAATCCGGGTTGTGAAATGCTTCTCTGATGTAATGATTCACAAGACATGTATTATTCTAAATCTGGGTTTAATTCTGCCAGCCAGTCGAAGTTGGAAAGGTGAACAGAGGAGCAAGAGCAAGAGCAAGACAACTTTTAAGTTGCATCGTTACAGCCAATCGATTCCTCGTATACTTTGCATTTCATAAATAGTCGTGGGTTACTTTCATTTCATTCTTCGTCCCTCGAACAGCAGTTTGAAATGATCTGAAAGTATTACTAGGGAATAATTCTGTGGCATGATACCCTATATTGATACCATACCCTTTTCTTGTGCTACTTGTGGCATGATTGTTATGGTTGGCTATCCTTTCTTTTGTGGGGTGAAATTATATTTTATCTTTTTTTTTTTCTCTTTTTCCTGATCTATATGACATTGGGCAGAAAGTATTTAAGGTCCTCATGAAGGTGCTGAAAGTGATGATCTGACAGTTTGCCAGCTGGAATAGTTTTAAGGAATGAAGTTGCAGCAGAGATGAAAAGAAAAGGAGAAATGGGAGCAAGTAGTAGTAGTTGATTGATTTTGCACTTGCCACCGGAAAAGTGCAAAACATCCTCCCAACCAGTGTCTGAATCTCAGGAATCCGTGCGTGTAACATTAAATGCAGTTGAGAAAGAGGAAAAAAAAAAACACACACACACACAGAGAGACACAAGGGGTGGAGTGTATATGGTGGTTGAATCTAGTTTGGCAATTTACCACAAAGATAGCTAGCTGTACTCTTATGAGTGATCTTAATGTTAAATTTTCCCAGATTTTAAAAAAATATGTGGATAATAACACAATAGTAATTGAAGATAATATGTGATTTCCTTCTTTGATATCACATTATGTTTTTATTTGCTTTGTTAAGTTTCTTTTTTTTTTAAGCCAATGGTGTCCGATTCAAGTCTATGCATGCACGCGCAGCATCGACTATTTTATTAGGAAGTGGATCAAAAAGTTTAGTTGATAACCAGTTTTATTTCTGCAATTCAAACGGGATATTCCACATGAAGAGATAGATACTTCTACGGGATTTGTTGCTTTCAACACGCAAAAAAAAAAAAAAAAAAGAAAACCAAAAAAGCCATGTCCTTTTTTGGCAGGGAAAAAAAAATCCAAAAAATGTGGATCCAAAGTGTTGGTGATTGGCATAAACAAAGAGTGCAATAAATAGAAGGAGAAGAGGAGGATATCCTCGTGTACTCACGAAATTGGTTACTGCAGTTAAAAAAAACATGCACACTAAAACTATCCTTGAAAACAGCATTTACCCCTTTTCATGAGGGACGTGTCCTCCTTTTTATAACTCATGATCTCTCCATCCCATCACCACCACCCCTCATTATCTCTCTCTAACTAACTTATATCCTATTTCAAGCACAAACCCTTTTAACCGCTGCTGCGGTCCCTCTCCGCTCCGCCCTTTTAAACCCACTTCCGAATAGATAGACCGCACAACACGTAACTAATATATATGACCCACCCTCCATCTCCATGACTGCATGATGCAAGTAGACCCTGAATTCTAGCCATGTATCTATTATGGTAGATCTTATATCATCATCCTCATCACGTCTTGATTATTTCAACTGTTGGGATTCTGACAGCGTACCGTCTATTTCTCTTTCATTTGCATGAATTTCAGATTCAAACCTAAATGGAGAGTCTGCTGTGCACTGAAGAATGGCTTAAGAGTAGTCCCAGTGCTGATCAGCACCACGACAAGCCATATTCAGAATGCGTACTTCACATGAGTCCGAACAGTAGCGATACCTTTTTCTACACCACCGCGGCAGACCACGAAGAAGCTTTCAGAACCTTTCTGGGCAAGGAGGTCTCTTACATGCCCGAACCAGGTTACTCGAATCACATAAAATCAGACAGTGCCAGGTTCAAAGCAATCTGCTGGATCATCAAAGTAAGTCTCTGCACTTGTAAATGGATCGTTAAAATTTTTACGTAATAATGACTCCTAAATTGTTTTTCAATTTCCTTTTCTTTTGGAGTCTCAAAGACGACTGAATCTCTCCCTCGAAACTGTATTCTGCGCTGGAAATTACATTGATCGATTCATTTCCCTCAAGCTGTGCCAGGTAAGATCACTCCCAAATTCCCAGCCAATTACTTTTAACTCTCTGACAACCTTCCGTAATGTAACAGTTGAATTTAACGCGCAGAACTGGAAAAATTGGGGTTTCGAATTACTAGCTGTTGCGTGCCTATCAGTTGCATCCAAGTACAATGAAACGATCACCCCTTCGTTTCATGATCTCCAGGTGCATGATTGTTTTCTCTCTTCTAATCTGATTATAAATTTGGTGATGACAGTTATTAATTAAAGCGATCATTATTTGCAGATGGAGGGTCTTGAGTATTCCTTTGAATCGGAGCTCATCCAGCGAATGGAATTGACTCTACTCAAGGCTTTAAAATGGCGACTTGGTTCGGTTACTTCATATTCCTACGTGGAGCTTCTAACAATTAGTATTGATCCCGTCCACGATGATCAGTTCTATCGCCTTCCCGAGGAGTTCCCGGCCAGTCTTACTAATCTTCTTCTTAATGCCGTTTTAGGTTCGACTCTCTAACTGCAATATTAATTCCTTCTACGAAGAGCAGCATTTCACTAATTTCCTTCCTGCTCTTTTAGGCTGGACTACTCGCATTATAAATAGTTGTGATGCTATTAGGAAAATTAATACACATGAGATATTAACTCAGAACCATCTGGCCATAATGATATTTCAGATTTCAAATTTGTGGAGTTCCGGCCCTGTGTCATTGCCATGTCTGCAATTGTACACATGTCGTCCCAGGGGTTCCTTTTGCCATCGACGACAAACGTAGCTTCTCTCGACAGTTTCATAGCAATTATTCACGAGGACAAAAAGGTAAGAGATAAAATCATTTTTTCTTGTGAAATAATGAACAAACACTAATTAGCTATATATTCTGTGTCTCTCTAGGATGATCTTAGCAGGTGTTGTAAGATGATGGAGGAATGCGATTTGGGTGCTGGAAGCATTTTCCGCTGTCCTTCAAGTCCTGTGACTGTATTGGCAACTCAGTACTATAATTTGAGTGATTTTCAGGTTCATCTTTCCCGATTAAAGACGAGAATGATCGAATCCGGAAAAAAGAGGAAAAGGCCAGAAAAACATGAATAATATATCTACGGGTGGCTGCAGAGATCAGAGTAGATGAACTTAGAAACTAAGTTCATGATCAGTTTCATATTTTACTGTTACATTCCGTAATGATCATTGCAGATTGTATGATATTTGATAATCAAATGGAGGTTGTTAATGCCACCTCGTCTTTCCTTTCTCACAATGAATGATAATATTGAGGTCATTCCCGTCTCAAAGCATACAAGGACTCATATTTCTCTTTGAGGCTTAACGGGCTCTAAATTCTAATAATAATAATAATAATAATAACAATAATAACTCTCTTTATGTTTGTTAAGATTTTGAATATTTGATAAGCATCCATCCAAGATTTGATAGTTTTACTTAATTTATTAATATATTGTATTATTAATTTTCTCAATAACGAGGGAGTAATAGTTATATGTATAAATATATATATATATATATATATATCAAAGATAGGTAACTTTAGAACTTATCAAATAGATGTGAGGTGGGGAAATTCCCAAAAGGTATGAGTTTACTTGTGGACTGTTTTTGTTCAACAAACATATGGTGTATACTACTCCATTGACCGTATATTTTATCATAATAACGTAATGTTTAATGTTATCTTAAGGATGAAAATTGATCTACTAAGTGAAAGCTTCAATTTGATATTTCATACAACTCCAAAAATATAGAAATACTGAATGAAATTTGAATTCACAGGACTATGATCATGCATAGCATGCTAGACACTGTTTATTATGAAATTATTGTTCATTGTCAATCCCACACATCACTTTATAAATTAATATCAACTACTATAAGCACTTGCTATTTATTTCTCTCACTATTTTCCTATTGACATCATCAAGATTTTAGAGATTCAAAGTTGAAGTAAAATAATCTTACCTCATTATAGGTCAAGATAATTGTGAATTTTCATTTGTCACCAGGAAAAAATTTTAGTCACCACGACATAAAAGTCAAATATGGTAATAAAAAACTGAATTAACTTTTTTTTCAGAAAATTTCATTGGCTTCTAGCAATATATAACTCAATCCACATGTATATGACTAAGTGTAGAAGGAAAGGTGAGGCAGTAGACGAGACACGTATGGTGAGGTGGCCAAACCATAGCAGTAAGTGATGATGGGCCCGAGATAGGAGATCCTGCTCGGCAGATCTCACCGGTACAGAGTTGATAAGGTGGGGCGAAAAATTTTAGGTCTCGAACATTGCAATGGCTACATCACCGGCAATTTCATCTTCTTTTCTCCAGGCGGCGACAGCTACTTTGACTCAAAATCAGCAGCTTTTCTTCTTTCATAGTGGCAATAACAGTATCGTCAAAACCTCCAAGAAACGGCTTGCTTTCAAGGTTCAAGCAGCGAAGCTTCCAGCCGGAGTACGTTAGTAACAAAATTGTTGTTTTTTCTGTTCTTTGTTTAATGGGTTCAATATTTCTCAAGTACATATTTCGGGAACCGTAGGTGGAACTTCCAAAGCAAGAGCCCAAATTTCAGCCTCCATTTCTGGGTTTTACAAGAACAGCTGAAATATGGAATTCCAGAGCTTGCATGATCGGTCTTATTGGGACATTCATTGCTGAGCTGGTAATAGCTATTTTGAGTTTGCAGTTACCTTCTGATAAGAATCCAACTTCCTGGTATTTGTTCAGAATACTTATTATTGAGTTACTGTTGTCTTCTTGAACTTTCAGATTCTAAACAAGGGAATACTTCAGGTAATTGGTGTTGATGTTGGGAAAGGTCTGGATCTGCCCTTGTGAGTATCTAGCGTCCCCGTGGGCGGATTCCATCTTCTCTTCTCCATCATTGTTGAAAGAAGCAATGCACCGGCAACTGTGATAGGAAAATGAACTTTTGATAAGAAATGAATGTAGCCAAGTATTAGTTGTCTCCTTAATGGTCTCAATTTTCCCATACAACTTATGAACATTAATATGGAAACTGTATTTCGAATGGCAGAAACTGGGAGCACATTATTTTTCTTTTCGGTGGGTTCTATTCTCTGAGTAAAATGGAAGATTTAAGAGAGATAGTCATCAAGAAAAGCCATTTTCCGAAATGCAATCTAATGAAATTGATGATAACCAGCTGCCAACACCACACATCATCTCAGCAAAACCTGTATAATGCAAACTATTATTCTGCAAACTTCGGAATGCAGCTCTGAAAATTTCACAACCAATAAATGTAACAAACAAGCAAAGCTTCTTATTATGAGAGTCTCACAGCTTCAAATATCTCAAATCATGGTATTTTCACTACTAGACAACCAAAAACGCAAGCGATAGAACTCTCCAATGCTCACAAGAAATCTACAGGATTGTACAGGGGGGTTATTTTGGGGCCTCTCCAGCCATCTGCTTTGCTACTCTATTTCATCAAATGAAAGCAAGTTATTTGGTGAGAGAATACTTCATCTGTTAGTGGGGAAACACTCAGCCTGTTCTTATGGAGAAGATATCATCGCATATATGCACCATATGTATTTAAGAATCAATTCCTCAAGAGAAAGAAGGGAAACTAGAGAGCTCTGCATATTCTGGCATCAATGACCGGTACTTTGGAATGAGTCTCAGATAATTCCAGTGCCTCAGCCAGGGAAAATCGGCGATTTTTCCATATGGATTCTGCCCATTGTTTCATTCTTTCACCTTCTGCTCTTCTATTTTGTTGCACGCAGAGGGTTTCTGCATATCCACCTACAATAAAGAGTGCAATTAAAGAACCATTGCAAGAGTAGCACTGAAAACATATCTAGCTCAGCATCCACCCATGTGATTACTTCAAAATCTCATATGAAGCATTTGTGATAAACCATACCTCGAGCGAGGGCAACTATATCACCTCTAAAGATCTTTGATTCTGCACCTATGGTGGGGGAGGGGCCCAAAATTATCACGTCGTTCATAAAAACTTGATTAGAATTAAACACAACTATATAAAAGGGAACACCAATGACAACTGAGCATATTAATCCACATGCCTTTGGTTTCTAATGCCGGAGCTTTAAGCAGTTCTATAGCCCTCCTATAGAGCCCCTGAAGAATAATACAGAATACCATTAAGGTACATAAATTAATGTTTCTGGTTCATATTATCATACTTTAGGAAGACCCTCAATATTGATAACATGTCATTAATGGCAATCTCTAACCTCTTGAATCAAAAGAGAACTTGAGTGCTCCATTGTTGCCTTCAGTCGGAACATGAGGGCTATGCAGGTCAAAACAACACCAACCTTGGAATGATGGGATCCTAAGTCATGGGGGTACTTAGTTATTTTATTTATACTTGAAGCATGACTAGATTCTAATGTATTAGTAAGCGTTAAATAACATACCAAAATAATCCTCTGTCCTTTTTAAAGCTTCAGTAAGGATCTCCTCAGCATCAGCAAAATTTCTAGAAAAGCATTTAAAATAAAATAAAGTAAGCAGGGAACATCAGAAATCATTGCGAGTAGCAGATTGTATCTACCAGCCAACTAAACAAGTAATTGCTATTGCACCCTAAATGAGCTTCCAGTTGCCCCAAGCCACACATTGCTGCTTGCAAAACTTCATCTTTTGTCATGTTACAAGCTGCAACAGTATCCAGATTGTTGAAATCTTTATTCTCTGATATCCCCTGAATCACCTTCTGGTACAATTCTTTTGCAATTAGAAGTTTCCCCAAACCATGAAGATATTCAGCATAAGATAGTGCAGCACTGCCTATATGCCAGAAAATCAATAAAATGCCCAATAAGCAATATCGCGATGTCTTGTAAGAAGAAACCTTACCAGGGCAAACATTATTATCTTGAAACCCCAGAAAAAATGATTCAGCTGCAGAAGAGCAACAAAGTTAAGAAGTGCACAAAGTAAGCAACTAAAACTAACACAAAAGGAATCCCGGTAAGAACCACAGGTAAAACAAACACCTGATTCAAAGTCTCCCTGGACAAGTTTCAGAAGGCCTTTTATAGCCTTGGCACGAGCTTCTAAAATATCCCAGCCATCCCCACCTCCAAGTTCTAGTTTGATAGTTTCCATAAGTTGAAAACATATCTCTGCAAGCATTGATGCAGAATCATCCTATGCAAAATTATGCCCCATGTGAAAAGAAGATCTCAAGTGATACAAGCAACCCTGTTTAAACATAAGAAAATGAACCTAAATGAAACCAGAAGAACAGTTTTCCAAGACACACCTCGCCCAATTCTAAGTCCAATCCTACTAGAGCTTCTGCAGCAGCAACTGCAGCAAAGATACCCACAAACAATCACATTCAGCCAACCCTTTCAAGATCAAACTAATCTAATGAGAAAATGAAATAACCCCATTTCGCAACATCAGTTACCTCTAACAGCTACAGAAGACAAGCTTAAATCTTGAATCGACTGGAGCTTTTCAATGGCTTCCACAAAATTTCCTCTAGTACAGGAAAATGAAAAAGATAAAGAAGAGACCATAAAGAAGCAGAGTTGGCAGTCCATATGATAATATGTTCAAAGGTAACCACGAAGTGCTAATCACAATAAAGGGAAAACAAAATTTTAAATATCAAAATACCTCTCTGATAATAAGGTGGACATAGCCAGTAGAACCATCCCTCTCGAGTTGTCATCTGATTGAGTGGAGTGGCACTGTTCCAAGACCACGAAACCTTGCGCATAGGACTCATCTAAACAAGGACAATTAGTAGGTTGGTGAAGATTGTAGTCAAAAGACAAATGCAATTACCAGTAAATGGAAAGCAAAAATAAAAAGAATCGCGAAGGAATGACCTGATTTTTGGGACCGGGCAAGAGTGAGAGCATAATTTATCATCTGTGAGGCAACAGGATTGACAACTCTGTCTGTGTTACCGTCGCCGGAGAAATATCTAAAAGGTGGTGGCATACGCCGTGGTTTGAGGAGAGAAAATGATTGGGTGATTCGTACAGCTCGGGCAAACTTTGCTGCCAAACTCATCTTGGAACCAACTAAAGAAACGATATTTTTTCAATATTATACTGATTCCAGAGAGCAAAACCTTCAATCCGAGATGGGGTTTAAGCGCCAGAGAAGGTGGAGCCGATAGAAGATCGCCGTCGGCTTTGCGTTTCCCGGTTTTTATTTTTTATCCACGTTGCATTTAAGATTTAGCCAGTCGCGAGCACGATGATTGCAATTGAATAATGCGATGGTGTCTTAAGAAAAACAGATCCCCCATGGCTCTAAACGGGTCCCCGATTAAACGGTATAGAATTACTTTACTTGCCATTCTACTCTCTGATTCTCTGAAATATATTAAAAAATATTTAGGAAATGTTTGTTCATTGTTTATAGTACTTCCTTTACAAAAAGTAATTTGCCCCACCGTCCGGAGTCTAATTTATTCCATCAATGGGCTTCTCTTTCTTTCCAGCATTTGCTAATCTGGGATTGCAGGGCTCGAGCCTCGAAACTAGATTTTGTTCAAGGTCTCCTTTATTTGTCTTTTTCTTTTTCTTTCCTCAAAATTGTGCTAAATTTATGCTCTTTCCTATTACAAATCAAGGTGACCACTTGGGCCCTTCTGTAAAAGTGGTATCATTACCAGAAAGTGCAAAAGAGATCGTAATGCACAAGAATGAGAAAGTTGGCGACACATTTGTCAAGTTCAGTTTTAGATATGATATTCTTCTAATCCTTTGTAGGACCATGAAGATTGCTTTCCTACGAAACACACAACATTTAAAGCTAATTGCGGTTTGGCTCTTTTCTCTTCCCTTCATTTATGCATAAGTCGAGAAGGAACATGTTCTTTAACCATGTGAAACTGATTGATTTGATGGATACATAGGAACAAAGATGTTTATGCTCGATATAGGTATGAATTTAATTCAACATCAAAAGCTAACTCAAATAGAAAGGATTATGCAAGTTCCTATATACTACAATATGTCCTTTCACGAATCTGATGTGGGATTCTCAACACTCCCTAAATCAGCTAAGACTAGAGATATATTAAGCAAATAGTACTTGGTTAAAGAAAAAGTCATCAGGCAAAATTGTATCGGTTTGGAACTACAAATCCTACCCTTGAAGAAATGCATATATGCCCTTTCGTATTTAAATGGGAAAGTAAAAGCTTTAAACAGAGAAGAAGATAAAGTACATAGAGCAACTCTTTTAAATGATCCATGCTGCAAGCCCATATACCCCTTGAAAGTTGAAATCATCTTCATTAATGTTCAGTATTGGATCTTGGATTAGCAGTTATACAATGTTGATCTCCTCGTATTTGCTATCCCTTCTTCTCTGCATATCGGTCTTTCTGAATCAGACAAGTATGCTTTCTATTTTCTTTCTTTTCTTGTTTGCTTACTGAGTGTTTGTTTGTTTCCACTAACTATAATGACTTCTTCTTGCTTTATGCTTCCTGTCACTGCAGATGGATCTCAACTGATATTAGTGAATAATTGCCAAGAAATCTTATGGCCTGGAATTCAAGGCGGTGCTGGTCAGCCTACCCCCAAAATGGGTGGTTTCCAACTCACAAGTGCTGAGGAAGTGATCATTGATGTGCCTGATAAATGGTCAGGAAGAATATGGGCTAGGCAAAATTGCCAGTTTGATCAGAATGGGAAAGGCTCCTGTGACACCGGAGACTGTGATGGCCAACTGCATTGCCAGGGGATGGGAGGAAAACCGCCTGCAACGGTAGTGGAAATGACACTGGGAACATCAACTTCACCATTACATTTCTACGATGTAAGTTTAGTTGATGGATTCAACTTACCTGTATCCATGAAGCCAGTAGGAGGAGGAATTGGATGTGGCATAGCAGAATGCCAAGTTGACCTCAATATATGCTGTCCATCAGCACTGGAAGTGAGGGTTGGGGGCAAGGTGATGGGCTGCAAGAGTGCATGCTTGGCTATGCAGTCAGCAAAGTATTGTTGCACTGGAGAATATTCAGATCCCAAAACATGCAAACCTACACTCTTTGCTCACCTTTTTAAGGCCATTTGCCCCAGAGCATATAGCTACGCCTATGATGACTCTTCCAGCCTGAACAAATGCAGGGCTTCCCGGTACGTTATCACTTTCTGCCCACCCAAATGAGGAGTTCTGCATAACAAATTCAGACTACTCATTGGATAGATTTATGGAGCAGTGTGTGAAGGTGGTGTTGTATTAGTATCCAGTAATCTAAAGAAGCATATAGATATTGTTTCACTGAGCGTGGAGCCAGCATCTCAGTGGAAAAGGTTCTTGATAGAATCAGGGAATCTAGCTAGTAATACCTTCTAAGAAATACTTCCCGATATCAGAATTTTGTTTTCGATGTGCCTAAATGGTGAAGTAAATGGTTCTGGTTATATCTTCCATCTTCCTAGCTACCTTTTCATAATAATTCAACTATATATCGATAAATCAGTAGCAAAAACAGGAAAGTGATTCAGTAATAAGCAATTAACATTTTTACTTTGACAGAAACAGACTCTTGAAATGCAAAATCAGAGACAAGAAGGCATATTAAAATCCCGAAACTTGCAGATCCCCAGTGTTTTTTTTTTAAGTGTTTCAAATTGAGCATTATAACAATTGAGAATCAATTGCAACTCAAGCCTATTCATCAAAAGGAGAAAAAAAAAAAGGAAAAGAACAGAAATGCAGCTCATGAACGCTTTAAGTAGAATGCTATCATAAAGAGAAAATAAAAGGAAATAAATTCCGGAATGATCTATTTGTCTAATTTCAAGTTCTGTACCAACCAAACTAAGGCTACATTGTCCATATCTTTTGGCTGCTATCACATGGCCAACTGTATGATGCTCCATTAATCATTAAACAATTATACAAGTTACCTAGAACAAGACTGCCTGCAAAGATACTAAACATCCAAAAGTCAGATGTTGAATTTGAGGAATAATTATCATCCAAAATTAAGCTAGTTGAGAACTCCAGCTTCTTGATCATAGGGATTAGGAAATATTTAAGATCGAAGAACTAGATTCCGTTACAAGAAGTATGTAGCACTTGGCTATAAAATTTCCAAGCACTGAAAAGATCAGTGAAACGAGAGAGTACACAAGAAAACATGGAAATGAACACAACATACCAGAACAGCATAATAGATGAAACACCTGTTTGTGGGGGTTCTGTACCAGTGCCAAATGTCCAAGAAATGGTGAAGAATGATCCTTCAAACGTTCCTGAAAGATATATAAGATTCCCACAAGACATGCCAAATTGTGCAGATATCTTTACTCCTTTCCTCTCTAATATTCCGCTTATTGATTTTTCACTACTTCTGGAAGGGAAAGAACAGGAGCTCAAAAAGCTAGACGAGGCATGCAGAGAATGGGGTTTCTTTCAGGTAACTACAGAACCTTTCCCCCTCATATTTTGGATGCCAAGAAGGAAATGAAGTGATCTAAAAAAAACCATGAATATGATAAACCTTAGTCATTTTCGAGTCAAATTACAGATAATCATTTGCACAAGGGAGAATGCTGACATCAAGGTTAACCAAAGCAATTGTAAAATTCCAAGCATTTTATCTCGTAAATTATCTTAAATAATGATACTCGAATTATCAACACAAGCATCAAACAGGTGTTTCAGAAATGACTTTCAAGAATAACAGAATAACTTTGTAACATCTCTTGACAAAAGTACTTTCCAGGAGGCAAACCATGGCATAGGCAGATACCTACTGCAGAAAATGAAGGATGCTGCAATGTTTTCTCAATCTTCCCCTAGAAGAGAAGAATAAGTTTTCAATGTCCCCAGATGATGTACAGCGTTATGGGCAGTTATTTGTTGTTTCTGAAGAACAGAAGTTGGACTGGCAAAACACATTAGCTCTGATGGTCTTTCCTTCAAAATTCCAAAGATACGAAGTTTGGCCTACTACTCCAGAGGATTTCAAGTAGAGCCATCTGCAGAGACTCCTCTCTTCTCTTCATTTTTTTGATATTCATATATCATGTAACTAAATACTATCTGCCTCCCCAGGGATACTGTGGAGAAATATTCATCGGAAGTAGGATTACCATGAGGCCAGTTTGATTGAGTTGAGAATGATGAATAGTTTCTAGAATTTAGATTTCTGACTTGAATTGGCTCAATATCTCTTAATATGGGAAAGGACAGCAACACTTTTCTTGGACTGGACAGAGACCTGATTCAATCTTTGCGTATGAACTACCATCCCCCATGTTCAAAACCTGATCAAGTACTAGGATCAACTATCACTGTACTATTCCAGGATGATGATATCACTGGCTTAGAGATTCGGCACAATGGCCAATGGGTCCCTTATCAAGCCAATTCCAGATGCCCTTGTTGGCAACATAGGAGATGTTCTCGAGGTAGTCCCTCTAATTCTTCTAATTTAGTATCAATTATCTACTAGTTTGGATCATGTGGCAAACGAATATTTAAATTGAAATACTTCCCATCTCTTGCCTTAAGTGTTTGGTAAGTAAACATTATACGAGATAGAGCAGTGCAACATAAGTTAGATTGCCTATTTACAGATTTTCAGCAACGGGAAGTACAAGAGCATTGAATACAGAGCAGTCATAAGTCAGAAAAAGGCAAGAATGTCCTTTGCATCATTTATGTGCCCACCAGATGATTTGGAAATTGAGCCATTAGAAAATATGGTAGATTCCCAGGGCAAGATGAAATTGTACAAAAATTTTATTTATGGAGAGTTCCTTGGAGAATACATGAACGGAAAACTAGAAGGCAAAGCTCACACTGAAAGGGCAAAACTGAAACTTGAAGCTCAGACCCCCAGACGAAGCAAAATTTATGCAGAAACTTTCAGGCGTTAAACATTATCAGATGCCTGTTATTTCCTTTGTTCTGCATTTATGGTGATTATTTCCTTTCTGTAGTAATTTCAAATGAATTTTCATGTACAAGCGAGACTTAATAAAATGCAACCAATTGACAGACTGTTGAGTATTTTTCTTCATAATGCAATGGTACAACAAAAGATCAAGTTATGTACTCCAGATGCAAATGAAGAGAGTGCGTTAAGAAAACAACTTCATGCTGGTTTGCATTTTTCTTGCTACAGATATCACACTACATGAGTAGCAGATAGAAGATGTTTCCGACTCCCTAACTCGACATTGGAAAGGCCTAATACTCAAGTAAAAAGATGATGCAAAAAAACAGTTCCACGGACCCTGTCAAACATAATGCAGATGTTTGATGGATCATCAGATATGTCCATTCAATTCACAATCTGTTCAACAGAACATAACCAAGGTGGTGTATTTCATGGAATGAGGCTATATTTATTTATTTATCTCTAAACAGCAACGTTGAAGTTTCATGATGATTCTATCACAATCTCATATTATGCCTGAATGTAAGTATGCGAAACCAATGAGAAATACTAGCTGGTAAAATACTTCAATTCCTAATTCTACTGGATATCATGACTTCTAGCTGGTAAAATTCAATCTTCGTCCTTAATTTTTCCTTGGGAATATCCTTCTTACAGTATCTAAGATAGATTTATTATCTGCAGGAGAAAAATACAACAAACAATCATAAAAAGAAACTAATTTACTTATAATAAATGAAGTAATGACATATTTAGGACAGAATAGATTACTGCACTCCCATATAATAGACAAGAAAGCTTATCAGAATTCTCATATCCTGAATAAACAGTGGACAAATACTGCATGCTGCTTTAAACTGAGGAACGGCAGTTGTAAACAATTGCAATTTCCAGCTTTAAACAGTAAATATATGGACCAACTATTTGTCAAATCCCATGTTTTGTGCCGACCAAGGGATGTTTCTTGTCTATAACTTCTGGCTGGTTGATAACAAGTAAAAACATCCTATATTTCATGTATATTTAACTCATATTCTAATTGATTTTTATTGACTATGTGATATATTTGGGATAATTTTACAGAATTTCAAAAGAATCAAAGTTTGAACTCAAAGCTGCCTAAAATGGATAAAAGTCCTTAGACCTCGGTTAAGGAATGTGCTCGGGGGATCAAAGTCACCATGCAAAAAAATCAGACTTTTACTCGAAATTTACTTTTTCAAAATACAATAGAATCAGACAGATATTTTAGGAAAATCAAGGATCGGTTCAAGGGGGTCAAGGAAATCATGGAAGAAGTTATTTTAGAGAGATTTTTGGAGAATTCAGCTCTATATAAACCAAGAGGATCTTTCATTATTTTTCATCTCATTTTTTGTTTATCTCATAGCTTAGGAATTTCCATTGTCATGAGTGGCTAAGTTCTTCAATCTAATCGTTTAGAGGAAGATCCAGTCAAAGCTTGTGAGATAATTGTTCTTGATTTTATACACAAATTTGAATATTAAGTTATTTCTTGTTGGAACACATGCTTAGCACTGCTGAACATTATTACTCACACATGCTTAGGATTGCTGAACATTATTCCTCATTATTTGATGTTAGTGGCTGACTTACATGATATTAGTGGCTGACTTACAGGATGTTAGTGACTGAATTACATGATGTTAGTGGCTGA
>JAOXNR010000001.1:11712263-11731136 GCA_028571225.1 Parsonsia alboflavescens | reverse complement strand
GTGGTTTGTTACTTTTCTACCTTTAAATTGTAATACTCAATATTAATGAATGTGTGTTCTGATTTCCCTTCAATCTCAAGCAAGTTCTCTCACCTTTCTCTTCTTTCTAAGTCTAAAATTCCAACATTTCTCATTCAATCTTGTTTCTATTATTTTCAGCTTTTCAATCGGATTTCATTATTAAGTTAAATTCTGTTAGTAATTTGTTAATGATAGAATCTGATACGTCTCATTTAGATTCTTCATCCGGTAATAATAGGATCAACTTCCTTAGAAATAATTGATCTTGTTTACACATTCATATGGAGTGTGTTAACATGAGTTGGGCTTTCCTAGTTCTTTCATGCAATTAATATCTTGAATCCTTGCAGATGTTTCAAGGGTTATTTATTAATTAGGGGCTATTTATAGAGCATGTCATATTTATCCTAATTCGTTGAAAGCTAGTAAAATGAAACGTTTCGTTTTACCTTAACCAGCTTATTCTTATTTGTGTTTATTCATTTAAGTCGACTAGATCCGTTTTTTACGGATCTTCCTTTCTTTATTTATTGTTTTCAATTCTACCTTTAAAATCATCCTCTTTTTATTCATTATTTAAATTACTTTTATCCTGATTTTATTTAGAAACAAAATTTGATTAACAAATCGCTGTGAATACGATCCCTACTACCATAATTACAAATTATTTCTATATTTATTTTGGCAGGGTTTATTTTGATGGAATCGAAAAAGCTACCACTGGTATCTTATCTCACTGCCAGATGACCAATTGTATGATATTGGTCTTTGAAATCATCAAACAATCACACAAAGTTAGTCAGACCAAGACGGCCTGGATAGATTACCTCACAGTCAGAAGCGAAATGCCAATTCTGACAGGGACTACCAATTAAATCCAAATAAAACTTGTTCAGTTTCCAGGTCCTTTGTCACAGGGAATCTATTAAGATCCAAGATCCAGATTCCTTGACATAAACAAGGATGTGGGACTGGGCTATAAATTCATAGCAGAACTGGAAATAATGAAGCCAAATGAGTACACAAGAGAACACAGAAATGAGCACAGAAGAGATTCGCAAAGTAGAAGAAATACCTGTATATGGGGGATCTCTACCAGCTCCAAATGTTCAGGAAATGGTGAAGAACAATCCTTTAAGCGTTCCAGAAAGATACATAAGGAGTCCAAAAGACATGGCAAAGAGTATAGATTTTACTCCTCTCTCCTCTGATATTCCCCTAATTGATTTTTCCCTACTTCTAGAAAGGCACGAAACGGAGCTCAAGAAGCTGGACAAGGCATGTAAAGAATGGGGCTTCTTTCAGGTAAGATAAAAATATGCATTGGATGCAAAATAAACTGCTATAATATTCCAGTTCTCCTACTAATAATCTCTTGCACAAGGTAAGAATTCCGATATCAAAACTAACCAAGAAATCTTGAAATTTCCGATCACCACCATCTGTTGTCTAAAAGAATTAACTCAAAATCTTTGTAATATGTATTGGTGAATAAGCATTTTCTAGGTGGTAAACCATGGGATAGAGAAAGAAGTGCTGCAGAATATGAGAGATGTTGTAATGTCTTTTCTCGATCTCCCTCTGGAGGAGAAGAATAAGTATGCAAAGTCCCCAAATGATATGCAGGGTTACGGGCATTCCTTTGTAGCTTCAGAAGGGCAGAAGTTGGACTGGCAGGATGAATTAGGTCTGATCGTCTTTCCACTGAAATTCCGCAGATACGAATACTGGCCCACTACACCAGAAGATTTCCGGTAGGATCAACTCCAGAGGCTCCAACTTTTCTCCTTAGAAAAAGATCAAGACTGATTTGATGTACCATTTTTGCCTCACAGGGACATCGTGGAGAAATATTCATCAGCAATAAGAACAATTGGAGAGCAGCTTATAAATTCAATATCTCTAAACATGGGACTGGGCAACAACACTTTGCTTGGAATGCATAGAGACCTGAATCAGACTATGCGCATGAATTACTATCCGCCCTGTGCCAAACCTGATCAAGTACTAGGATTTAGCCCTCACTCAGACATAACCACCATAACAGTACTATCCCAGGATGAGGATGTCTCTGGATTAGAGCTGCGGCACAATGACCAATGGGTTCCTGTTAAACCAATTCCTAGTGCCCTTGTTGTCAATGTTGGAGACATTCTTGAGGTAATAAATTCTTGCGGTACAACCATACAAAAACTTTTTTAACAAGTGAATGCTCTTAAGTTGCTTCTTTTCCTGACTCAAATTGTTACAGATTTGGAGCAATGGGAAGTACAAGAGCATTGAACATAGGGCAGTCACCAATCAGAACAAGTCAAGAATTTCCTTCGCTTCATTTTTCTATCCACCAGACAACCTGGAAATAGAGCCATTGGATAACATGTTGGATTCACAGGGAGGGTTGAGAATGTATAGGAAAGTTATTTATGGAGAGTACCTCAGGGAATTCATGAAAGGAAAACTGGAAGGAAAAGCTCATACTATGAGGGCAAAATTGCTACCGATGGACTATATTTAGACCGCAGATGAAGCAGAACTGCATGGCATACGGATCAAGTCAGGCGGTCAACCTTATTAATTGTCTTTTACTTGTTTCTTTTGTTTTTACAGCGGCTATGTAATTTCTTTTGTAACACACCCTTGTATGGATTGTTAGGAAATGATCTTATGATTTGAGGAGAACTTATAAGCAGGCTCTAAAATCACGAATCTACTTTTACCAAGAGGTATACAGCCATCCAGAATGGTACCAAGAAATTGTAGAAAAAATCCGAAAGAAAACAAAGAGAACTTATACATCCATTGTTGCAGGTAACAACGGCTAAGAAATATCAGAAAATCGAATAGCTAATTTAGAAAGTTGCCTCAAACCTGATATATGATGGCACTGTAGAGCAGGAAGGGGCAAATGCCTGAGTAATTCAATGCTCAAAAGATTCCTTCTATTTAACGGGGCAAAAAGTTAAATACATATGCTTCTGACATTCTCGTTTCTTCACTCTAAAAAGAGCTAAGAATTAATGATACAACCGTAACATTGAATCTCTTCACTAGGTTGGTTGAGGCAGCTACAGCGTGCACAGTGCTGAAAGATCCAGCATAAAACTAACTCTGTAGAACACCTTTATCTGAAGGGAACTTTTACCATCATCATGCAGAAGGATTATTAGAGTTATTTTGAACACGGGTGTTGCCAGCTGGGGGTCCAGCCAGTAATAACAGAGGTTCCTTCTTCTCATCACTGGCTTTTACATCAGGGTTTCTGTTGGCAGCCCAAGCCCTCAGAGGCGGTTCAAAATGCTTGCTGGCCACATCAGGTGGGGGTGCATCTTCCCCAGGAAGATAAAGAAGTCCCTTCTCTTGGAGAGAGGAAGGTTCATTATAGCGGACCTTCCAAAGGGTATCCACAAGCTGCCTCTCCTCCCGAGCAGCCCCAAGGTCCTCAGGTGACATTATGTTGATCCCTTCAATGCGCTCCTGAAGCACTTCTTTAAGTTTCCCATCCTCTTCACTTGAGCAGCTGCCACCTGTCTGTTCCACCCTGTTTTGTTCAAGCTCAAGAAGACCACGGAGTGCAGCCTCTCGTACATCTGCATCCTTGCTGCTGGCAAGATGCATCATAATGCGAGGGAACCCCAGCTCCCTTACAATACTGTAATCTGAGCGGTTCTCATTCAATAAGTAATGGACCAAATTAAGAGCCCTCCTGGAAAATGACATATCTTGTAAGAACACAATTGGAATACTGATCTATAAAGATAAATACAAGAGCATTTCCAAGAACTGAATTAGTATATCTTGTACAAACACACAGCTGAAAATAGGGAAAAAAGAGCAAGCAAAAGTACCTTTGAAATCTGAAACTGTCAGAGCTTAAAGCGTCTCTTAGAGCTGCATATCCGTTTGCCAGACGAAATGCAGCAATCCCAGCTTTGTTATGCCTGATCAAGGCTACAATATGCCAAAAAGGAGATTATTATAATCAAAATTTGAAAAGCAAAATATGATGATAAAAATAACCCCCCTCAGACAAAACACACACACGCAACAAAAAAAACCAAAAAAAAAGGCAATTAATGAACTAAGACAATAAGTATCGGGCACTCACATGAGATTGCACCAAGAGCTTTTGTCCGAACAGTAACATCAGGATCTGAAGTGAAATTATGGAGGAGAGGTTCCAGCCCATTAGCTTCCATGACCAGTTGTTGACTTTTTGGATTGTTCTGAACGATTGTGCTAACTACTTCTGCAGCCTTTGCTCTAATATTAGGATGAGAGTTCTTCAGATAACCAAGGAGTGGAACCAAACCACCAATGGAGTGGAGATCTGGAAAATTCAAATTAAGGGAAGGGAAAGGACAGTTAGAACAACACTCCATATAGATAACACAGATGATCAAGCCAGCAATCTGAAGGGAAGAGTGCTTAAGAACATTCTCAAAATTTTAGGCAAAAAGAACCCTGACATCAATAATGATTCCGATCACTAGATTACAAAGTTATACAATGAGATCAATTAGTCTGCCTATATGAAAGGACCATTTAACAGGTATCAATTAGGTATACAAAGCCTATAATCACTTAAGAGATAGACTAAAACAGCTTCCCTCAATGCATCTTCACTTTACCTTCTCCTTTTTCTCACAAAAACTTTCAGAGTGACTGAAAATAATTAGGGTAGCATCAGATTGTAGTAGAAATCTGCAAGTCTTGAAGAAGGTAAAGTAGGTCCAATAACCACAATTAACAAATCAAAGCATCACAGAAACCAAAAGAAAATCCTTTTTTTAACAGTGAGTAGATTGGTCAACTTAAATAATGAAACGGAGTAAGTAGAGTATTTCTTGCCTTCATTAAGATTGCGTACAAAGCAAAAGAATTGAATTCCCACATAGCGGATTATTGGTTGTTTTTTTTCTTTTTGTTGATATTCTCAGAATTGAATTGTATTGACCATCTCTAAACACTCCTAGGGAAATTCACATGCACATAACAGCCTTCCAATACAATGTTGAACCGCAATTTATAAGAGCCTATTATTGCTGATAACCATTATCTACACAATACTCAATTCCCGAGTTAAAATGCAAAGCATTTCCTTAGAATCAATTTCCAACTACAGTGTTCACATGAACTCTTTCTGCTGATTTATGCAAAATCAAGCATGGCCCAGGACCACAGAAGGAGAACATATTACTCCATCAGACGACACAAGTATGAATATCACAAGGAAACTCACCATTGGCCATATCAATTGCCTCTACATGCTCATGTAATTCATCCAACATATCTGCGAGAATGGAAGAAAAGTCTATAAATTTCCAACTTAAAGATAAGGAAACAGTAATCTATGTCGAAAATACCCACCCTCGAGATCTTGAGGAGTGACTCCCTGAGATTCAAGGACTTGCTCAGGGGTTTGCATAACTATAGTTATCTCCTTCATTCTCTTAATGACGTCAACAGTCTGAGCCTGTATAGCCTCCATAAACCATCTTCGATCCTCCTCGCTTGATAAAAAAGAAGAATTTTCCGTGTCAGCTATGTACTAATGAATTTCCAAAACCAATAAAGCTAACCCATTTATCAAATATCCAAGGAGAGAGATGGGACTCGATGGAGTTACCTTAAATTGCGAGCAGGGCGGGTACCATCGGCATGAGAAAGACTCCATTTGAGCAAACCATCCCAGTTCGGTCCCTCTTTTGCCATTTTATTTCGCAGTGATAATCTCAGAAATCGATCGACTTTCTTGACAATAGAAAAATTCAATTAATTGCGATGATAAGAGATATAGAAGAACCCTTCGTTTAGGAAGAGGCTTATATATAGGAATTGGTGACCAAGGTCTCAAGAAACACAAACGCGGGCAGAAAGGGAGCCAGTGACAAGAAATTCAATGGTTTCAAGATCTAACGCGAACAATCCAGAGCTTACTACAAGACTCCTCCGGCACAACCGCACAAGAATAATCGACGCCGCCACAAATCAAAATCTAGTGGGCCTACTTCTCCAACACTGTACATAAAAAAGGTCTAGACCAATTTGTGTTATATTCTGAAATGGAAGTAGGGAGGAGGCCCAAGCCCAAGCTCAAACCAGACCCAGTGAAATGCTGCTAAACGTAATTATAAAAAAGTATAAATGCAAAATGATCATTTAAAATTGAATGAATTTTTAAAACTTTTTCAAAAATAATTTTGATTAAATTTTTATTTTTCAAAAAAAATATAGTTACATAGTTATTGTAAAAATAATGAATTATATACAGATAAAATAAGGAAGAAAAAAAATAATATTTCTATTCAAAATTTATCCATATTCTTAAATTAATTATATAATTTAATTTAAACAACCACTTATTACATCCCACCAGTTGCTTTACTTAAGGATTTTATTTAACAGAGATAAATTTTGTAATATATTAAATTAACCTATAAACACTCGTCCAATTTTTTATTTTAATTTCGATATGCTCCTTAAATCATAAGATCACATTTAATTTAGAATGGATCAAGTTAAACCATTTTTTAAAAAAATTGGTTGTGTAACTTTTTCAACAAGAAAGAAACAGAGACCTTGTTGGTCCTGGAGGCTGGATCTGAAATTTCAACGGAAAATAAGAAATGCCAGCCGGAAGGAATTTTGTGTAACAGTAAGCGGTCCAGGATTGGATTGTGGGACCGATCTTATCCAACAATAACATGAGATCTGGAGTTCTGAGTGGCAGCTTCTTATCCACCGCACAATAAGACGCGTGGACAATAGCTCGCCAGCTATAAACTCTTTAATCAAACCCCCCTTGATAAAATTCAAGAATTCACATAACCTTTCATCTCTGAATCTGAAATGGCTTCGATGCCTAATTTGCAGACTCTGAAACCAACTGCAGCAGCTGTTGGTAAGCCATATTTCTGCAATTCCCATTGTGAATCTGCCTTTCTGGGTTCATCAAAAGTCCCTTTCCGAAGCACAAGCGGGAGTAACAAGAAACGGAGGCCGTTGACCGTGGTTGCAGCATTTGGGGATGTATCATCGGAGGGAACAACGTATTTGATTGCCGGTGCCGCTGCAGTAGCCTTGATAGGCACGGCATTCCCAGTACTCTTCTCCCGCAAGGATTTGTAAGAAAACTTGAGCCTACGATTCTTTTGTTTTTTTTTTTTTCTTCTAGTGAATTTATTTAAGTGGAAATTCTGATGTGGTTTTGCAGGTGCCCTGAATGTGATGGAGCTGGTTTTGTGAGGAAGACAGGGGCTACTTTGAGGGCGAATGCGGCGAGGAAGGACCAGGCTCAGATTGTGTGTCCTCGGTGCAATGGTCTTGGCAAGCTCAACCAAATTGACATATAACTTGTTAATTTGCATACTGTTTATTTATTATATTTGTTCAAAATTGACAAGAATGCCGCAACAACCCTGTCAGGATTTCAGTGGTTCTTCGTCTTCTTGATAATTTCGATCACTTGTATTCAGGCAATATATGTAGTTTCATGTTCGATTGATAATGCAACCATGAATCCCATTTTTATTGGACCAGAGTTACAACATTAGCTTTTTCATTCTATGCCAAAAGAGCATTCCGATTACAGGAAAATTCTCATATTGAGAGGATTTTGCTCACTTTATTTTAATTAATTTGTTAAAGTAAAAAATTTGAAAGAATTAAATAAAATTATAAAAATAAAGTGATATATTTTAAATGAATCAAACGGTGTGTATCACGCACGGGCGTATTGTGGACATGGTTTATTATTATATATTGAATTTAAAAGAGTTAAGTCGGGTGATAATAGAGTTTGATATTCGATTAAGATTTGATTTTATTGTCATATATATGTTTAACCTTAAATTTGACTATTGGCCTAATTAATTAGAAAATTTTATTATTCACATGATTCATATTCCCATATATAGACTATCGGTCCATATTAATCTAATAGTATTATTTATTAATTTATTTTTAAATAAAAAATATCAATACTTCGTAGAAAAAATATATCCAGATCTAATTAATTAAATCCATAATAAAATTTTTCTAATTGCAACATCTTTAGCATGAAAGTAAGTTTATCCTGTTTTGATAAAAAATCAATTTTCTCCATATTTCAAAGATGGGCAGATTATCAACGTGCAAGAAAAGAGCTTAGGTTAGGGACAGTGCATTCAACGTTGAAATGACCAAAAAGATATCGTTTCTATATCTGCTAATTGCCCGTTAAGCCTGTTTCGTTAGTAGTACCGTCTCCAAGAATCCGGTGAATTTGAGACCAAGTGTTGCTAGGAGACCAAGACGACGCTATTATTCCTGTTTTAGTAGAAATCAAATTATTAGTAACTCAATTTCTCCGTTAACTAAGTCCTCCAACTCCAACCTTTCTTTTAATCTCCGATTTCGGCTAGGATTCCCTTCAAGAATCTGTAATAGAATAGAAGAATGTTTTCTTCCTGAATTTCAAAGAACTATAAAAAGATCCGTCTTTTTTTCTTTTCCTACAATTATTGTTCGTTGTCCAAGAAGTTCTCAAACCGACAACTCCCTTTTAGTGTGGTTGGGCTTGCACTCCTGCATGCATTGGATTACTGAACCAGGGGCAATGAGGCAGCTTGAAGATGAATCGCGATCTGACCGTGATATTGAGATGGGAACTGACGACGAAGAGGACGAGGCCGAAAGGCATTGTGAGGATGAAGAGGAGGATTCCGAATCAGAGATTACTGTGCCATCGAGGCGTAACTCTGGTCACCAAATAGATTCATATTCTCTTCCATGGCCCCAAAGCTACAGGTTTGCACTTTTGTCAAACATGTATTCTGCATGTTAGATTAATATCTGGCCTTCCGCACTTTCATCTATTTGTATATATTGCTGTAGTGCAACCCGTTGAGTGATTGAATTCGATATTCCACTCCTCTAGAACTATTTTGCCAAAAAAAAAAAAATTCTTATTTTGATTCATTATATGCATTGGACAATTTTGATTAGCATGAAACCTTTTTTTGTCCACAAAATTGATTTAGTGTAGATGGGTTTTGATGTTGTTTCAAACGACATGATTCCATGCTGTAGTTAACTGGCACTTGTTGAATAAAAGACCTTGATTCGTTTGATAATTATTTTGTACAGGACATCAATTGACATGTATACAAGTGTAACTCCCTCGGTAAGCTTCTTAAACCGCAGCTCAACACTTCAAATTGGGGGATCTGAATCTTCCCTGAATAGACCATTAATTTCTGACACGAGTTTGGAAAGAGAAGATGTGCCCACCTCAACACTTCCTGTAAGGCTTTCAGTAACTTCTGGATCAAGTTCATATATCAGTGAATTGACACAACCAAAGCTCTGTTCATATTTCCAATCACTACTCAATGGTGAGAATAAGATATTCTGTTGATGCATTCTTTGATTTGATTTAAATTTCTTGCTGAATATCAAATAGAAGTTCAAAAAATCTGAAAGTTGTGCAGACAAGAGGAAAAAAGTCCAAGACTTCTCACTTGGACTATTTTGCAACATTTGTTTGGCAGAAATTCCTGTTAATGGGGGAACAAGGCCTAAGTCTTATAACTGAAACAAATACTGTGCTTAGGAAGATATAAAAAGGCAAACAAGTAATATAAAGTGTTTCTAATCCTCTGAATCATCATATGCAAGCCATAATTTACAATTCCTTTCATGATTTTAAGAGTTTTGATTTTCGTCGTCATTGCTCATAGGTTCATGACATATGTTGCATGATAGAATGATCAGGCTCTTTTTTTATTCTGCTGCAGCTATAAATGGTTTGTGTGGTATAGGAATACTTTCAACACCTTATGCATTGAAAGAAGGAGGATGGTTCGGCCTCTTTCTTCTTTTAATTTTTGGAATAATTACTTGCTACACTGGTATTTTGTTGAAGAGATGTTTGGAAAGCTCTCCTGGACTCCAGACTTATCCGGATATTGGACAGGCTGCCTTTGGAATGGCTGGTCGCATATGCATAGCAGTAAGTGTGATAAAAGTTGCATCTTTCTCTGTTATACAAATGAACATCTGGTCTCCTTCCATATCTTTGAGAACTTAAATTAATTGAGGTCCTAATTCTTTGATTCTCTGAATGCAGGTAGTCCTGTATATAGAGCTCTATGTAAGTGCAAGATTTTTCCCTGTTTTCCTTTATTTCTGTCTTCCTGTAGCATCTGTTCTTATGTTATAACAAAAAATTAATAGTTATGTTCTTGTGAAACAGTCATCTTGTGTTGAGTTCTTGATCATGATGAGTGACAACTTGTCCTCAATGTTCCCACACGTTCATGTGGATTTTGCTGGAGTTCACCTCGATTCGTATCAACTTTGTGCTATCATATCCACTATCATTATACTTCCAACAGCTTGCCTCCCAAACCTTAGACTGCTGTCCTATATTTCAGGTGTTGGATTACTTTCATTTCATATCTACTTATTAAGCCTTTATACATCTGTGCCATTGTCTATAAGTCTTGGTGTTCGAATTTTCAGTTGGAGGGGTGATCATGTTAATGGCAGTGATATTTTGCATGTTGTGGGTTGGAGTTGTCAATGAAGTAGGATTTCACATGGGAGGAACAGCTCTCAACTTTGCAAAGCTGCCAGTTACAATTGGCATATATAGTTTCTGCTATGGCAGCCATTCAATATTTCCGAATATCTACTCCTCCATGGAAGAACCCTCACGCTTTCCCTCTATTCTTTTTGTCAGGTAGTATACCCTTGTAGATAAAATCTGATTGTTAATTCATATTTTGATGTTTTCTATTCACCTTTTGTATACTGTTGGAAGAATATGGAACTCAGTACTTAACATGAGTAGGGCTTAAGTGAATCTGCAAAATTCAGCAAAGATTACATTTTGATATAAAATAACTTTCAAGTGATTACCAATTTTCACTCCACTGCAGCTTTTCTACAGCATGTGCTTTGTATGCTGGGGTTGCCATATCTGGCTTTCTAATGTTTGGTGATTCTACCACATCTCAGTTCACTTTGAATATGCCCAGAAAATTTCCTGCCTCAACTGCTGCGGCTTGGATAGTGGTGAGACAAGAATCTAAATGCAAACTTTCTTTGAATTAGAATCCCTAGATAATTATTCTGAACTGGAAAACCGAGTTAATTCTCACATTGTCAGGAAAGGCAATTTCTAATCTTTTTTTGTGTACAATCATTGAATTTTACCATTTGCCTTCTCCCATGATGTAGGTTTTAACCCCTTTCACAAAGTATGCCTTGTCATTAACCCCTGTGGCATGTGGACTAGAAGAACTGTTGCCTGCAACTCATGTTGGATCATACAAGGTGTCCACACTCATTAGAACAACTTTGGCAGTTTCAACACTTGTCATCGCATTGGCAGTTCCTTATTTTGGTAAGAAACATTTGCTTCTTAACATTTTTATTTGAATGGGTTTGGATTACATTTGTTCTCCCCAATTAGGATATGAACTTAGTAGTTGGAATGTAGAACGACAGAACTATATGGCCTGTTCCTGGTTGCTGGCTGTCAGGAAAAAGGAAAATGCTTTTGAAACTAGTGTTTTCTTCTTTTCTAAAAGTTAATATAATACTTTTATTTTCAACAGCACTAATTATCAAAATTTATTATCCATAGTAGTTTCCTTAGAATATCTTTTTCCCTTAAAAGATTTTTAAAATTAAAATCATAAAATGAAGAAATTGAGAAGAGTACTTGAAAATGAATTTGGAGAGAACAAGACCTCAACATTCTATTTTACATTGGCTTGCAGGATCTTTGATGGCCCTGATTGGATCACTTTTTGTTATGCTTGTGGTAAGTAGCTGATTTTCTTCAAACTCAATAACACTGGTATTCTGGCTGACACAATAAAGAGAGTTCATTTTTACTAATTATGCTTTCTCAATGACAGTCTGTGGTCTTCCCATGTGCTTGTTATATAAAAATAGGCAGTGGAAATTTGACAATTTCTCAGGTAAAGTGATCCTCTCCTCCCTTATCTAAATACAATAAAGATACCAAAAAAACAAAAAAAAAAAAAAAAAACTATTCTTTGTTGCCTTTGTTCTGATTCTCTTTACAGATTACAGTCTGCAGTCTCATAATAGTAGTAGGGATACTCTGCGCGGTTGCCGGTACATATTCTTCAATTACACATGTAGCTGATCAAATGCAGATCCTGAAGTCCTAAAGGAGGAAAGGGTCAAGTCTTAGCCTGTCCATCTCATGGTTCTTTCTTGAACTGCAATGGTTATGGGGTATGGCAAAAGATCAAGATCAACAACACCATAGAGGCCAAAAATGTACAAAACAATTGAACCCACAAAGGACGACAACCTCGAAAGGTTCTATAACATTGATGATATTTGTGCACATTCTAGAAAAAGATTATAGAGGGAAAATGAGTAGCTAGCAGAAGTCTCCATATCGGTGAAGCATCCTATGAAAGCTCTAAAAAGGACCCATTCACGGTTTTATGCCCATCAAATTTTCAACATAAGATGTGCTACCATTTGCCAGGGATCTGGTGATATTCATTGTCACTTTCTTCTGAGTAATGCTTCTGTTGTATTTCTAAGTAATGTGAATTTATTACAGCCTAATTTCACTAAACATCGAATATTTCGAACTTGATTTATGTATTATAATTACTCATTTTATCTAGCTTTATAAAGACCTTGATTCGGGAATTTACTATTGGTTAAATGTGAAATTATAACTCTACTCCATTTTCATTATCTGGTGCAGTGGATTTAGAAGAAGAATAATTTCTTCATTAAATTTTTTTTTTTTCTTGTTTTGGAGGGTTTTTTTTTCTCCCCCTTTTCTTCTAAAGAACTATTTTATATATTACCTAGCAGAGGATGTAAGAGCATGTCTGTGACTGGAGTCAGACAATGGTGAGTCTATATCAATGTACACATGGGCATGTGCGGTGCAATTATGTTGTATGGCAAGAAAAAGAAAAGCAAAAAGAAGAAAGTATATTCATTTTGCCTTGAAAAGTTGCTTAATTCTTTTATGGATTAAATTTTCATGGATATTTTCAGTCTATTTAGTTTTTTTTTTTTTTTTTTGTCTTGAGAATTGTTTAATGAAATTATTTTTGTTCGGTGGGCACTAGGAAAAAAAAAAAGTTTATTAAAATTATTTGTTTCAATAATAAATTTTGTGGTAGCACTCAAGTTATAAATTCGATTTAGTCTTGCTTGATCCAAGCATAGTTAAATATATAAAAAAAAAACAAATTTTGTGATAATTTATAAATTTTTTAATTTAGCCTTAGTTTCTTAAAAAAAATTGTTTCGATATATAATGTCAAAAAATTTTATATAAATATTTTACAAAAGAATTTTGAAAACAGAAACCAAAATAGACTCTACGTTTCTAAATAAGTATTCTAACTCGATAAAAGAATGTTTGTGTGTTTTTATTTTTATTATTTCAGACAAAAGAGTTTACGTACCCACTGTCTTAACAGATTCGGTCTAATGAAATGGTTGTTCAAAAAAAAAAAAAAAAAAAAAAAAATTTACCCAGACAAACTTTTTCTGTATATTACACGCATGTTCAAAAGCTGCGTCGTTCGAACCTGTGTTTAATGCGTCGGTGGAGGAACTCGGACGGGGCACCATGACGTCCAACGAGGAGTAATTACTTTAATTTACCCATGTTCACTTATTAGGGTTTTATATAATTTTCCTTTTTCTTTTATTTTGCCTTTTGCTAAACTTTTTCTTTTCTTAACTATGTTAGTATCCATTTGTATATACATCGACATTTTATTTATTTAAGAGGGTGTTGGTGAGATTTAAAACATAATTAGCATATCATAATAATCGGTAATGAGTATTCTTTTTGTCATTATTAATATATCACTAGTCGTCATTTTATCAAAATTAAAATAATATTAGAATTAAAGTAAATTTTTTTTTCATCTTAAAATATCCATAATAAGAAAAAAAATAAATTCAAATGATAAAATGACAGAGGGAGTATAGAATTCAACAAAATATTAAAAAAATGAATATATGAACCTAATTGTAGAAAGAAAGGGCTTTTAATTTATTTGATTTCTCATGTTCGAGTCAAAATATAGTTTAATCACAATTTCTTTTTTCAATCATTATGATCTCTCATTATATTACCATTATCCATATTGATTCAAATTAACATTTTTTTATAAGTCACGGGTGGAACTGATTGGGTGGCAAATTTTTGTAAGGCAAAAATATCAATGGTTACTTTCAAATTTAGGATTAATTTAAATTGTGATTGAATTCAGATTTTCTAGTAATATGGAGATTTTGGGTTAGTTTTTTAAAAAAGTAATCATAAATGATTATTTTATTACTATGATTTTTACAAAATTTTAAAATTTTCTAAAATAAATTATTCTTTTGTATATTTAATATTTTCTCCCTCACGTAAAAGTTATGTGATTTATGTTTATTAAAAGTTAATTAATATTATTATATAAATTTAATTCAACTCATAAATTAATTACTTTTTTTTGTTAATCCACTTATAAAATGTTCATAAATTTATAACGAAACAGTTAAAGTGCATGTAAAAGTTTAATTCAGATACCACCGTTATATAATTTTTTTTTTTTGTGGAATTATATGCAAAGCAGTATTTTTAAAAAATTAAAGATAATTAAAAAAATATCTAAATTACAACAAATTTCGTTATTGAAGCAAATATGACAAACATTTTTTTTCCCTTTAGTTTTTAGAAACAGTTCTATATAATTTTTAATAACAGTTCTAAGGATAAAAATTTTATTAAAAAAAAAAAGGTCTATATTTCTTTTAATAAAAACCCTCTTCTTTTTTTTTTGGCCCCAATTCTTATTTGACGAGACAACAGACAATAAATGACGATAGGACGTTAAGGAGAAACATGACAACGAGTTACCAACCTGCAACAAACCAGCAAATTTGATATCCAGTCCCTTTCAAGCCCCGGCCGTAGAAGTTTCTCAACGGCGTCGTTTACCCATGACCACGCACTACACAACACATGGTTATGGCTAATCTGATCCTCTCAGGATTGGGAGAGTTCAGTCGTTTTGCCCGCAAATCTTTCCGATTTCTCACACGCCTCTGTCCCCAAGAATCATAACACCTACTTCAGACTCACTTGTCGGAGTTGTCTCCGCTACCTCCATTTCTCTCCAAATCACTCGCCTTTTGCCTCCGTTTTCCCCCTTCTTTTAATTACTATATAATTTCTCCTTGCCATTCTTTAATATTCTATTTCTTTGAGTGATCTCTCTCTTAGTTAGTGACTGTCCACTGTTACATTCTACAAAGAAGATGAGAGTCCACACTCTCATGGTCACTCACCTTCTTCTCTACCTGCAAACTATTTTCTTGCTGATATTTAAAACCCAAATTTGGTGTTGCTTTGCTGAAACTATGAATACTAAAGGTGCTGCTGCACCAATGCTAGTCTTGCCCCTGAAAACTCAAAAAATTACATCCGGGCCCTTCCCAAGAACTTCAAACAAGCTTCCCTTTACTCACAATGTCACGCTCACCATCTCTCTGGCCGTCGGAACGCCGCCTCAGAACGTTACCATGGTGCTGGACACAGGGAGTGAGCTGTCTTGGTTGCAGTGCAATACAACCCGAGTTGGGAGACCCGTTTTCCAACCGAATAGATCATCCTCCTACACGCCCATCACTTGCTCTTCTCCCACCTGCACGATGCGGACCCAGGATTTTTCCATACCCGCTTCCTGCGACTCCAAGAAACTCTGTCATGCTGTGTTGTCCTATGCGGATGCAACGTCTTCGGAAGGAAATCTGGCATTGGATACTTTTAACATTGGAGGGTCCGATTTTTCGGATACCATTTTTGGGTGCATGGATTCAGGTTACAGTAGTAATTCGCAGGAAGATTCGAAGACAACCGGGTTAATAGGTATGAATCGCGGGGCACTTTCCTTTGTTTCTCAAATGGGTTTCAAGAAATTTTCATATTGCATTTCAAGTTCGGATTTTTCCGGTGTTTTACTTCTCGGCGACGCAAATTTTACCTGGCTAATACCGCTAAATTACACCCCTCTGGTTCAAATCTCGACCCCATTACCGTACTTTGATCGAGTAGCTTACACGGTTCAGCTGGAAGGTATCAAAGTCTCAGAAAAATTGCTCCAGCTGCCAAAATCCATATTCGAACCCGATCACACGGGTGCGGGTCAAACCATGGTGGACTCGGGTACTCAGTTCACTTTCCTTCTTGGTCCCGTTTACACTGCTCTAAGAAACGAGTTCATGACACAAATAAGCCGGAGTTTGCGGGTCCTGGACGATCCGAACTTTGTTTTCCAAGGTGCAATGGACTTGTGTTTCCGGGTTCCCATGAACCAAACGAGGTTACCGACAATGCCCCCGGTGAGCATGGTATTCAGGGGCGCCGAAATAATGGTGTCGGCGGATCGTTTATTGTACCGGGTACCGGGTGAAGTCCGAGAGAAGGATTCTATATATTGCTTCACCTTTGGGAACTCGGATCTCTTAGGAATCGAAGCATACGTGATTGGACATCATCACCAGCAAAACGTGTGGGTTGAGTTTGATCTTGAAAAATTTAGGATTGGTTTTGCCCAATTAAGATGTGACTTCGCAGGGCAAAGATTTGGTGCCTAACGTTAATTTAGGATGTGTTGAGTAAAAAGTGATCATGGTTAGAAATTAGAAGGTCCCATGTAAAATTTTCCCTTTCTTTTTTGTCCTCAAGAAGGGGCATCTGCCTTTTTCCTTTTTCAATCAAAATCTTGTGAAAAGCATATAATAACGTTGAGAACTCTCAAATGTTGCCGAGTTTTCCTTTTTCAGATTTGGTCTAAAAAGTTTTTGTTGGAAGAGATTGTAATGATTAAAGGATTTAAGTTTAGAAGTGACTGATGGCCATTTAGGTGCCAAATCGTCCCCCCATTCGCATGATGAACTGAAGTACATCATAAATGACAGTGATTGCTGTGTACTCGCCCACATCCTCCTCTACCTCTACGAAAATCATCTTCGTACATGCACCTCAAATCTAGATTTTAAAGTAAAATTCACGATTTGTACGTCCAGGTCTGAGTTTGAATTACACACGGAATGGAAATTCATAATTTTTTTAATTAGAAGTGATTTTGTCTTGAATGTTGTATAATAAATTTATTTTAATGAAAATATTCTAGAGTGCATTAGTGATGTCATAACTCTATAAATATTTTAAAGGGCTTTTCTATATATTTAGGTTAAGCTATAATATAATCACATAAAGTGTTTTTTTTTCCAATTATTATGATCCTTTAATTTATTATGGATAGTCATTACGATCCTTCAACAAATTATAGATAATTATTTTGCTCCTAATTACGATTTTCTCTGATCATTTTATTAGCATGGAATAACTTTTTAGAAGTAAAATTGTTAATCTCATCCCTGCTATTCAAAATTCAACCAATCCCAAGGGTTTGTAAATGAATTTTGATAGTTAGGTTAATTTATTTGGATTTGTTCAACCGCATGCACCTAAAATTCTTATTTCTTTTTTTTTTTTTTTAAATATATTTGTTAGATTTTAAGTCGCAAAGATGATGTTGACAATTTTATCTCTTAAATGTTATCTTGGATTAGTTACAACAGGTACTTTGCTGGAAAATAGTAATTGAGATAATAATGACTGTTCATAAAATATTAAGAAATCACAATGAATGTAAAAAAAAAACAAATTGTAGAATCATACTATAATTTACCTGAAACAAGTAAGATCAAATAGGTTAAAAGTCTTATTTCAAAATAAGAATGTATACGTTTGTTTTGAGATTTTAGGAGGAGTCAACCAAAATAAGATATTTCGTGGATTTATCAAATGCAAGCTTCAATTAGAGGACAATGCGAAGAGATGGGGTATTATCGTGTTCTTATCAAATTAGTTAAGTTTTTGGACTTGTCTTCCCGGTTTGAGCAGATCTTTTAATTGGGTGGCCCACTGACGTCCTCGGCCATAAAATGCAGTTATTGAGGTCGTTGGAATTAGGCCTAACTCCACGGATGGAGTTGATAAGATGAAGTTGGCAGAGGAACTATGGTATCTCAGACCAACTGCATCACTCCTCACTGGCTTGGTTGACTGCACTAAAAATTTCCATATTTTTAAATAAATATAAACAAGGATAAAAGTTAGAAAATCAAATAATATATTCCCTCCATCCGAAATTAAATGTTTATATTTTCATTTCGAATCATTAGAAAAAAAATGTCTTATTTATTAAATTAATTTAAAATTTTGATATTTAATAAGTTTAAAATAATTAATTCAACCATTTTTTAAAAAAATTTGCGTTCAATTCGGAACCGAAGTAATATGTCGTTTGAATTACAAAAAGTATAACTAGGCTGACCAATGGGTCCCAATGCCATATGCTGGATTGTTGATGGGCCTTTGTTTTTGTTTAAATTAAATGATGGCATGTCCAAGAGTGTTCCAACAATTACCACAATAAGCCTCTTAAAAAGGTTGAAAAGTCTTCCATGGACTGGTCCTCCATCACAGATAAAATCAACTTCATTACAAGACCCACATCCTTGGAATTGGACCCATTTCTCCATATATACCTCGTTCTTAGGGATGGCAAAATGATCTGGCCCGATGGATATCTGGCTTGACTTGATCTGTTTGGGGCGGGTTTTACCTGATCCGTTTAAGGATGGGGCAGGTATGGGTTTTATAGAGGAGACCCGCCCACGGGTCAAGTCGGGCCTGGGGTTAGCTGGTGACCTGGCCCGCCCTGACCCGCCCTGTTTAATATACACATTTTATAATTATATTTTATATAAAATAAAATACTA
>JAOXNR010000001.1:11674594-11702788 GCA_028571225.1 Parsonsia alboflavescens | reverse complement strand
GAGTTGAGTTGTGATGCATTTAGGTAATATCATCCCTTTATCACTATTTGTAAGTTATTTAAACTAATTTATTTTTTATGATAAAAAAATTTATTATCTTAATTTTGATAATAATATCAAGTAACTTATAAATAGCAATCGAGTAAGTAATTTTTATTTACAATGATGATTCATGATTGAGTTTCATATTCAATCTACATTTAAATGCATTATAACTCAGAATTGGTTTAACTAATTAGTGGAACTAAAATAGAAACTAATCAAATAACAATGAATCATAACATTAAGTTAGTTGAAACTAATTAGTCAAATTAAAAGTGAGACAGATGATCAATAATTTTAAACATTTCGCAAGTAATTTGATATTGTGCTTATTCAATGAGTATTAATGAGATTCGAACTTAAAATCCACAATCTAAGAGGTCATCTATTTAATCCATTTGAATGTCTCAAAAGAGACAACATTGATCTTTTTTTATTATAATCAAATTATTTTAAGTTACTAACTCTAATAATATTTCCTTTCAACTTTACTTATTTGGTTCAATTTATAAAATAAAAATACAATAATGTTACCATTAAAAATTAAACAAACCTCGTAGAATATGATTTAGTTTGCCTCATGAAATAAACCTATAATAATAATAATACCTCCTTCAATACTTGTAACTCGTTTTTTATTTCATTAATTATTAGTATTATAATGAAAATTTTATGATTTTTTTCAATTTTACTCATTCTTTTTTGTGAAATATTTTTCTCCTAGTTCTTTCTTAATCTTCTTAAAAATTTAATATTAATAAAATCACCCAAAATAACATATTTGTTATAAAAAAAAAAACAAAACAACGGCAGGAGTAGTAATAATAATAATAATTCAAGTGCAAGTACTACCAACAAAAGACCAATGGAATGGGGTAAATTGACATTGGAAGAGTCCCGTTGCGCACCCCACCGCAACCTCTAGATCCCACCGAATACCGTAATATTTACTCCTCCCTTAGGGGAAAAAAGAAAAAAACAAAAAGAAAGGAAAGGAAAAAGACCACCGGAGACACCGTCGTAAAACCTTCTTACGCCGGTGCCTCCGCGGTTGCATTTCCCTCACAACCTGCCCTTCCCTGTAAAAGGTCCAATGGTGAAAGAAATGCCGCGTAGCTGTAGGTTCTCTTTCCACGTGAGCGTGGTTGCAGCGGCAATCATTTACATCTATTTCTCGACGGTATTCGTCTTCATAGATCAGTGGTTCGGATTGGGCTCCTCTCCCGGATTGCTAAACGCTGCCGTCTTCACCTACTTAGCTCTCATGTGCGTCTCCACCTATGCTCGTTCTGTCTTCACCGACCCGGGTCGGATTCCGGCTTCATTCCTGCCCGATGTTGAGGACCCTGAGAGCTCCATTCATGAGATCAAGCGCAAGGTCCCTTCTTTCCCATCGATTTTTTTTCCCTCGTGTTTTGAAATTATTTCTTTTGTGTATTCTCCGTGCGAATTTTTCGCAGAAAAGGACCAAAGACTTAACCTTGGAACATTGTGATGAATTGATGATCTTGGATGAAATGTATATTTTTTTTCTATGATTGTGTGTTGAAATTTATGTAGGTTTCTGATTCATCTACATTTTCCTTCTTTTTTTTTATAGAATTTATTGTGTTGCATGTAAAACTAATACCGTATATCTTGATAGGAATTTAGGCAGGTATTTGAGTAATCTACAGTTGACTTTCTGGAAATTTATTTTGTTGCATGTGAAGCTAATACGGTTTATCACTCCAATTTCCTGAAAATAGATGCAGCATTTTCGCTAATGACATTGTTTTACACATTAATAAAGCGGGATCCACATTCCTGTTGATGTCATAGATGATTCTTTCATATTTAATCATCTCTGGGCACAAATGGATGTGAGTTGCTAACTGGCGCAGGCACTTACATATGTAACTATTAGCAATTGGAAATTGTGATCACAAACAGATAAAAATATTACTTTGTGATTGATCATTCAGGTTGGCTGACATCTTAGGAAATAATTGGTCTTAGATTAGTTTCTGTTTATGGAAATTTTGACTTCTAGAAATGTCATGTAGTACATTTAGTGCTTGTCATAACTGCACATGTAATTTTGAGAAGGAAACAAAAATGGTTCCAGGTAGAGAAAAATTGTTTCAATGCTGATATCACATGTTTCTACCACAACAACAATTTATCCCATACAGGACATTGGAGAACATAAGGACTTTGACTCTGATACGAAATTTTACTTACACCGATTGACACTTCATTCCTTTTATGTTCTTTATTTTCTTAATTTTATTTCATTACTATCTGAAGATGTGTAACATGTTTCTTTTATGGAATTTAGTTCTTGGTATTGAGTTTGGGATTGCGTTTTACTTCTACCCATATATGTTAGAACATTAGAAATTCCACTTTGATGTGTAATTATATTTCTACCAACCGGCACTATTTTTCTTATGTTCTTTAGTTTCTCAATTTCATTCATTACAGATATGCTCCAAGTTGTTTTTTTTTTTTATGGACTTCAATTCTTGGTATTGAGTTTTTGATTGCTTTGTTATTCTACCTTGGGTGCATCTGCTTGGAGTTTTACTGTAGAAAACTGAGTTACACGTAGCTTTACCAATTTCTGTAATACAACAAGATAAAAACTATGTACTTAGATCAAAATGTCTTGGATATGATCCCTTGGTTCCAACAAGGGTGATTCCTGCTATGTCACCTTAAATCCATGTGGTAGAGAATGCATGTCAAAGAATTATTGCCTTCTGGTGACTAAATACTGAGACTTTCTATCTATTTAGTAGACAAGCAGTTTTTTTGCATGCTGGAACTGAAGTTTAGGAATTTGTGTATGAGTTGCAGATAAATTGTTTTAGTGGGTTTGATATGACATTCACTGACAGAATGTTGAAAATACGGTGAAGCATGTCAAAATGTTTCAGTACAAATTAAGCTAGGCAACAGGATTTCTTTTGAGAAGCTAGCTCTTTCAGCTTGAGATCAGAATTTTACAGACCTGAATCTTTTGTCCATGACCTTCTGCAGGGTGGGGATCTGAGATATTGTCAGAAGTGCTCTCTCTATAAACCTCCTCGTGCGCATCATTGCCGTGTATGCAATAGATGTGTGTTGCGAATGGTAATGCCTGGTCTACTTATTGTTCATGCCTTTTATCAAATGTCGTGGATAATGCTTTAAAGTCCTACCTTTTGAATTCAAGGATCACCATTGTGTGTGGTTGAATAATTGTGTGGGCCATGCAAACTATAAGGTCTTCTTCGTCTTCGTTGTTTATGCTGTTGTTTCATGCATATACTCACTGGTATGTCATTTCTGATCCAACATTTTGATTTTGTTGTCTTTAATTACTTAATCAATTACCAAGGTTCATTCTCTTATCTTATCTTTTGCACATAATTGTGAATCTGATAACATATTGGAGATATGCTTTTTACCATTTTGCATTCTGTAATTTCAGGTTTTGCTTTTTGGTAGTTTGACAATGGATTCTTCACAGGATGATCAACAAGATAAAAGCTCTTTTCGAACAATATATGTAATTTTCCATACATCCAATCTGCAATGAATTATCATTTCCTAAACCAATTCATTCAACTTAAACAATTTCATGACCAGGTCATCTCTGGGCTTTTGCTGGTGCCCCTCAGTATAGCACTGACCTTCTTCCTGGCTTGGCATGTATATCTCATTTTACAGAACAAGACTACCATAGAGGTTTGGATTGGTGATGTTTCATATTAGCGCCAATGATTTTGCATCAATTCAATCTATTGATACATCCTACATCTTATTTCTGATAGTACCACGAAGGTGTCAGAGCTATGTGGCTAGCTGAAAAGGGGGGCCAGGTCTACTCACATCCATACAACCTTGGCGCATATGAGAATCTTATATCTGTAAGAATGATATCCTTCCTCCTCTTGATGCAACTCTTACTTCATTCCTCTTTGTCCTCACTTTTATGTCATGCTAGAGTTCTGCTTCGGTTTCAAGGGCACATTACAGCAGGCACATTCTTTTGACCATTTACCTTTATGGATTAGAAATTAACTGCAAATCCAAATTGCTTAATGATAACGCATCTATGAAAAATTGTTGTTCAGATTGTTTTGATTAATATGGTCCAAATATACAATTATCGGTAGCTACCAGCATGTATGGGGTATGGACGAGGACTTTGTCACTATGATGCTAATTACTTCATGATTATTTGCTTAATTGTAATTTTTGAAGAAGATCAAAACTCTCTGAAATGTATATGGCTATTGTTACCTCTCCCGGCAGGTGCTAGGTCCAAATGTACTTTGCTGGTTATGCCCCACAACAAGCCACATTGGTTCAGGCCTTCGCTTCCACACACCTTACGATGACATGGATACTGCATCAAATCTCACATAAATTTGTGACGCCGAGTGTATAGAAAGGGTTTTTACCGTTACAAGATATGAAATTCCAAGTGCTTGAAATATGCTGACCACACTGTCAAAGTTAGGCTTTTGCTTTGTTTACATGCTGGTGGGAATGGGAACCAGAAAGAATTCAGATCCTGCATTACTACCAGTAAGTTAAAAGAGTCTCAAATGTGGAAGTTCAGCAACTAGGAGCATCTTTTCCAGCTTGCTGTTAAAGTAGTCAAGGGTAACAAAAATTCAGAAGCACTTAAAAAATGTAGGATTTGTTTGTTTGATGTTTCTTTTATGTCGATAATTTTGGCTTGTAGAGCTTCCATACAATCATGTACAAAGAAATCCAGGCTAACTGACAAGAAGTTCAAGTAGAAAATTGTAGATCAAATCTTTGTAACTCAAAAAGATGTTGTAACATTATTACTCCCTGAAATGCTTCGAGCAAGAATTGGTTCCATCGGTGTGTCTTTCTTTGGATTTCAAGCAAGGAAATTGTCAACTATATGTGTTTTACATTTTTGACAGCATTTTATTACTCCACCTATGGGGATGACAATCATGTCATTCACATAAACGCTATCATTTTCCTCATGAATCCTTCAGGCATACTAGTACTAGTATGCATCAGGCAAATTTCAATTTTCTTATTTCAGCTTTTGATGGGTTTTGCCTTCGCATCAATAAGCAGCATCTTACTCGTGCAGTCGCTTCATCATTTGGGACCGATAGCAACTGAAAATCATCGAAGAACCAAATCATACATAAAATTTAACCTTCCTAGCCAGATAAATTTAACCCTCCTGTTCAAATCATTTAGGGCCTGTTTATGAGGGCACTACTATAGTCTGCTCTGCTTCATAACAACTGAATACTCCAATGATGATACTGAAATTCCACTTTGCATACAACAATCTGTGCAAAACTACACAAAGTCATCAAGAGAAGAAAAAAATTTAAACATCTGAGTATGTTCAATTAGATATTACAGAGAATTCATGCAAAAGTAGCAGAAGTAACAACAATTCACTAACAAGAGAATATTGCAATAAGAGAAATCTCAAAGCTCTTATAGTTCTTAGGTCACCAACTTAAGGCCATATACATGAAACAACTTTAACAGATAGTCATCTCCGCTATCTTCATGAAGTTATCGAAGCCACCCAGGTTTAAAACTCTTAAAACTTCATGGTTCACCCAAGGCCAACAAAACTAAAAGGCATGAACTGTCACAGAACCGAACACCAACAAAAAGACAGAAAATGCAATAGGCAGGACATCTGCAACCATATTTAAACATTGAGCACAACTTATTTTAACAAGAACATGATGTACTGGTAATACACTTCAGCAGCAATAGTTAAGAAGACAAGATAAAAATCAAATCACTTTTGAAATGCTCACCAAATAACAATTACAAAACAAGCTAAATTTTTTTTTCTGACAATGTCATTAAGCTAATTTACAAATATCTTCATATTCAACAGCCTTCAGGACCCGGCCATCATAAATTCCCTTTTCAATCTGCACCTTTGCAGAAAAGTTATCTGTGTCGACAGCTAGTAACCTGGCACTTGAACCCCGATATGCCCCATTGACAATCCTCACCAGTCCCCCAATCTGAGGAATCACGGTCTCAAGCTCTTCTTGATCAACCCTCAAGACATGCTTACTCTCAAGCATTTCAATTTCCCCAACATACTTACCGATAACCTTTCGGACAAGGCCCTTTTGCTTATAATACCCTCTCTCTGCCAAAGCCTTGCTCATGACTTTCACAATAATCCCCTCACACAACCAGTAGTCCTTCCTATTGCTCTTCTCCTTCACCTTCTCTTGCTCCTTCATCAATTCATCCAACACTGACTTTCCGCTTTTCCCCAATTTTCCATCCTCCTTATTCCCCTTCTTGATTTTATTATCATCCTCTGGATCATCAAATGCTAGTCTGGAACTCTCCGTCCTATCCTTGAGGACATTTTTTGAAGAAGATCCCAAACTCAACGTAATTTTCTCATTCTCCAACTTCTCAAACAATTTTTGCTGCGTCTCCTTTTGCTCTTCATTCTCATTCTCAGCAGTTCCTGACATCAACTGTTCAGCTCGCTCAATCTGCTGCTTAATCTCTCTCTCTCTTGCTTCTCCTCATCAGCTATATCGGCTCTAATCCTCCTATTCTTCATCTTTTCCTTGAAGAGGGTCTCTGAATCACGATCAATATAAGTGATGAACCAACCTTTGGGCGTGTCCTCAACTTTACACTTACCAGTTCTCCCTAGGTATTTCACAAACTCAGTCAACGTTGCCCACTGAGTTGAATTCATATGAATGTGATGTCGATCATTTATATACTCATTATACACAACCGTGGCGGCGATGCGGCTGAAGCGGTGGCTGCGCTTCATGTGTTCAAGGAAAGTATTCTCAAACTCTTCAGAATATCCTTCCACTATCCGATGAGGGTTTTGGCCGAAAATTTGCATCTGACGCTGATGCGATTCGCTCATGCAGTGGCACTTAAATCCGTTCTCATCCCGGCACTGTTTTTGGCACATTTGGCAATACCATCGGAGTTTCTGTAATCCTTTAGCTTTGATTCTGTTGGCAATTGCCTTGGGAGTCAAGAACTCATTTTTCCCCATTTCTCAATCAATTTCCCAATCTCCCAACCAGATTCGGGAAACAATAATAGTGGTATTTTACCTCGGTTTCAAATCTGATTTGTATTTATGGGCTCTGGTAGAGAGACGGTGGATATGAACAAGGGATTCCTGATTCGTACCGGAAGAAGGGAGGAGACCAAGATACGCCGTCGCCCCAACCACGAGTTCTCACCTTTTCTGCACTTGTAAGTTTGTAAATTCCTACCTTGTCATGATAACAGGCTGTCACTTTAAACTTAATAAAAGTTTTTAAAATTGATTAAATTACTTTTAGTTACAATTGAAAATTAAAAAAATCCTTAAAAAAATATATATTTAAATAAAAAACCTCGTGAAAGTTAAATTATACATCCTCAAACTTTTTTCTCCCTTTTTTCATTGTCTGTAATTGTTTTTTTAAAACTTTTTGGTTTGTAAACTTTTTTTTTTTTGGTCTTTAGGTACTTAATTTCTTATTTTAACTTTCTTGGTTATTGATTTTTGGATCTTTCATCTTAGGTTTCAAATATATATATATATATATATATATATATATATATATATATATAGTATTTGTGTAACAGATCTGAGTGTGATTTATGTGGCTGATAGTTCAATAATTTCCATTTTAAACCTTATGAAGATAATTATGGGTGTATTTCGACCATGACTTAACTTTGTAAAATTGAGAAGTGGCTATTGTTCAATTTTTAAGAAGAAAGTTTTAAAAGTTGAGAATCTATTTGATTGCATATATATACATTAATCCCCATTTCACAATTTATTTTATTTTATTATATTTTAGAGAATGTTTATAATGTATAAATATATTAATATCTTTTTTATTGCTTGTTTTATTAGTTTTTAGACTAATTATATTAATTCCTTTTTCATTATTTATTTTATTATTTTTTTGGGATGTTTACCGTGTATTTTAAAAAATAGGAAGAAAGAGAAAATTCGAGAGAATATCTATTGATTTTCTTTTAACCCTTTTATAGATGATAGTATAGAATAGTTTTTTTGTCTTTAATCCAATATGGGATGGATTTGAAACTTCTTATTATATTTAAATTGATAATTCTCTATTCTATTATATATAAGAAAAGTATAAAATAAATATATATAGAATAGGACTAGTATATAAACTTTTCTTAAAAAATAATAAAACAAATAATGAAAAAGGAATTAGTTTATTTATTCCCTATAAGCATTTCTTAAAACATAATAAAGAAACCCATTCCACCGTAGAAATTTTTTATCTATGCAGATCTGGACAATTTACATACTGTAATGCATTTTGAGAAGAACTGATGGGAGACAACAGAAGTTCCACAAAACAAGTAAATCAAGAGCAAAGAGAAAAACACACTAAACTTTGGTGATGGCCGACATAGATGGATCAAATGAATTATGTCCATTTTACACAAGAACAGTCTGTGTCTCCGGTAAAATAGAGGATCGCCATGGATGAACCAAATATGAGTTTAGTTGATGAATAAGCCATTTTAGGATTCTCCCGGCGAAAATTAGAGCACGAAGGAAGGAGAAAAAATGGAGAAAATTTTGGATTACAAAGCAATTGGGTAGATCTGTTATATTCGGGTTGCAGAATGACATGCGTCCAAGAAAGGTAGAAGGAAGAAGAAGAAAAGGAAAGGGGAAAGAAAAAAGGAAGAAAGAAAAGTGTTATCGTTAAGGTTTGATGCCTGGACTTCCCAGTTGGTTCAGCTTCATTTCTGCTTTTCTAGTAATAACATCCGACTTTCTCAACCCTATGTCTCAGTCAACTACTGTCCGGATGCAAATTGAAGTCACTTTTGAGTTTTTAAAAACTGAAATGGGGCTATTCAAATGGCTTAAATATCAATTTGATCACTAAATTCCACAAATAAATGATTAAATTAACTTAATAGAAATTCAATGATCAAATTGAATATTTTTATAAAATAAAATGATTAAATTGATTTAATTAAAAATTTAATGATTAAATTAAAAAATAACATAAATTTAGTGACTGTATCGATACTTTAAGCCCTGTTCAAATGTATCCAGCTTCACCTCCACTCAGCAATAGTAGTAAACCATGTGCGCGTAGCGTAATCTCGTGGCCCCCATAACGAAAAAGTGCTCCAATCTCCCGGTTGGAGCGTGGAATACACTCACTAACTTTTCAGCTGCAATATAGCTACAGGAGAATGCTCTTCTTATGCATAAAATTAATATTGATATTCAAATAACTTTCAAAGTTCAAATTAATATTGTGGATTTCATTTCAATTTATATCTGATCAAGATAGAATGGGTTGATCATTTTAATGCCAAATGTTATACCTAAATTTTATGATTGATATTTGTTGATTTTTCTTCTGCTAAATAATTACTTTAATATCTTATGATTTGAAAATTATTTGAATATTTAATTGGTTAAAATGAAAAATAATGGATATCAAATCAATAATTCTTCCTTAAAAAAAACTTAATCTCGTGACCAACATATGTTATATTAAAATTTAGCTCCTTAAGCCCAAAAATGACAATTTTTTATTCATTAGTTTAATATTTAAAACACAAAATTCGACGCACAAATGCTTTGATACATGGAGAAATTTACACCCACGCACAAAAACCAAAAAAGGATCCGAGTGGGCAAATGCTGCCCTACGAAGATTTATGGGTGTGGCAGAAAGATTCTTGTTTCGCAGAGGAGCCAAAAGAGAGGGCATGTGGGGATCATTTCTCGGACCTGAGGTGCTGAACGTGGACATGGTCCTCCTGCTCGCCTCCTCCGATAACTGAGGTTGATCAGCTTCGCACAAACAGCCAAACCACAACCATCCCGGTCTTCTCAGCCACGTTGCCGGCCGTTTTTTCTCCCAAAACTCCGCCTTTCATCGTTTTGTATAAAGTTCTCTTCTCTCATCCTTTGTTTTTGGTTTTAAGCTCATCTTCAGACTACCCATGGAGGAGGAAGATGCCAAATTCCCTACTGGCATCGACAGGTTTGAATTCGAGATTCTAAGCTTTCATTTGATTATGTGATGGGTTTCTTGCGTTGTTTTCGTTGAGAGTAATTCTTTTCGTTTTAAGTTGCTTTTCATGATTAGTCTTCTCTTTTTTCAGTTGGTAAGTACGCGTGAATAGGAGCAGTTACTTAACTAATTTTAGAAAGCTATTGTCTTCTTCCGTGATTTGGAGTTGTTTATTCAGAAAATTGATCTCTTTGTTGGATCTGATGATTTTTCGTCAATCTTATGTCGCTTTTGGTGGATTTGGGAGGGGGTTGAGAATATGGATGGTTTATACGTCAATAATCTTTGTATTTGATGATGATTACTGGGGTCTAAAGATGGGATTTGACTTATCCTTAGGGAGTCGAGTAGTGAAAAGCGCTAAATCTTTATGATTCATATATTATTATACATCTGCGGCTGTAAGCTGGTTTCTCAGAGATGGTTCGAGTCTAGTACTAGCAGATGATAATTTTCATTTTGGTGAAAATGAAATCATATTGCAGCATATGAATGATGGAATTTCTTGATTAGGAATTTTCTTCTTTTCCTCAGTTGCTTAATGACTAAACCAATTCCCATCTTGTATCCGTATAATATTTTTGTTTCCCAGAATTGGGTCCCTCTTATGTTATGATGGAGCATCTAACATGAAGTCAATTAGAGGGGTGGAAGTTGGGGACTGTTACATCAGAAAATGTTTGAGAAATAGAAAGACTGCTTGGAAGTCTATCTCCTCCTTCATTCAGAGGAAGAAAGAAAGCACTGCATGAATATCCACGCCACAGTAGCAGTTTCTGCACGTGCTGGTTGTTTCTAGGTTGCCCTGGGGTCATGAAACTTTCTTTTTCCCTTATTTAATAGACTTGTGCAGTTGCTTGACCAATTTTGTGGTGCTAGTTCTATTGTGATGAGACCATTGGAGATGTCTTGGTGTGGAAGGAGGGTAAGGAAGACTGGGGTTCAGATTTTTACCCCTTCCTTTTGAGCTTTGATCTTCTTGATTGTTTAGTTTACCTGAATCAGTAAGATAGAGATTGAAATTCTGCTACTTCTGGTCTTTATATGCTTTCGTATCTTTGAAAAGAATTGATCAATTCTTTGTCAATCATTGTATTGTCTTGATATTGCTATATATGCCTTTACTGACAAATTTCCATGTGCTCTAGTGTTTATATTGCAAAGGAACTACAGGCGAGACTTTCTTACTTGAATCGAAAACGGAAGTTTCAAGGAGAACAAGTGGGCATTCCTCCACCAAAACATGTTTGTTCAAATAAAATGTATGCTTTTGAATATGATTGCTCATCTAATCCCATCCCAGAAGATGAAGTGTTGTATGGACTTATTGTTAAACCAGCTAAACCAGAATGGAGTGGAATGGCTGGAACTGAAGAATTGGAAGATGAATCTGCAAAAGATAGCAATAGTGTTGATACTGATTCGATGATTTCTGTCTCTGGTGAAGCTGAGTACCAGTGTCATTCTGAAGACTATTCATTTGACCAGCCTTCCACTTCATCTGGCAATACAGGAGGCAATTTTTCCAAGAATTCAGAAATTGGATTGACTATGAAATTGTCTGATAAAGTTGAATTGACATCCATTGAGAAAGAATGTGATCACAACCATCCTGATTTTGTATTGTATTCATCTATGCATTATGAGGATCATCTCCTAGAATTTGGAGGCCATGTGGATTTCAGCTGTTCAGAAGACACAACAAGCTTCAAGGATTGTACAGATAAGGAGCTTGAAAGGATGCTGTATTCCAATGAAGTTACTCCCAATAATTATGTTCTTTCATCTGGAAGATGGACCATTAATCAAGGTAACTTTTATTTACAAAGAGAGCATCCTCATCCTTTTACTCCAAATTCTTATGCCCCCAAAAGAAATAGCTCCAAGTGAAAGTTCTGGGTTATGATTTAAGCCATTTCTGTAAAACCAGTTTAACTTTCCTGAAGTGCATGTTGAAATCTCTTGGCAACCTTTACTCATGCAAACGTTATGGTTTTCTAAATGCAGACACTCAGCAAGCCCCCAAGAAACTAACCATTGATAAAGAGTTCGAGCAATACTTTTCAGCGCTTATGCTCTGATGAAATCTCTTCAAATTTGAACGTGTATATAATTGTTTAAACATGATGATTTGTGTGGTACTTACGTTGAAGCTTGGCAATTGATCTTGCTGGTAACAATAATCAAAGAATTGTTTAGTAGTTATATAATATTGTTCATTTAGTGTATTTTTGCTTTCACTGGTGTTGCCCAAAACAATTGAAAATCATAGATACAAAAACTTCTGATAGAAATTTTTTAGCCTAGAATACTTCATTTTCTGCAAGTAATCTGTGAGATACTTGACTCGTTTTTGTCTTTCCAAATGCTTCACTGATCAGTCTTTCCTTCATCGTGTGTCTGTGGCATGAATCTCAAATGATATTGCTTGAAGACTTGCTTTCCTTGTGAGGTTTTTAATGTTTATGTTCTAACATCTTCTCTCTAAGAGATGTATGGAGTTAAACCTTCCAATTTTGCATCATCAATTCTGCAGTGAAATTCTTATTTACACTACTTTTTTCTGGATAAATATGGAGGGTCACCTTATCTCAGAAAATATTTTTCTATTTTCATTTGCTCCTTTTATCTTTTGGGTATGGGATGAGAATGAGGGAATTTTGTCGTGGGGTATTAGGATGGGGTGTATTTGAATCATGTCTTAGCCATGGCAGAAAAACCTATTTTGTTTTCTGCAGTAGCAATCATGTTCAAATTCAAATCCTCTTTATATGAAAAGGATATAAAGTAAACTTGAAACTTTGATCGACCAAATAGGTTCGACCAAACTTGAAAAGTAGCAGTAGCAGCCTCTTATAAAATGGTTTGACCATACATGAACAAGTAGCTATATCCCCTCAATAAATGCATGAGATAACCTGCATACAGCTGTGTTCCCAGACCACCCTTGAATCTTGATGAAGACTCACTTCAACTGTGCTTGTCTTGAATGCTCAAGCTTATGTACAAAATTCTTGGCATATTGACCAAATCGAAATGCGACAGGTCTGAAAAAAATGCTTCTGGAGTTGTTTTTCCTGTTTTCTCTGACCAGCCAATGGAACCAACGAACATACAATTGAGGACAAATCTCACTTAAACACTCAAAAAAAGAATACTTCAAGAAGAAAAATACAAAAAAAGAAAAAAGAAAAGATTTTTGAAGGCAATCTGGATTCAATCAACACGATCAGCACTTTGGAAGATCTGAAGGCGGTGGCGGTAACTTTTGGTTTGGCAAAGGTCCATCCAACACAACCCATGCCATCCTCAAACCCCAACTCGTATGCACGTCGAAGTGACAGTGCATAAACCATACTCCTGTGCATTATATAAAGAGTCAAGAATGATCATGAAAGCCATAATTGATCTGGTCTAAACTTTCTAAGTACTGATGAATTGTTTGTTCTTAGTACCTGGATTATCGGCTAGGAATCGAATGGCGACCCAGCCAGCAGATGGGACGCCCACCGTGTTCCTTTCTACTGGATCTACCAGATTGAATTTGGGTGGGTCATTGTTTGGGTCATAGTTACCAAATCCCTCTCCAACAACAAAGAAATTGAAACCGTGTAAGTGAAGAGGATGGTTCTCCGCTCCAAGAGTGCTTGTTCCCTGGAAGACTAGCTCCACACTCGTATTGAATGGTAACACCACAACCTTGGTTGAATTGCTTACTAGTGTATTATTTGGTGGTGTTCCGGTGTAATTGAATGGGTTTGGTGGATTGGTTGGAAAATCAGTAGTGAAGACGCCATTAGATTTTCCAAAGAAGTAGGATTGCAGAAGAGCTGATGATGGAAGAAAGAAAGAAACATTATTGAGGGACGCGGCAAATTTCGTGCCGTTTGGCCCTTGGCAAGTCTTATTTGCAGGACATGGAGCTGATCCAAGTCCCACGGTGAAGATAAAACGTTTTTGGACTGTCTGTGGTACGTTTGCTGGGAATTTGGCAGTGGCCAAGCTGCGGAAGTTTCTGGTGAAGTTAGCAACAATGGCGGTTGCGTTTAAAGGCGGCAAGGTTGGCTTGAGAACAGTTGTCGATTTATTAGAAATGTGACTTCTTGGGTGCACGTATTCGAGGATCCCGGCAACTGTTGTATTGTCAAAGGTTCCTTGGCCAGTGAAATAAGGCCTTGCAGCCATTTGGAAGGTGGCATTTGGAGAGATAGGCTTGGTTTTGAGTAGAACACTCGTTGTTTGGCCTGGGGTAATCACAACTATATCAGTTTCAAATGGTTTAATATATGTTGCATCCGCTTCAACAATGGTAACTGTATGATTGGCAATGCTGAAAAATAGTTCATCATTCATTGCAGCATTTATCAAACGAAGCATGTAAGTCTTCCCAGGCTTGACCCTCAACTTGAATGTATCTGGAAAACAAATTTGTTAATAATTGCTATACAGCAAATAAGATTGTCGATTACTACTGTGAAGAAGTGATTAAAATTGGAGGTAATGCATGCAATGATCATAACCATTGCCGCGAATGGATGGATTTCTACAAAAGCTAAATCGTGCTGCTTTTGTCCCTATAGATTAGAAAGGGTAATCATGGCTGCAATGGTACATTTATGGAACTCATGATAAACGTTGATGTTACCTTTAGAGGAACAATTATACAAGGGCCCTGGAAGACCATTGATTGTGTACGCGTCTGATACATTTGGACCACCTCCTGTCTGAAGAGCCTGACTAATTACGGCCTCTGGATCTGCATTCCACCATTCACCTGTGCACCAAGAACCCTAGTAAGAAGTTCTATCAGAAAAAACAGGTTCACGGTGGCCATCTTATGGAATATCTAAGTCTTACCAAATATAATGGGAACTTCTTTATAGGGCTTTTTGAAAGGATAAGTTTCATTACGCCTGGGAAGGATGATCAGTGGTCCGTATACTGTTGCCCTCAGCCATGAAATGTGAGCATGCCAGAAGAGAGTTCCTCTCTGCCCCGTAATTGTGAAGTTGTAAGTGTAGTTCTGACCAGTTTGTATGGGGCATTGTGTTACATAGGATGGTCCATCAGCCCAACCGCTCCTGAGCTGCCGAATACCATGCCTGTTAGAACAAAACTGAAGAATGTTATTTCAATGCGTTCAACTATTGAATGATGCAGAAATGCCGAGCAGATTCTGATTCTTGATTTTCCATACCAGTGAATGGTGATATTGTTGGCTACTTTGTTGACCACTTTGACAACCAGTCTATCATCTTCTCTGGCAACAACACGAGGTCCCGGATACATCCCATTTACACTTAGAATACTCTTGGTGGTGCACAGCCGGGTCACATTGTGCGGCACAATCTAACATAGAAGAGGAAAAGAAAAGAGAAATGCAACATTTCAAGTTAGATTATTGTGAGGGATTTGTAAGGACCGGTAGAATTTAGATGAAACTTTCCGTCTTGGTTTAACCTACATTGAAAGTGTAGTGTCTTGTTATGCAGAGAACATTGTCAGGTAACAGAGATACAGCAGCCAGAGCAAAAAACAGAGCTGCCAAGAAATTGTGTGGAGAATGTTGATGGGAAATCATTCTGTTCTGATTTCCTTGTTATGTATCTGGAAAACTGTGGAGTGTTGGGGATTACTGAATTTTATGTACTTGGAAGTTGAGGACAGGACTTAACCGCGTAATGTGGGACAATTTATAGGGTAGAAAGAAAGAATTTTTGGTTCGATTATTATTATTTGTTATTATGAATAATTAAACATTTAAGGATCTAACTTTATTTGGTTCTTAACTTCTCTTTTTGACCGTGTTGATTCTCAAACAAATTATCATTGGATAACTTGATTCTTCTAATCGTATTTTTTGAAAATACCAAATCAACAACCACATGAACAAAATTGTAAAGGGCAAATTTAGTATTATGCCATTCAATTGGTCAGAAACAGATATTAATTGAAATCTTATTGAGTTAAATTTTGATTTCTGGCTCAGCAAGAAATAGATTTAGTTGGGTTAGAAATATGAATTTAGCTCAGTAAAATTTCAGTTTATACCCCTTTTTGATTAATTGAATAGTATAGTATTGAATTTGGACAAGAAGCTATTGACTGAAACTTCATATGGATTTTTAAAAAAAATAGAATTGGAAAGACCAAGTTGTTCAATAGTAATTTATTCAAAAACCAACCTGAGCAAAACAATATATTAAAGACCAAAACATAAAATTGACCAAAGTTAGATCCTTAAACATCCAATTACTCTTGTGATTATTAATTAGGTAAACAAGGTTTTTATGGAGAATGTTTAAGAAGAGAGAAAACAAAGGTTAGCAGAAAACAGAGGATGTAAAATTGACCAAAGTCAGATCCTTAAACATCCAATTACGCTTGTTATTATTAATTAGGTAAACAAGGTTCTTATGGAGAATGTTTAAGAAGAGAGAAAAGAAAGGTTAGCAGAAAACAGAGGATGTAAAATTGATCAAAGTTAGATCCTTAAACAGCCAATTACTCTTGTTATTATTAATTAGGTAAACAAGGTTCTTATGGAGAATGTTTAAGAAGAGAGAAAACAATGGTTAGCAGAAAACAGAGGATGTTTAATGAATGTCTTGTAGTTGAGATGGTCACCTTGTCTGCTCTGCTGCATTTCAAGAGTTGGTCAAGCTGAATTTTCGAGTGCTGATAAAGTAAGAAATTTCTTTCAGACATCACTGTCCGTCTTCCCTCAGTCATTACCAAAGATTATCATCCATTAAATCACTCTTAGCTCTTAAGATCATATGATTAAAGTCCTTGGGAGAAAGCAAGGGATTACCCATTTTGTCGTCCAAAGCACTTTAATTCTTCCCAATCCCCTGCCATACGTGTGTAATGTAGTGATGGAGCTATAGGTAGCTTCTCAAGTTACATATCTAGCATGGAAATGCCTATTTACTGTAAATACGATAGTAGTAGTTATTTGAAGGGTTATTAATAACTGGTCATTTTTTTCTGAATTGTTTTCTTTATTTGTATTAGTATTGTTATACAAACATTGATTTCTTACCATAGAAACTTAATTAGTAGGAGAAGGAAAGAAAAGTTGTGGTCTTGGTCATTTCTTGTAAAGGCAGGGTACTAGAATGACATCAAGGATAACTGGGAAAGGGCAGAAAGACGGTCAAGGAAGTACAGGGTCCTCAACAGACCTTTTTTTCACTAATTATGTGAGAGCTATAAAGTGGAAATTGAAAAGGTAAACCATCTGATGTTATGCAATATATGAGTATTGCATCTTTCATTTGCCTTGATGCCCAAAAGGTTGTCCAAAAACAACAGAATAGTTTTGAGTTCACCTATGGATTGGAACACTCTCGAAAACATTGGGGAGCTGCTTGCAGTATCACACTATTTCATTTTTTGGATATTCTAATGTAAAGTGTATAAATTCAATTTCTTTTTATCGGCTTAACCTTTTAGAGTACATGAAAATTTAATGCACTACATGATCTTCCCTAAAATTAGGGTGATCTTTTGAATCGTTTCTAATTGAATATATTATTTTGGAAGTATAATTTCTTCGACACAATTAGATTTGCATATTAATTCTTATACAATGCTACATTGCTACTCCATGCTCAAGGGTTTTTGTCAAAACATCCACACCATAACAGGTGGTGATTAAAAGTAAAGTGCGTGTATGGTACACTTTGTTACTGTGACACCGTACATAATCCGGGAGAACATGTATTCAAATTTCAAACACAATTGATCAAAAACCATGTAACCAAAGTACTTAACCAGTGTATACGTTCTTACTTCCTTCCCCTGGGCACTTCGTTTAGAAATTTTCCGACAAACATCTTTCCATTGAGAGTCTAGAAAATGTAAGCCCTGGACCAATCAATATGCATTGCGGCATTTGCCAAATTCAAAGAAACCTAAAGCAGGGAAAACAGCACCATTACCTCCCAAGGCAAGCCTATGAATCTTCTTGACGTCCAGTAGAATACACACATTCACCAGAAATCAACCACGGATTAACAACGGGTAATAATAATCCACAGCGATGCTTGAAACTCGAATGAGGCTTTACATCTTTTTCTATCTATTTTTTCATTACAAATATTAAAAAAGGATCAGGATTCAGGAACTATTCTGCTGAGATTTTCATGAACTGGACATCCGGGCCACACCTTCATTCTTCTCTTACTTTGCAATTAAGACGAAGTCATTGAATTCTGTTCGCAGAAAGCTGGCCTATAGTGATATTGCACTTGTAAAGTACTCTTCCTATGGTTGGTATCCTCCCCAGTTTTTGCCACTTATCTTATGATCAGTTCTTCTTGCAAATTAAGCAGGAAATAAACAATATTTGTCTATGGATTCGGTGGTTCAGTTAAGGTTCCGCATTTGTGGGTGAAAAAGGTGTTACTTTCTCGTCAGTGTTAGGTGAAGGGAAAAACCATGAGTTGAGGTGTATGAGATGAAAATTTTTCTTCAGTCTGTCTCCTCCCTCCACCACCATGCAGCTTATCTCTTCGAAATTTTTCTATGATATGTTGACAACAACTTAGAACATTAGTCAAATTCTTATACTGAAAGTAATACTTATATTCCCGGTGGGAATTTGGTAAGTTCGCACCTGGAACAATTTGTTCTTGAATGTAATCATGTGCTTCATTCATGTTTTTTTCGTCTTGAGAAGCAACGAGAGAAATAGAGAATTGAAATAAAGTCTTTTACCGTGTTTGGTAAAAGAACCTCATCATCTGCTCATCTGCTTGCATCAGTATAAGTAGCATTTGGATCCTTCTGAGTCTCTCTCCTTGTTTGAAAAGAAAAGGACAGTCAAGTCATCAGCAACTCGCAATCAGTTTAGAAATCATCCGTCAATGGTCCGTGTGTTTTTTTAAAGGAAATCATTGCAATGGCAAGTTTGAAGAAAAAAGAGAAAAACAGAGCAAAATTAGGGCCAAATTTTGAAAAATGGAGAGATGATTTTGAAGTTAAGTAATGGTTAGATTTTAGAAAAAATAAAATGATATGTGGACAGATTTCTATGATTGTACTTTTTAAACATTACAAAATTACCCAATCCTACCCAATTCAAACTCTTAACTAACCCTAATCTTATTTCTCTGCTATTATCCCATTTCTGCCGCTGCCATCTGAATGACCATGACAATAAGAATTTTTTTGAAGATGTTAGATAGTTGGAAACTTTTGAGCATATAGATGAGAATTAGGAATGCAGAGAATAGAAAATGGTTATTTTGCAAGAGAGAGGAAGAAGATGTGAAGGCTGATAGAAGATTCACACAGGACAAAGAAAAGAAGGATGGAAGGTATGGACGAAAATTATTAATAGAAGAGTGAATAAGTGAGCATTCGGGAACGAAAAGGAAGGAGAAGGACAGAAGAGCAGATACAATGACATGGACGCAACAGAGAAGCGTGTAGAGACGAACGGGATGAATACTATTTTAAGAAAGGTGTGTAGGACGAAAAAAAGGAAATGAAAGTTGTTGTTGATGGGATTTGACACCCTAACCCTCTTAGGGGAAAAAACGTCAAAACATGTGTAGGTAGTTTTCTATTTTTCAGTCATTTTTCAAAAACGGAGCTCGGTCAAAATTTGACCACCTGCATTTTTCACAAACTTCTCAATTTTTATTTTTCAGAAACTGAGTTTTTAACCGTGTCCAAATGCACGGATTCCTTCACAATCAAATATCAATCAAGATTCCAATAATTGGATAAGAAATTCACAAGGAACATATATATAGTACTGATATTTATCGTGAATTGTACAATTGCAAATTATAACAAACTAAAATTTCGACAATATCCTAAGAATTGTCATCACTACTCTAGAGAGAGTAAAGCTAAAACAAACTTCTACAGAACAGGCCGGCGTGGAAGGAGGGAAGAAAAAGAAACCCTAAGCACAAGCTTCTCTTGTTGTTCTAGGCCCCATGGCGAAGAAGTTCTCGAGATCGGGTGGCTGGAAATAACCGTTCTTCGGAATTTCATGCTTGCTTCGCCTTCCGGATGCTTTCTTCCTCGGAGCCGGTGGACATTCCAACGGCTCTGGTATTCTGTATTCATGGTTTTTTGGCGTGGTACACTCTTCTTGCATCTCCATTTTTTTGCCGGAAATTCGGAAATTATAATTGACTTTTTGAATTACAAATTGAATTTTGGCGGAGAGTGAGGGTGAATATTGACCAGGAATGGAGGAGAATTTGGTGATCTGATAAAGAAGCTGCAGCAGAATCCAAAGATGTGGAATTTTCGTGGAATGGGTGGGAGTACGGGAAGAGGAAAAGATCGGCAGAAACGTATACTGTTTCTATGAATGACAGTTATGTATGGGGTGGCACCGACTTACTGGCTTGGTGAATCCTGAGAATTGAGACTGTATGACGTGCTGTCATCGGTGGACTTGGCCCACGTAAGACCGCGTCTTAGTGGAATTTCAAGTAAGGCGGCGCCTACTCATCATTGGGTCCGCCATTGGGCGGGAAAATTGGATTGTTTTGATTTGAAACAATAATTGGATTTAGGAAAATGTATCTTGTCAAGTTTGTCTAAATCATTGTACTCCGCCCAAGTTTATTAAAATAAAGTAAAAATAAATGATATGTTTATAATTTTTGGTTAAAATAAACTCCAGTTATTATCAATAATTGGTCAGAAAGGATATTTAAACATTGGATTTTTAGCCGATTTGGTCTCATAAGTTTAGATAAAAAAATAGTTCGATCCCTTAAGTGTTTTTTTTCAGTCATAACATTCTCTCATATTTTTACGAATAGTCGAAATGATCAAAATCATCAATTTCCGAAAACTCACATAACGGAACTGATCACGTGACCTGCACATGAAGGATTATGAGGAGCAATCCTATCATTTCACTTAATCAGCCAAAAAAAAAAAAGGCTTCAGTCACCACTGTCCATTCCAGCCTCCTGAACTTCATTGTTGTCGATGGCTGGACTGCTCAAAAAAAAAAAAAAACTCTCAGACACATTGTCGATTGAAAAAGATCTCTAAAGGACATTAGATTTTCTGGTTCCTTCATCTAATTTGCAATTTTAATTTCATCATTGGACATTTCAACAAGTTTCCTCTTCTTGATAACTTGATTTGCTTCTTCTTATTCTTCTCCTCCTCCTTTGATTTTTTCTTCAATCTTCTCTTTAATTTTGACAGTTGTCATCCCCGTTACCAAATTAAACAACCTAAACTTGGGTGTGATATCTGGGGTGGTGGCGAAGCTGCAAAATTTTGGGTCAAAGCAGAAAAAAAGGGTGGGATTGCAACACTTTTGACTTTATTTGCTTTATTCACAGGAGTTACTTTTAGTTATTTCATATGATAGATACCGACTTTATTTGCTTGTCTGATTTCAGTATCTTTTTTTTTTTTTGGTTTTCAAATTGGTTTCTTGGTTCATTTTGAGTAAAAAATGATGTTTTATTTATTTTAGATCTAAACGTTGAGAGTTTTTATGGGGATATATAGAAATTTTTGGGGTTTAGAAGAGCTAGCTTAATTTTGGGGGTTGAATATTGAGGAAGAAGATGAGGATGCTTTGGAGGAAAGGAGGAGAAGTTGCTACAGAAGCTGCAATGCTTCCGCCATCAATAGAAGCAACAAAAGTGCACAACTCTAAGACAATCAAGGAAATGAACAAGCAGTGGGAATCTTAATGGGGACAAATGGAGTTACTTTGGTAATCTGATTCAGGCCATTTTCACTGGCACCCCAACAGGGCTGTTGCTATCGAATCTGTCTTAGTTCGATGCGGATTTGTTACAAAAAGCCATTGAAATGCACAACTCTAAAGCGATCGAGGAAAGGAACAAGCAATGGGAAAGCAACCTAAAGATATTCCAATTCAAAGATGCTGGAATGGTTTTTTTTTTTTTTTTTTTTTTGTTGCTAATTAAGTGAAATGACATAATTGCCCCTCATAATCCTTCATGTGTCGGTCATGTGACTGGCTCCGCCGTGTGAGTGGTCAGAAATTGGTGGTTTGGACCATTCCAACTAACTGTAAAAATATAAGGAACCGTTATGGTTGAAAGAAAAATTTAAGGGATCGAACTATTTTTTTGTCCAAATTTGTTGGACCAAATCGGTTAAAAACCCTTAAACATTCTACATTAAGTTAAGATGGTAATTTGAAACATAAAATCATTTATCAAATAAGTTAGAGTCACTAGTCGTATCAAGATATCAAATCTTTTCAAGTGATTTAAATTTTAAAATTAAATCTAACTTCTGTTTTTGTAAATTTAGTTTTAGTCTCAACTACAAACTTACTATATAGAATTAAAGAATTATATTTCATTTAATTAAAAAATTAGTGAGAACTTTTAATCATAAAAAAAATATATTGTTGTTATTGATACTTATTTAAAGTTTGTTAGTAAAATTTTAAATTATACTAAATACCATCTTCATCTATAAATACAAGTGGTTAAATACTTGCACCCAAGAGTGTAGTTGAGTGATTCGGAGATGTAACTTGTATATTACAAGTCATGGATTCGATTTGATCACATTGCATACTTTAATCTTAATGAGTTGCAAATCCTAACGAAATAGTTGAGGTATCTGAACACTGATTCAGACACACATATATATATATATATTTATATTTATATTAAAAAACTGAGTAGCTTGAAGAAATTGGCTCAAGACAAATGACCTGTTATTCCAACGATACATTTCTAATGAAGTGAGGTGTCAGAAATGTAATTGTAATGTGGAGATTATTTTACATCTTTCATGAGATTCCAAGGTATCTAAGGAGATTTGGATACAATTATTATCTTCTCAATGATTTAGAGTCTTTTTTTTATTAATGTCATATCTCAATATAGATAGATAATAACCTAAGTCAAGAATGGGGTAATGCAAAGAATTCTTCTCCATGACATCTTATTTTCCGTATTGCTAGTTATTATTTATGATCCTGGTATAATGCTAACATAGATATGAGTATACAGTATCTCTTGATTAAAGCCACTTTGTTGGCAATTTTAGATATAGATAGCATGAACATTTCCTTGTAATATTTTATATTGTTTTATGCAATCTAGATCCCTTGTCTCCAAAGATAGTAAATAAATGGTCCATCGATACATACTTGATGCTGACTGTTGAATAGATGAGCATAATCGTTGACTAAGATTGAATTGAGTACAAGTCAAAGAATTTTTTTTTTTTTTTTTTTTTTTGCAGTCAACAATATTGTGCTGCTCTAACGGTAAAGTTATAAGCAGGTTGATTTTCTCTTTCAATTTCCATTGTTGTGTGAGCCAACAAGGGACTCTTAGTAGTACAAGTTACTAATTCCAGAAAATATAATTCCTTAATTGACCTTATATAAATGACTAGGTTTACTCATTTTTTTTATTTTTCTCTTTCTTTTAAGCATATAGTATCCTCATCCTATTTAACGAAATTAATTTGAGTTCATGTAAAGTCTAATTCCTATTAAGGAATAAGGTTTGATTCAAAACTTTTTCAACGTGACGTCTCATGATAATTGAATGCAAGACCTTTCTCTTTAAATTACAATTATTTATAAAGAAACACAATTACAAAATAGGAGTAATGTTCATTATCTTTTTAAAACAAAATTTTATAATTTAATATTTAACTAATAATTTTATTCATTTAATAAATTTATATTTTATTAACTCATTTAATCTTTCTACTAACTATATTAGTAACAATTTGATAATCTAATAACTTCATTAATACCAAAATACCTCGTAACGTTATAGTATTGAGTAAAAAAATATACATTAATGAAACTACTTTTTTTTTCCCTTACAATGAAATAACAACTTCTAAGCGATGGACTATCTCAATATCAAATTTTGTTCTTCCAGGCTAGAGGTGGTGCGTGAATTATCATTTCGGCTTATAGGCCGACGGGAGTTGGATCGAGGTGTCAGGCCCAATGGATAATGGATTCGTGTTTTGTACTTCAGTGGAAGGCTTGACCAAATCTATAAATAGGCAAAATGATCAATTTTTGAGTACCATAATTTTTTTTTGTTTTTACATATAGGTTCATATATTTTTTTAATTAATTGAATATTTAACTAAAGATATAACCTTTAGTTAGTTTTACGTTTTAGTCATTAATCTATTTTTTTTTATCATACTAGTCTTCAAACAAATTACTGTTGGTCCTATTTTTTTTAAAAAAACCATTGGAAAGTTCAGTCAACGATCTCTTGATCAAATTAATAGAGACCAATTCAATAGCATACTATTCAATTAGTCAAAACTGGTTCTAAATTGAAATTTTATTAAACTAAATTCATGTTTTTAGAGTAGTTAAATCTATTTCTTGCGAAGTCAGAAACTGAAATTCAGCACAACAGAAATTCAGTTAACATCTAATTTCTGACCAATTGAATGACATAACATAGAATTTGTCTCTATTAACTTGGTCAGGTGGTTGTTGACTCGGTGTTTTCAAAAAATACGATTAGAATGACATAATTGTCCAATGATAATTTGTTTGAGGACCAACATAAAAAAAAAAGAGTTAAGGACCAAAGTGTAAAATTGATCAAATATTAAGTTCTTAAATATCCAATTTTTCTTTTTCTTATTTTTTAATCATTTAAAGTTCTATAACCTTTTTTTTTTTTTTTAAAACCATATAGATCCCTATCTTTTTTTAAAATATTTTAAGGTTTCATAATTTTTTATTGGTGACTAACTAAGTCAAAAAATGATTGAAAGTTATGAAACCTTAAAAGATATATAATCATAAAAAAAAGAATATAAGAACTTACATAGTCAAAACAAAAAAATAATAGAATATAGTTGGTCATTGATAAAAAATTATGAGATTTTAAAAGATATAAATATGAATGATCAAAATAAAAAAAATATATATTATGAGGCTAAATTGATAATTTTACCATATAAATATCATGCGGTAATTAATGCCACACGAGAAACCGGTAAGGCATGGAGATGTTAACAAAAATAAAAATAAAGAAAACACAGCAAAAAGTCAAGGATCGAAAAAACGAGTGCCGCAGCAATAATGCAAGATCCATTGTCCCGTTGGGGTGGTACTAGCCATGCAATCAGATAGAGAGAAAAAGGATTTTTTTTTTTTTAATTCATTGAATTTTTAAGTATAACAAAACTAATTTTAAATGTGATAACCAGGATAAATCTGGTACTCATGATCGCTGTTAGTAGTTACTCCTTCATGACCTAATTTATAAATCTAAAATATCTTCATTTGTTGAGAGAATATATAAAAGTTTTGTAAATAATAGTATTTTTTAAAAAAGAAAAATTAAAGGATAATATATATATAGAATATTTCCATCATGTGCTTATGTGTGACTCCACAAAAAGACGTCGTTTTGTTCCTATAGTTAAAAAAAAAAAAAAATTTGCAATAGAACAAGAGCATCCAAGACGCCAACGGTTTGTGTCATAGTGGGAGTAGAGCCGAGTGTCCTGGTGAACCGATGGGTAGCGGCACTTCAAACTCAAATTTGAGAAATCTGAATCGAGAAGTTTTGAAGAAGATGCAATTTTCCACAAATTCGTTCTTTCTTTGCTTCAATTTGTTATCGGTGACCGGTCGAACATCTTAAATCGTGCGAAGTCCTGCATCTCTTTTGGGCAGAATCGCCAATTTGAGCAGCCGCGGCATAGATCTACTCTGCTTTGGTTCTCTCGCTTTGCTGTGGAATTTTTTATTTTTTAAAATGGTAGAGATAAAACGACATCCTTTCACTTGGGACACAGGAAGGCAGTGCACGAAATTGCACACTCCAACCTTTCTCTTTCTCTCCCTCTCTCTCTCTCTCTATATATATATATATATATATATATTTACATTAAAAACATTCCTTAAAACTTGAAGTTTATAAGTATTTTGGGACAAATTTTCTTCAAAGTGAACATATAAATATTGACAATAGCATACTCCGCACACCAAATTTTTGATTCATAGATAGCAATACAATTAGTGGGGAAAAAAAAAAATTATCACTCTTGTATTACATAATATGAAGTACTCCTTTTGTCACTAATAGTCATTTTATCAAAATTAATATAATTTTTTTCTTAAAATATCGTTATTTATAATTCTAATCAAATTAACAACCGTGGAAAGATGGAAAATAAATTAATAATAATGTCAAGAAAAATAAATTTAAATGACTTATAAAAATAAATCATTGAGTTCAGAATCAATCTTAAATGTCCTAAATGATAAATTTCTTAAGAAAGATTACTTTCCCAAACCTGTCGGTTTTGGTTATGGAGCAGCGACGGCGGTTAGTTACATGGTCAGTTCATCGAATCACGTAATTCTTTGGATTGAAGGGGAAAGTCCCTTATGGGGGAAACCCCTCCCACTAGTCACGATAAGGCCCCTCGTACCAGCAGGATGTAAATCAGGGATATGCACGAATTGATAGAGGATTGACGGAGAGGACGCTACGGGAGCAATGGCCGTTTGGAGTGAACCAACCGTTGAGAGCCTTCGGTCTACACCCGATGGGTTTCGAACCCCCACCTGTCATTAAAGTTAATCAAACGTCACATCAATTTTACCAATTCGCCTATGCCCCTGGGCAAATCACGTAATTCTTAACTCCATGGGAGGCGGCCTCTATCCAATTAGTTTCCATCCTCCACACGTGATTTGGCCCCATGCAGGCCCAGCATAATGTATATGGTCATGTCACTACACGAGTCCATAATCAAAAAGGGTTGACTTTGGTAGAAGCATCCACCCTGGCCCACCACCACCTAGCACAGGCCCGGACAAGGATTTGGTCGCAGCCTCTGGGTTCTTGAATTCTGACCCGTGCTTGGCTTGGGGCGGCACTTGCCTGACCAGCCTCACCCTTCATCCTCTCATCTCTCCCCGCTAGCTGACACCATCTGCATCTAAAACCTAAACCCCACTCTGCCAGTCAAACCTTTCGTTGTCCTCTGGGGCGGAAGGGAGAGGATCACGTTAGTCATTTGTCTTGCTTCTTTCTTCCTTTTTCATCTTTGTCTGGGACTAAATTTGGTCAACCCATATGGAAACAAAACCTTTAATAAGTTTTAGTACTAAGCTACTAACCACTAGCGCCATCGTCAAGCAATTAAACAGTGCATTACGTACATTTTTTCCCAGAAGCAAGATGCTAATTACTTGGCATATAAGTTAGTTCATGTACTAAATTCACTTAGTCTCAACTCTCTAACTTGTATAGGGGTTCATCATATTTATTGTTTATGAAATTAATTTAATCAAAATTCAACTTGAAGATGGATAAAAAAAAAAGGGTGGTTTAAATTTTTTAAATATGATCAACGATAACTTGTCTTGATGATAAAAAAGTTATTAGTCAAGATAAAGATCACCCACTAAGTAAAAACTCTCCAAAATCCCACCTCCTCATGTTCAAAGATAACTTTTTACACATGAATCTTTAAGAAAAGATTGATTTTTATGCTAATTGTGGTTGTTGGTTATAGTTCCATTAGCAATATATTACTCTAGTATATTAAAAGAAAATTGACATCTCACCTGGAACTGTTATTTGGTGGCTACGATTCATGGTAGATTCTGTATATATTCTTTGGATGGTTCTACTTTCTTCTAAACTATATAGGCAACAACTACTAACAAAGAAGGAAGAAATGCAAGTGAATTTGTTATAACAGTACTTTTGAATATGAATCTGTCTGAACTGCACAAGTTATTTTAGAGTTCACATTTGACATGTTTTAAATAATTACTAGTTAATTATGCAGATTCATCAGAAAATCCAAGCAAGTACCATTTTTCTTGAATTCAATACCATCTTTAGTGGTTGACCTTTGCACAAATTATTTGCTTAGGTTTCGAAGAGCCTCCCTGGTTGATTCTTAGCCATTGCGACCAGTTAAACCGTTACCGATCACAGTCGCTTCTCTAAAAGCAGTTTCATCATCAGCCATTGACATAAAAAGTACTCACTTTACTAAGGCAGGCTGTAAGTCGATCCCTGTGAAGCTTGTCTGGTTTGGCTTTTGGTTCCAAAGTGTG
>JAOXNR010000001.1:11647746-11674494 GCA_028571225.1 Parsonsia alboflavescens | reverse complement strand
AAAAAAAAAAAAAAAACAAAAAAAAAAAAAAATCAAATATCATATAGAAGAGAGACATAGACAGGGGACAATCAAACAGCAGTTATGATTAATATGGGACAGATCTTCTCCAAACTTGTAAAGATTCTTAAAAAAAAAAAAAAAATGTAGATTTTTTGACACATTGAGGAACCCCAATAAACCATAGTAGTAATAAACAAACTGCTACAGGCATCCATCATCATCTTATCTCAAAGTCCAAATATATATACCATAACAAAGTTAACAAGAAATCAACTACCAACCCTATATGGCCTTTAGATAGGCAAAAGACATAAAAACATCAAACTTGCTCTCCTTCATCTGCTCCACTCTCACCCGACCCCTTCAATTTTTTTCCCCATTTATTTAACTTTTAGTTCTTTGCTAGCTGAATATATGCACGTAAAATGCACGGTTTAAGTTGAGAAAAAGAGTGGAATATGGAGGGATTTCAGAGTACTAATTGTTACAATGGCTGTGCAGATGGACAGTTTCTTGACAATGATTTCTTAATACAACAGTTTGGGATGGATTCAAGCTTCGCTAGTGTTAATGATCCGAATCATGATTCAAATATTAATCAGCTGATGACGATGTCTGCCATCTGTTCGGGGCCATCAACAACAATTGAAGATTCCGATACCCCTTTTTCCCTGACCAAGTTTAATGTGAAAAATCATCATCATCCTCGAGATGCCAGGTTTGTATCTTCGCTGACTCTCTCTCATTGCTAGATATCTCCCTAATTCTTGATTGTTCCATTGATTCAGAATTTCGAGCTTTGACAGAGATTTGATGAGCAGGGGTACTCATGATATTAACTATAGATATACTTTGAGAATCAAGAGTTGTGACAATGCAATTTCTGATGATGGCTATAAATGGAGGAAATATGGTCAGAAGTCTATCAAGAATAGCCCCAATCCCAGGTAAATAATAATAAAGGAAACTGACAACCTTTACATTTCCTCTTCAGTTCCCAAAAATTTCAGTTTTAAAACTCTGCTTTTTAATTTTGGATGTAGGAGTTATTACAGGTGTACGAATCCCAGGTGTTCTGCTAAAAAACAAGTGGAGAGATCAAAGGAAGACCCAGACACACTGGTCATTACCTATGAAGGTCTTCACCTCCATTTTGCTTATCCATTTTTCCAACTGGTAATTGATTCACCCCAGAAGAAACAGAAGATTTCTTCGGAAGAAGGCCACCAGTTCTGGAATACCCAACAGATGAATGAATCAACTGGGGATGAAAGCCTTTCAACAAAAATGGCAAATTCTTGCTTATTAATAAACCGGACAACTGGAGAATTGGAACAAGAGAGAGGAACAACTTCTCAGGGGGGCTTGCTTGAAGATATTGTTCCATTAGTAATTCGAAAACCGTCCATCTTCGTCTCCTCCTCTTCCAGTACTTCTCATTTTTCTTCTCCTCCAACCTCACCTTCTACCGTTTCCTGGTCTCCAGATGCTTCTCCTTTGGTCTTTCGCTGTTCGACTTAGATCATCATAGTATTAGCATTAATTAGTTTTTTCTACAAAAAATAAGATTCCTTATATGATCATATCTTAGTATTTATTTGGAATCTTATCCTGTTTGAATCTCAGAAACTCTATAGTCATAATAATTGTTGGCTCTGAATTTTCTAAGTATTTTTTATCATTTTTATTTTATGAACTAAATCCTAAAAAAGATAAATTAAATTTTAGAGGTATTCTATTTTTTACTATAACAATAAATTTTTTATTAATATATATTAGACTATATGAGACAAAAGTATACTAAAGAAATCTGGAATCTTATTTGCCGGAGAAAATCTGAAGAATTAAGCTTTAGTTAGTAAAAATTAAATTCATTATTACTGACTCAAATTAAACTCATTGTGGGTGAGGTGGTGATACCGGACTCTATAACAAAGGAGGAAAAAAAAATAATCCAAAATTCTATTTCAGAGCAAAAATTCCCCATTAAATTTTACTTAAATATATTACATTAACATTGGAAAATGAATATTTCACTTTTAATATATTTAAAAACAAATTGATTAAGATGATACACATTCTTGGGAAATGATCCATTACCACCAAAATCGGATCCAGATAAATATGGTAATTATCATCAATTAGCATTTATCATGGATTTGATTTATGATAATGAAAAAATAATTTAATTATGGATAATTTTTTTTGTATCAAAATGGATAATTATTTTAAAATTTGATCACACCTTTTAATTTGTTTAAATTTTAGTGAAGAGAAAATTTTTTTAGACCATACTACCCTTGCATACACTAAATAATCAATATCCAAAAACAAAGGTATGGATTGATTATTTGTCATTCGATACGAATTGATTCTTCATCAAATATACGAGTTATGATCTTCGGTTATGGGTTGTTCATCTTCATATCTAACATTTTATCGATTGTTTAGATGTAAAAAGGGTAATTAGGTAATTTCACATTTAAAAGTAATTATATTTTTTAAAATTTTTAAGAAGATATTATTTTAAAAAATGAAATAACAAAAGTGATCATTTGTGCAATTTCCACTTTAATTATTAATTTAATTATATACAAACGAGGCCCATGAAAAATTGCTTCATAAGCCTAAGTTTGAAAGAAGAGGGAATTCAAGGATCGAAATTAGAGGTCCGGTCCGGTGTACATCATCTTTACGGGTCAAAAAGTGAAGTTGTGGCTTATCATTGAGCCATAGGAACGGTCTCAAATGACCAAATACACCCAGAGAATAAAGCCACAGCAGGACAAATACGTAATTAAATAGCATCCCATGGCGGTATGCATGTGAGGTTTACTACCAGCTTCCGTTTTCCCTTCCCCTCTTTTCTCCGTGCCGGTTTCTCCCCAACTCCGGTTTGCAATTTGAACTTCCCTCATTCCTTTCTGGGATCACACTAAAAATTCATAAAATCATTTCGGTTTTGTGACAATTTGATTGTTTTAGAATCCCAAAATCATAGATCGATCAGAAGAATCTCGTAGGTTCTTTTTTTTTTTTTTTTAATTTTTATTTTTTTAGAGTTTTGCCAAATTCCATGTTTCAATCATCTGAACTATGATGTTTTCACGAATTCATCGCGCTTTTTCTAGCTCTTCTCGTTCCGCATTTGGCAAAGTAAGCTCACGGAAATTGATGTTTTCCTTATTTTTCTAATTTTTTCTATTGTTATTGATGTCTTCAAAGATTTTATCTTTATAGATATTTATTTTTTGGGCATTATACTTTTGGCGTTGCAGAAGCTTCTTTCCGGTACTAGTTGTCATGGGGTGAAGTCGGTGATTCCCAACGAATTGGGGTCACGGGCTTACATTGCACGTTCTGATGGCGGTCTAGGGTTTTTCAGAGCCTATTTGACATCTCCCGGGCCAGGAAAACAGTGTGCCAAAAATGCATTTTCTTCGGAGTTTAATTCAGTTTTTTCAAATCCTAGGCTTAGGAGGTTTTTCTGCAATGAAGCACCCAAAAAGAGAAGTAAGTGATGCCCCAGTAAATCATTTTCCCTCAAAGCTAATTTCATACGGATGGTTTTTGTTTTGTTGGACTTCGAGTTATTAATCCTCGTCATAAAATATGGTTATGTAGACTACGAGAACTATCATCCCAAGAACAAAAAAGATGTTCCAAAAAGGAATAACCAGAAAGCAGAAGCTAAAGGTATGCAAATTGATCACTTTGCAGTCATTTTGAGCATCTCATGTTAAAATTGTTTGTCCTCTTTCTATTGAACGTCAATTGTTGTTGATGGAAACAAAGATAATCATTTTATGGACTTCAATTTAGGGCAAGGTTCTAGAGTTTATGCTAATGTTTCTTGTTTGTTGGCATAGGAGGTCTTTCCTTGTACTTTTTTCTGCTTTAAACTTGTGCCATCTAATAATATAATCTATTGTTTCCTAATCTTTACAGGTGAATCAAGTGCTGGTGAACGAGGCAACTCCCAAGATAATTTGCCTAAGACATATCAAATGAATTTGCTTGCATCATTCCTGTTGCTTTCTTTTGTGCTTTCATCAACATTCTTGTCTCCTCGGGAGCAGAAGCAGGTAGATCTTTTATTCCTTTATCTGCCAAGAATAGGCAGGTTTTAAAAAAAAAAAAAAAATTTTTTTTTTTATTTTTCTCAAAATGAGAATTTAATCCAGACATATATCTTGTTGAAAATGAGAATATACCCCATGAAAAAGAAAAAAAGAGAAAAATATTGTCATTTTCTGGTGTTTCGCCCCTCTTAATTGGCATTTGTGCGACAAAAGAAAATGCATTGCATTGATATAATATTTTTTTGCTAATGTCTAAAGCTTATGCTATTATCTTGGTTTGAAGTAATCTATCTTGTTCTGTTTTCTCGAAAGTAAGCTATGCATATAATCCTTAACAATAGATGATTTATCTCAGGATACTTTATCTTTGGGTTTAAAAAACAAACTCTCTATTTTGTTTATCCAAGAGTATGAAGCTCATTTATCGTTTAGTTAAAAGTGTTGTACAGTATTTGAGATCAATGGGATTACGGAAGATCTGGTGTTCAAATCTTGTTTATTGTCTATTAAAAAGTTTGTCTATTGCTATAGTTTTAAATATAGAAATTGTTGCACTTTATATTAGCTTGATTAAGCTTTAAATCCCCAAGTACCTACCTGGATGCTGGAGTTGATGTTTACAGTTTTGATCATGTAAATCATTCCTTAGCCCTTTAGTCTTGATCGTGTATAGTAGATGCACTATTATTTGCATATTTGAAAATGTCTCACTTCACAACTTTATCTTTTGGTGAAGATTTTTTGCTGCCCAACTGAGATCTCAATGACATTATGTGAGAGCTGTTGTAGATTAAACAGGTCACACACACACACTCAAGACAGAACAAGACAAATTTACTGGATAGGAAATTACTTTTTAAAAACTTCTTTACAGACAAAAGAAAAAACCGAAGAATGCAAGGCTGAACCGTGTATGTGTTTAGGACTCGCTCTCATCTGTCTGCAAACTCTCTAGAGAGTAATTAATGTTTCTAGACCCTTCCAACTGTAAATTACAGCCTTACAGTTCCAAGAAGAATTATTCCAGACAACACTTTTTAAAGACCAACTAACCATTAATTACTGAATCTTAGTTTGACTTCATTTACCAACATTTTCCCTCTTGAAATCAAACTTCGCAGCTTCAATTACACCTATTGGAATCCACAGTAGGTCTTCACAATCAGGCCTTCAAGTGTATCTTGCCAGGAGTCCAATAGTGCTTGGTTCTCGCCACTACCTTTGTTTAGAAATCTGCAAGATTGACTTGTGTATGAGCCTTGCAAATATCAAACTTCTTTTCATCTAGAGCCTCCCTTATAAAATGATAGCGGATGTCGATATGCTTTGTTCGATCATGATAAGCAGCATTCTTTGCCAAGTGAATGGCACTTTGGCTATCACAATAAATCAAATATTGTGACTGTTTCAACCCAAGCCATCTGAGCATACGTTTGATCCATATCACTTCCGTTGCAGCTTATGCTAGTGCTATATACTCAGATTCTGTGGTTGACAAAGGAGCGTTCCCTTGCAATCGGGACATCCAATTTATAGGTGTTCCTCCATCCAAAACATGTATCCCATAGTAGAATTTTTGCTATCTTTATAGGCTACGTAGTTTGCATATGCATAACCAACTACTTCAACGTTATCATGACCAAAACTTAAGACAGTAATTTTGTATCCCCTTGAGATAGCGCAAGATCCATTTTACTGCCTCCCAATGTTTAGGTCCAGGATTACTCCATAAACCGTGAAACAACTCCCACTGCATAAGAGATGTTCGGTCTTGTGCAGACCATAGCATACATTCTGCTCCCAACAGCAGATTTGTATGGAATTTTCTCCATTTTCTGACAATCCTCCTTGGATTTGGGACAATCCTTTGAAGATAACTGAAAGTGACCAGCAAAGGGAGTGTTTATAGGAGTACACCCATCCATAGTAAAGCGTTTTAATACTTTTCCAATATAATTAGATTACCTTAACCATAGCCTTCTGCGAGGCCGATCCCTTGAAATTTTCATTCCAAGGATCTGTTTAGTAGGGCCCAACTCTTTTGTAGTAAAACACTTGACCATCTCCCTTTTTCAGCGCTGAATCTCCCCAACATCATTGCCCGCAACAAGCATATCATCAACATACAGCAGCAAAATAGTGATCTTGCCTGAAGAATCTCTTTGAAAATATACACAATGATCATCATCACACTTCTTGTAGTTCTGTCTTTGCATGAAGTTGTTGAATTTCTTGTACCACTGTCTAGGGGCTTGTTTTAGCCCATATAGACTTCTCTTTAATCTGCGAACCAGATCTTTATATTTAGTGGAACACCCGTCCTGCAGCCTCATATATATCTCCTTTTCCAAATCGCCATGTAAAAATGCTGTTTTGATATCTAGCTACTCCAATTCAAGATTCAGCTTTGCAACCCAAGCTAAGGCAATCCAAATGGAGGAATGCTTTACAACTGGAGAGAAGATATTTGTAAAGTCAATTCCAGGCTTTTGTCCAAAACCTTTCACGACGAGTCTTGCTTTGTAGCTCTTGTCTCCATTTGCATCTTCCTTAATTCTATACACCCATTTGCTGGTTAATGCTCGCTTCCCAAGAATACAAGGGCCTGAACTGTGTTTGTGTTTAGGGCTCTCTCTCATCTGTCTGCAAACTCTCTTACCAGCCTTAAATAGGCTCAGGGCTTAGTTCCAGAACAGGACAGTTCTGGAACAAGTCTTTTCATATTCCTAAGAGAGTAACTAATGTTTCTAGACCCTTCCAACTGTAAATTACTGCCTTACAGTTCCAACAAGAATTATTCCAGACAACACTTTTTAAAGACCAACTAACCATTAATTACCGAATCTTAGTTTGACTTCATTTACCAACAAGAGCTGCTTACTGGTTTCAGTACGGAGAATTTGAATGTGCTTTAACCTGCCCATTTTTGTCTCTGTATGTAAACTCATTGATAGCTGAGCTCTGAGCCATTTCGGTTTGGTTTGTTGTTAGAGTTGATTGAAGCAATCTTAATTGAATCATTAAATTCCCTGTTTATTGGTCTCAATGATAAAATTTCCCATCTCCAAATTATCAAAAGAGCTTGTTCATGTCAGTATAGAGCCTCATAATCATATGCTTTTCAGTCATTTTTATTTTTTCTTTTTCTGTTCCTTTTTATAAAATTTCATTGTGAGATAACTGAAGTTGGGAACAGTTCAAGTCACTTTCAGCCTTATTATAGGAACATATGCTATTTTGTGCACTGGTAATTAACAGTATGCTTTTGGCAGTATGTCTCTGAGACATGATTTTTCTTTTCTGTTTTCTTAAGTAAATAACACATGCTCTTTGTTTCATGCTTTTAGTAATCTTCTTATTTTTTGCTCTATTATCTTTGTAACTTACTAATTTGACTGCCAGATTAGTTTCCAAGAGTTTAAGACCAAGCTTCTTGAGCTTGGTCTTGTTGATCGCATTGTTGTCTCGAACAAGTCTGTGGCCAAAGTTTATGTGAAGGAATCCTCACCTGGCATGAATCAAACTGGTGATGGTGCTGCTCAGGATCCTATGAGCGGTAATTCAAGAAGAAATGTGAGCCGCTATAAATACTATTTTACTATTGGGAGTGTTGATACCTTTGAGGAGAAACTGGAGGAAGCACAGGAGGCATTGGGCATTGATCCCCATAATTATGTTCCTGTGACCTATGTTTCTGAGATGAATTGGGTTCAGGAGTTGTTGAAGTTCGGACCAACAATTTTGCTTCTGGGTTCCCTTTTCTACATGGGACGGAAGATGCAGGGGGGGTTAGGTGTTGGAGGTCCTGGTGGAAAGGGTGGCCGTGGAATTTTTAGCATTGGAAAAGCACATGTCACAAAAATGGATAAGAACTCAAAAAATAAGGTGGATCATTGTTTATTACTTATATTTCCATGTTGTTTATTTTTATCTTAACCATTTATTTAATTTTAGTAAAATGTTTGTTTTAATATGTAGGTTTACTTTAAAGATGTAGCTGGATGTGATGAAGCAAAGCAAGAAATTATGGAGTTTGTGCACTTCCTCAAGAACCCTAAAAAATACGAGGAATTGGGAGCCAAAATCCCCAAAGGTGCTCTTCTTGTTGGTCCTCCTGGAACTGGAAAGACACTTTTGGCTAAAGCAACTGCAGGAGAATCTGATGTGCCTTTCCTATCCATTTCTGGATCTGATTTTATGGAGATGTTTGTTGGAGTTGGGCCAGCCAGAGTCAGGAACTTATTTCAGGAAGCTAGACAATCTGCACCAAGTATAATCTTTATTGATGAAATAGATGCTATTGGTCGAGCAAGGGGACGTGGGGGCTTCTCAGGAGGTCATGATGAGCGTGAAAGTACATTAAATCAGTTGCTCGTAGAAATGGATGGATTTGGAACTACTTCTGGTGTTGTTGTGCTTGCTGGAACCAACAGGCCTGATATTTTGGACAAAGCCCTCTTGAGGCCTGGTCGGTTTGATCGTCAGATAACAATTGATAAACCTGACATTAAGGGGAGGGACCAGATATTTAGAATCTATTTGAACAAGTTAAAACTTGATCAGGATCCATCATATTATTCCCAAAGGCTTGCTGCTCTGACACCTGGATTTGCTGGTGCTGACATTGCTAATGTTTGCAATGAAGCTGCTCTAATTGCTGCCAGGTCTGAGAGTACATTGATTAAAATGGAACATTTTGAGGCAGCCATTGATAGAGTTATTGGTGGTCTGGAGAAGAAAAATAAGGTATGTCGTTTGCCATATTTTATTTTCCTTTTTTTATCATGCTATATGCTCTAATTTTTGCAACTCAGAATTACCTTATTTAAACATTTGTCCTACTCGTTCGGCACACTGCTTCATAATGAACTGTTACCTTTTTAATACTATATTATATTCAGTTCATATTGCATATTACATCAATTTTTCCATTGGGAGGAATTACTTGCAACGTAAGCTCTCCAGTTTTGGTTTCACATACCTTGTGGGTGTGACCCCGTTCCTAACAAGAAGGTCAAATAAACTTGTGCGGAAACTATCATAGCACTGTTGGTATATGTACCCCAACATATTCAAGAAACAAACTGGTTTCTCCTTTTTTTGGAGTGTAAATGTGTTATACTTGGAACAAAATGTATGCCATGGATACATGGGAGGAAAGGAGGAACAACTTTTGATTGATCACAAACTAGAGTCAATAGTCCCCCCTCTGACAACTGAGGGTCAACTGCAAAAAACAAGAAAGTCCCCTCCACCCCTCCTACCTTTTTTGCAGGTTGAATGTCTTTATTGGTTACTTATATTTCTCCCTGAGTTTTGAGTTTCATGACTTATCGACGCACTTTCTTTCTGGGTTAGGAAAGAAATGATAAAATGAATCATGTTCTTTTCTGCAGGTTATCAGCAAGTTGGAGCGACGTACTGTTGCTTACCATGAATCCGGTCATGCTGTAGCTGGTTGGTTTCTGGAACATGCTGAACCTTTGCTTAAAGTTACAATTGTTCCTCGTGGTACTGCAGCTCTTGGTTTCGCTCAGTATGTTCCTAATGAGAATCTTTTGATGACCAAAGAACAACTGTTTGATGTTACTTGCATGACTCTTGGTGGAAGAGCAGCTGAACAGGTGAGTTCATTTTCAGTTCATCAAAGTTACTAAATTTCTAAGTTTTTCTTTTAATTGGTTATCAGGTTAATTTGTTGTGGTTTGGAGATGAAAATAAATGATTATCTCTACTTCTAATTGTGCTGGAAGTTTATGAATTAAGTCAATGCAATTAGAAAGTATTTATAAGCTTTAGATAGAGACCGCCTTAGAAAGATGAGAATTCACATGTACACCTTTTTTTTTTCCTACGTGCAATGACTATATACCAGCCATAGTTCTTCCTGACCATGAATTTAGAAAGATCAGATCACAGCACAATTTCTTTTTTTTTTTTTTTTGGAATTGGCTATACTTAGAAGCAGAGCTCCTGAGTCAATCAATATGAATAGGGACTGCTTTTTCCAATTGACTGCTCGCTCCCTTTTGCCCTCAACTTGTGAACTTTCTGGAGATAAGGTTCCTGTTTGCTTCTGACCCAATAGGAGTCTGTACTTCATTGATTATACTATCTGCTAAGCCGTTAACCATTTTTCTAAGTCATAAATACTATTCACCAATCATTCTTCTGTCACATAGCTTTAAGTAAACCATCTTGTTCTTTTTTTTTTTATCAAAATGTAATTAAATAAACCATCTTTAATCTAGACAGATTCATCAGTTGTGCATCACATAGTAAAGTCTTCCATTAACCATAATGGACACCATGTTTGAAATCTGTGTTATGTCTTGGTGTAGGTTTTGCTGGGGAGGATCTCAACTGGAGCCCAAAATGATCTGGAGAAAGTTACCAAAATGACTTATGCTCAAGTGGCTGTTTATGGCTTCAGTGACAAGGTTGGTCTTCTTTCCTTTCCCCAGAGGGAGGATGGCTTTGAAATGAGTAAACCTTACAGCAGCAAGACTGCGGCAATCATTGACAATGAAGTCAGAGAATGGGTTGATAAGGCATACGACCGTTCGGTGCAACTGATAGAGGATCACAAGGACCATGTTGCTCAAATAGCTGAACTATTGCTTGAGAAGGAGGTGTTGCATCATGAAGACCTGGTCCGGGTTTTAGGTGAACGTCCATTTAAGAGTAGCGAACCCTCGAATTATGATAGGTTCAAGGAAGGTTTTGTGGAAGTAAAAGAAAATAAAGACAATAATAAAGATACTGCTGAAAACAAGCCTGTACAGGATGATGGCTCCGCACCGTTGGCCCCAGATGTCGTTCCCGCCTAGTCAGATAGCAGTTTTATATGGTTTGTAAATGGGAACAGTTAGGCATTGCCTGCTCTCTTTATTTCCACTCTCCACGAAATTGTAAAAAAATAAAGAGTTCATTACTTAATCAGAAAATACCACAAGTGAATTTTCCCTTTTTTCTTTTTGTGTTGGGGAATGCTTGAGAAGGATTAGTCTGTCATTACCAAAATTGGTTACCCGTGAACTGTACAATTTAGGTTAAATCTCCTGACATTACTGACTTCCACCGCAAGTGGAAACCAATGCAAAAACTTGGTACCAAAATTTTCTTAGCTACGCATCCACAAACTTTCCTCTCCTGGCTGTGGCCAAAATGATGGGCACTGTTCGGCATGGTTCCTGCAAGCATCTCATCTGGGACTCTCAAGAATGTATGGTGCGGATCAAGAGACTACTTCAGCATTGATGGAGCTCTCATGGAAGCCATCATTGAAGATGAAGCTTATGGAAGAAAACATGTTTATATAGACTTCTACTTCAAGAATGAGAGAATTTTGATGTTAAGCAACGAAGTTTCGTATAAGAACTTGCATTTTAAATAAAAAGATGAGGATTCAAGAATAAAGAAGACATTGATGATATATGTGCAAAACAAAGAAGAATTACTTGATGTTGAAACAATGATAAAGAGATCTATACTTGATCAAGTTGAGCCATCAAAGAAGTTGTTCTATGTTTGTAACATTGAAGGGTCATTTGAGGAGTTTGAAGGCTTGAAAATGTGTCTAAAAGAAACTAATTCAAGTTCACAAATAGTGCAAATTGAAGGTAAAGATAAAGTTAGGAACAAAGGGTGAAGAAGAAGCAATTATGGCTGGAGCACAGTGGGATCCGGAGCTTGACCAAGACCATCCGGCTCCTGCTCAACATAAATCAAGAATAGAAGGCATTCCTATAGCCATTTGGTCCACTATTCGGTGCACCATCCAGTGCCGAATAAGTACTAGGCCAGTCGACTTTCTTTGATTTTTTTTTTCATTTTCTTTGATTTCTCATATTATTTTAGTTATATATTAAGGGTATTTATGTCTAATTATCCTACCCACGAAATATTAGGTTATTTTAGGACTTTGTAACTATATATTGTTCCTTATCTTTGTAAAACAAAACAATCCACAAGCATGTAAACACTTTGAATTATGAGTTTTCGAAGATAAAACATGATCTTTGATGAGTGTTCTTGAAAGTTCTTTCATCTAGGGCATTCAATCACTTTGGGATAAAATATTTAATTGTTTACCAAATCAAGAGATTGATTGTTAATGAATTACCAACAAAGGTTAATCTAATTACCTTTGAACTTTTGATGACTTCTTTCTTTTCATTAATTGATTTCTTGTATGAATGAATCCTAACAAATCCATATCAAGAAATCACATCGATGTATTCTTGCCATAACAACTAGGTGAGTCTTAAAGAGGCCATTTTTTATGCCCATTCATAATTATTTAGTCTTTTGTTCTGTTTACTGTGAATTCATGTAGCACCTGTGTCATTTATGCATTTTCTCTTAGCTTTTAGATCTGTTTTGGCCTTTCTAGAAAGTTGCTTTCTTACTTTCAAGAGTAACGAGAGGACCTTTTCACATAGATAACCTTTTCTGGTTGTAATTTACAAAATTACAAGCTTTAACAGGAGGTCGATACCTTTTCTATTTTCAAAGATTTGAATAAATACCTTAAAAAAGCAAGGCAACTGTTACTTGGTCCAGGTGTTGCCACATTAAGATACGAACAAGACAGGAAAGAGGTCCTTTCTGATATGGCAATGTCTATATTCCCAGTCATCATAATCCTATATGTCGAATTTCTGGCCAGGAATGCCTTGGAGAGAACAACAGAGACACAAATTGGAAACATGCTATGGATTTCTAATTTTAAAAACTGTTCTCGAGTTTTAGTGACTTCTGCTTGTTAATGTTTCATTATCAGTATTACCAAGGCAACACAGACATGTTAACGTATTAAATTTCGAGATATCTTACGTGGATCTAAATTCCCCAAGTTATTAAGAGTTCCATCTGCTAGCTGTTTTTTTTTAATTGTTATTAAAGTGTATGATAGGGGGAAACTATTGTCTGCATGGCTGGATTATCATTTAAGTGGGTCATCATGGAGGATCTATGTATGATAATTTTTTTGGTTCTATAAACTATAAAGCTAATCAATCCTGTATATAGTCGGAAAAGACAGATAGAGATTCCCAGGGGGTTCAAATTTTACTTGTTCGATTTACACCTGGGTTTGTTCTTATCCACTCTGCTTGATATATGCATAATTGTGTGTCACTTGCAAGATTATAGATGAGGTGTACTAATTGGATATGATTGAAGTTTATTTGTTGTGTTCCTGGCTCTGGCTGGCTATTTCAAAGATAAAATTCAAAGTAAAACTAAGGTAAAATAGTGGTGGGAGGGGGAGTGTCCGTAGCTCAGAGGGATTAGAAATGGATGGCCATGCTGATCTTGTCAACAAGAACCAAGTAAATTGCTTTCGTTCCGTTTCAGCACTTTGCCTGGTCCAATTTTGACGGGTTTTATCTTATGGTGTGGGTGAGTGGGACTGAATTGGCTAGATTGCAGGATGTGAACTGTTCCATAGAAAAAACAACTTGAATGAATCAAGATGGAGCTTGAACTTGAGAAACAGTTCCACTTCCACCCAAGTGGATATGGCTTCCGAGTTGTAAAGCATAACAATGAGGTTTCCACTCTCAATAATTTTTCGTTTGCTTTTTCAATCCATTATTAGTTTGCTTCATTTTCATGCATGAACTCAGGCAGAAATGGATAAAGTACTGACTGTAGCAGCTGCCTGACATTATTTATTTGTGCTTCAGATGCTTCCAGCATATTCATTTTATTAATATCTTAGTAGCCCTAGTCATGATTTTTTCTCTTTCAGTGGGGGGAGGGGGGGTAGGGTAACCACAAATCAACAATAATGTCATTCCTTCTTTGTCTGTGTCTGTATCTGTATTAGGAGAGTTCCATGCGTAATTGTTTTCGTTTACTGATTTCGTTTTCTCACTTTTATCGAACATTGCCAAACTTGAACAGAAATCAGCAGTCCAGCAACCTAATTGCGGTGCTGGCCATTGGTCACTGGATCATCACAAAAATGATTAACCTAACCAAAAACGAAAGCAACACTTTCTCCTTTCTCAAAGAGGAAAAAGGGGATACTAAAATCAATTCCAATTAACCTATCGCATCTTGATTCTTCCTAATATGCCTTTCTTTAACTTCCACGACTGAACCACGACTTAAATTCTTTGACTGACTCCATCACAAAATAAAAAAAAAAAGCAAAGAGGGGTACAAGGTTGCTAATAATAATTGAGTTAAATGTATCCGGCTGGCTTGACCTTTATTTTCCTCAGACTCTAGTTTTCGTAAATAAAAATGGGGAAAAAAAAAAAATCTGGCTGTCTCAAAGTTGTACGAACATTTGTCTACCTCATTGAATGAGAAGGGACAATAATAGGAGCCATATGTGGATCAGGCTGATCCCAGAAATGTTCTTGTTGCGTTGGGTGAATGAATCTTCTTACCACATCTGAAATTATGGAGCAACCTGTCAGCAGAATGTGAGCCATTAGGAAGAACTTCAAGTTCACGCAATACATGATTGCCCTCTTCTTTCTTATATAATTATTCATAAATTTTATCATCGTCACCCATTGGGCCACCATTATTTTACTATATATTTCTCATCTTTATTATAGGACGTGGCCATTGTCTTTTTTTTATTATTATTTTATATATATTAATTAACAGCATTATTGGGGCATGGGCTTCCAAAATTTCTTCCTTGGGTTGACACAACTACAAATACCATGATAAGATCCCAAAATCTACGAGGAATTAATGATTTTAAACCCCCCCCCCCCCCCCCCCCGGGATTTCGATTCAGTGTCAGCATTATTGGCCTTTCTCCCTCCACCTGATAATTAATAATAATAAAAAAAACACTTCCAAATTCATAGGATTTATGAACCTAGTTTATGAAAAAATTTTACTTCTTCCTTCTCCATTTATAAATCATTTGTAGTCATCTCGTGAGATATGAAGTGATAAGTGAGTTTTGAAAAGATATAAAGAAATAAGGGTAATATGAGAAGAACAAAAACCCAGTAAACTACTTATAAAACTAATAATATTGTTTTATATTTAGAAAATGAGAAAAATATGTTGAAATAACTTATAAGAACAATTTCTACAAGAAATCTCATCATTTAATTTGACGTTTATCATGTCAAGATTCTAGATTTTGTCTAAATTAGTAGGGTGAAAAGTGAATATATAGGAGGCTCCTTTTTATAGTCGATTCCATAGAAATAAAATGTCCCCCTTTTTTTTTTTTTGGGATTGTCCACAATTTAATATTGTATTTCATAAATTAATTAGAACTTTGTTTAAAAAAATGAAAAAAAATCATTACAATGTTAAAATTGAGTCAAACTTTTTTTTTCCATTAAAATTTATACAAGTTAAAATGAGAAGCATATTCATTTCGTCACTATTTATAAGTTCTTTGAACTTACTTTCCTTATCACTAAATATGAGTAACTGTCCTAAATTTATTAGGTATTTTATTATTATTTTTACTTATATTACTCGTGTCTATTTCTTTTCTCTAATCAATATTGTTAGTTTGATTAAAATCATAAATATAGATATTTTAGAAAAAAAATTTTTTCCTTAATTTTGCCAAAATAATGACTAATGATTTATAAATAGCGACAGATGTAGAGGATCGATTAACGTCGCAGTTGCCCACAAACCTCACCAACTGGAAGATTAGAAAGGAAACAAATACAATGCCGTTATGGTAGCAAGAGGGCTAATTTCATAATATAGAAAATCTTAGACTGGCTATTATAATCGAAGTAAATATTAAATACATATGTGTCGAAGTCATAGCCAGCCAGGTGATTGAAATAATTGAGGAAGAAGAAGATTTCAATTGAAAGAGTTAAAAGTGGCTCTTTCAAAATTACACTATAAATATTTGTATTATATACGTACATTTATACCTCTCCCCTCAAACCCAAAAGAATAATTAAAAGGTCAATTACGTAATCATCTTTGGGTTTAGTATAAATATGGGTTAGGTTCGCACGTACATCGACGACCGTTTCATTAGAAGTTATAACGGACGAAGATTAAAGTAGATAAGAAGATCAAGTCAAACTCATGACCTGCTTCATGTGAATTTCACTTTCGAACCATTCAACTATACCCTAAGATACAAATATGAGTCAGATTAGAAATCATCAAAATTAAAAATATGGATCTTTTTTTCCAAGGAAAAAAAAAAAAGTATGGGGGTCTTTTTCCTTATTATAATTCTTTTTTCATTTCCTTATATTGAGGGGTTTTCATGATTCGTCCATCTACCTCTGTTTTGTACTCTTGTTATGGTGGAGAAAAAAAAAAAAAAAAAACAAAACTTAAGGATCCAATTATTGTCCTCAGTTTCTCCAATAAAGCAAAATCAGACATGAGGGGTTGGTCGTTTTCACTTTTGACCTCAAAAGTTTGCAGCCAACAGGATCTTTTTTTCTAAAGGTTTATACTTAGAATATTAAACACACAACAATTACCAAGCAATTTCAACACTAGTTTACTTGTATCTTTTGTCGTGCATCTCATCAACAATTTATTTAATCATTTAATTATTATAAAGTAAAGCCAGGCAGCCAGCGAATTCCTCAAGAAGATTCATTACTTTGGCCTTAATTTGCTTCCGAATTTCCTAACATTTACCACAACACAACATTCATCTAATGGAATGGTTGTTTCGCACTTTCTTCTTGTTTCTTTCCATAGAAATAATATGCCATCAAAGTTTCCTTGCACGCAACTCTTGGAAGGAGCACGGAAATATTAATCAAATCTGAACTCTTCAACTTGGTAGTTTAGGATAAGTAATAAGTGACTTTCTAATAATAGAAAGATCATAATTTCAACTCTCTCTTTAAAAATTCCATAAGAAGAAATATTGAGTCAAAGTCTCACTATGTGTATAAAGATATCAAATGCTATGTGAAAAGAAAAAAAACGACCATCCTTTTTTCCTAAACAATTACAAAAGAATCTCGGACAAGAATGAGAATGAGGATGATGAGTCGATCCGAGGAATGTCATCCATGGAAATTTCTCGATAATTACACAAACATCTATATATTTTTTTTCCCCGTTTCTTTCCTTCTGAGAGATAATAATTTAAGAAAAAAGAAACCAAATTTAGAGTAGAACACCTCAAAAGAGGGTAGGTTTGATCTGGCAAACAAATAATTATCAATCATGCATTAGCAAAAGCACTGCATTTTCTGGTATGTCGGATATGCAACCAAAAATAGCTTTTGACAACTGTGGATCGTCCTCTTCCTAAAATTTTATTTCTTTTTTTCGAAAAAAATAATAAAATATCCCAACCCCAAAATAAATAGATATTTTCATTGTACAACAAAGAATTTAATAATAAGGTGTTCAGTACAAATAATTGAATTAAATTAAGGCTTTTAACATGACACGTGTTCTTAATATCGACGTCCAATAATAAATAAATAAATAAGTAATTCATTCCTTGCCCGTTGGATCTGGATGGAAGTTCACCTAAACTTTGTAAAGTAAAAGAGGAAAGACTTTCTAGCTGGAAAGCAGTGATCGAAGGGAATACACTTGAAAAAAAAAAAAAACAAACAGCTAAGGAGGAAATTGTTGTTTTCTGGGTACGACATGCTGTTGCGATTTCTAATTGGTCTGGTTTTTTACTGCTAAATTAAGCACATTAATTCGAGTGGACCATGGTATGATTAATCCGGTTCATTATGTCACGTTTTTGGCATTGCGGGTAGTATTATTATATTTAATATGAACGCGTGGTTTACGGCCGTCCAAAAAATAATGCATAATTTTCTGCCGCGTGAAAAATATTAGAAACCTCTAAACAAGGAGACGGATAACGTAACGGTGAACTTTCTCTTCCGTTTGGCAAATGACACAAAGTGGTAAGAAAATGTCCCCCTAAAGCTTCGCGTTTCTTGTGATGGTCATCATAATCTATATAGCTTGATTGGAAGCAATTTTTTTTTATTCTTCTCGAGATAAAATATGTTATTTTGCCGTTTTTGGTCCAATTAGCAAAGTACAATTCAATTTATAAAAAGGGTAAAAGAGTTAAATACCCATAAAGTTTTTTAAAATTTGATTTTGATCTTTCAACTTTCAACGATTTGATTTTTACCTTCCGACGATCGAAACCTATAAAAAAAAATATCCTTTCTTTTGATTTTAGGTGATTAACCTTAATAGAATGATACTATGGCTTTCACGCCTACTTTTATAGGGATAATCATGTCCCCTTGTGAAAGTAGGTATGAGTAGCACATTTTATCATTTCATTAGTGTATAACACTTGGAATGGAAAGGAGGATTTTTTTTTTTTTTAGTTTTTTAGAAGTTGAAGGAAGTGAACCAAAATGCTAAAAGTTGAAATGCACAATTTAGATTTTTGAAAGAGTTGAGGGGCATCTGATATTTTTTAAAATTATTCAAAAAAAGGGGGGGCGGTTTAAAGCATTCAAGTGATTTATATAGGGATCGATTCTCAATCTAATTCCATCCAAAATCGATTAAGTAATGTCTATACAAATGTTTTTTTTACCTAATAGCTAGTTTGTAAGTTTTACGAGAGAAAAAAGAAGAAGCATATTTTTTTGTTTAAAAGTTTGGATAAAAATGGAATGATGAATTATTAAAAAGTGTGATTTTACAATAATAACCCTAATAAAGTAGATATTATTAAAACTTCACGAATTTTTCATTTAATTGAAGTGCTACATTCATCCCTCTCTCTCCAATATTAGATTGATCCCAAGAGAAATCCCTCTTCCTTTCTTTCAGAAAAAGCCTTTCAAACAAAACTCAATCTTCAACCTTCCTTCCAAATCTCTTCTCTTTTCTCTGCATCTTTCCCACCAAACAAGCTATAAGAGAATAAATAAAGAGAGAACTTTAATTCAAGCATGGGTTACAACTATTGAGAGGGCAAAAACAAAGAAACTAGCAAAATAAATGAGAACAGGTGGCAGCCATGAGTGATTTTGGTTCGTACCAATTGAATTAGTACTAGCCTATAACCTACTCTGATTACGATAGGTCAGCCGATATTTTTTTTCTCTTCACGGGACAAAAATTTGCCTACCATGTTCCATCTCCTACACGCACACTGGGGTGTAAATGGTCTCAAAATTATTTGTTTTGTATTGATTTGATTAATATACATAAGATTCAAATCTCAAATCCAATATATTTAGATTTGGATCTCATTCAACAGGTTGGGCTAAGTATATTAGATATATTTTCTATTTTTTTTATTACATTTTGTCAAAAGAAAATAAATGATATTTTCTTATAAAAATATCGAAAAAAAGTAAAATTTAAATAACTTAAACAAAAGCTCGAAGTTTAAGATGTTAAAAAGTGAAATTAATATACACTTATGAATCAAATTTAAAATAATAGAACGATATTATTTATTAAATAATAATTATAACATGTGCTAAAAAGTCAAATTAATAAACACTTGTCAATCAAATTTAAAATAATCAATTTATATTAATTATAACACTTATCAAGAAATATTTAAAATTTAATAGTCAAATAATACAATTAAAGTTGAAACAAGAATAGAATGTGTATATATATATAAAATATTATATATATCTATATAACTAATTAAATCTGAAACTAAACGGATTCGAAACTATATATACCATATCTGGATCCATTTGGATATACAGATAGAAGTACTGGATCCACCATAAAATGGTTCGGTACAGATTTGAGTCAGGATATGCTCTATCTATTAACTGCCATACTCCCTGGTACATTGGTTTTGGATCACAAATTAAATTGTAAATAAATAATTTTTTTCTGAAAAAACTAGTATTTTGGATAAGATTCATGTTAAAAAAAGAGAAAAGGTTTTTCGTGAATTTTTTTTTATCTATTTAATAATTAATGACTAGAATAGACAGACAAACTACTTGAAAAGGTAAAAAAATAGAAATTGTTTATCTGCATGGTCATTTAAAATTTACTTCAACTATTATTATTCAATTTATTAAACATAAGAGTTTTGGTAGGGAATAATGAAAAGAAAATTTTTTGTCGTTCACAATTTACTTTTTGCCCCTTACTTAATGTACACGACATGACGTAATTAGGGGTTAGGAAAGGAATTACTTGTAAGGAATAATCATACATTAAAATAATAATAATAATAATACTAATTCATTTGATAATTTTATGTTTACAAATTTAGTTTTACGAAAATGCAATACCATAAAAGTTGCTTTCGGAAAGTTAAAAGAGTTCTTCAATTTGCATCTCCATAGCCCACCAAAGAAGGAAAATGACATTTTCCTCAATTATGTACAACCTATTAAACATTTAAAAAATGTCCTCCCAATTAAAGAGTGGTATAATAAGGTTTCGGATATCAATTTAATATGTATCGTTAAAAGATTAAGTATCTCTAAAATTTGATTTATTTTTTAGGATTCAATACATAAAATATATTAAAAAAAAAATTAAAGATTACGTATAAAATTTTTATTAATATTTTATTATTTTATCATAAAATAACATAAAAATATGTAATATGAATCAAAAGCATATAATAGTCTTAATATTTAGTTCTCTCTATCTCCAATTATAAGTGGTTGCAGCTACTTTTCTAAGTTTTTCTTTATAATTTTATGAATACTTTATCCATTCTTTCTAATATTATCTCTATTCCATTTTTTTCATAAAATGTTTTTCTCTTTTTAATATGGGTACCCTATTATTATTATTCTCTAATAGGATATTTTGATTTTTTATATATTTATATTGAAAAAATAATCACAAATTCTTTATAATTAAGGACGACCGGTGTGCCCGTTAAAGTTAAGTAATTAAGTGCATTTTTTATATAATTTATAATTTATATACAAGTTTAAAATACGACCACAATTTTGAAAAGGTCGTTAGTCTCCTTTATTATTATTTTATTCGAGGAAACATACGACTTTTGCCTATTTAAGCCGACGCACCCTTCCTGTGTTCCTCCCCTTTCTCCCTTCGCGTCGTTCAATTTCTTTGTACAGAAACAGAGGCAGCAATCTCCTTCCATATCACCTTTGCTTCCTCTCTTTCTCATTCTCTCTCTTTCCTGTTCTTTTGGTCCTCATTGTTCTGGTACGTTCTCTTCTCCAGCCATTCTTCGCCATTGTCCCTTCTATTGCATGTACCTTCATTTTCTTATGCTGTTGCCAAATTCAGTTTTTTGAAAAATTCACACAATTTCATTGATAATAGCCAAAAAGTTTGATGATTTTGCTCATTATTACAAATAGTTTTTATCAATTTTTGGGATGTTTTTGCCAATTTCTGTCTTCTTCAATTTTCTGAAGTCGGTGAAAGATCTCTTTGCCATATGTGGCCATGAAAATGGTGTTGTTCAAAGTAAATTTATTCTCATGAAGATCATATGAGACTGTCTTTCAAATCATGTAATTGTTAAAATTTGATTGATGCCAGCTTCGGCCCTTTCAGCTGGGAATGGCGGTGAATTTTCCATGTGAAAGTCATTAAAGGCTTCATAATAACTTAAAAGTTATTGTTACTTTAATAATTGAAAAAGAAGAAGAAAACGAAAAAAAAAAGAAAACTTCTCCGCGGTCCATTTACTTGGTCCACGAATTGTGTGGGTTCTCAGGCTCCAACCTGAGGACTTGAAGAAAATTACGGACTCAATTTCTTTGTCTCTGATAATTTTATCAAAATATAAAGAAGTATAAACTCAGAATGAAACTGAATTTTAATCTTAGCTTTGGTGGATTTCGATTATCCTTGCACCCAATGCTAACCTATTTCGCTTCTCTACTCAAGTGGTTTTAGGTCAAGATGGAATTCGAGGGCCGATATGGGCAGGTTCAGAGGCAAAAGTATGACTGCCTTTTGTTCGGTGAGTTTTCCATTTTAAATGTTAACCTTTGCCTTGAAATTCTGTCCATTTCTTTTATCCTTTCTTTTTTTGACGCTAAAATGGTGTTATGACTCTGTGTTTGGATTTTTCAGATCTAGATGATACTCTGTATCCCCTAAGTTCTGGTTTGGCTACATCATGTCGCCAGAACATTGAAGGTATGCCCTAATTTTGTGTTATGACTCCTTCATTTTATGTTGTTAAAATGTTTCTCACATTGTTCTGCACATGCTTTTCCTCAGATTACATGGTTGAAAAACTTGGGATTGATAGGAGCAAAATCAATGATTTGGGTAACCTTCTGTACAAGCACTATGGCACCACGATGGCGGGCCTCAGGGTATGTGTTTGACTTTTGATCATTTTCTGCCGGTTCGTCAGTGCTAGAATTTCAGTTCTTGCGTAAAGAAAATGTCTTTTCCATGAAAATATTACTGAATGATTTGGAATCAATCTCTCTTGCAGGCCATTGGCTATGATTTTGACTACGATGAATATCATAGGTGAGAAATGTGACCGCAATTAATATTTAAGTTTTTTTTTACTTTTCCTTTTTCTTTTAGCATAACTAGCTACTGGACCCTTACGCTATTGTTCTTGGGTATTGAGTTACGATTCGGTATGTTTGCAGCTTTGTCCATGGAAGACTCCCTTATGAAAATCTGAAGCCTGACACTGTTTTGAGAAGTCTTTTGTTAAGCCTGCCTTTTCGGAAAGTAGTAAGTGTCTTTTACATCATTTTGAGGGGTTAAGACATCATGGTGGCACCATCTAAAAAATTGTTCCTTTTTGTGCCTGCAGATTTTCACAAATGCTGACAAGGTTCATGCTACCAAAGTTCTTAGCAGATTAGGATTGGAAGGCTGTTTTGAAGGAATCATATGCTTTGAGACCCTAAATCCCATCCACAAGAACACTGTATCTGATGATGAGGATGAGATTGAGTTCCTGGGCTCAGCACAATCTGCCAACAAACCTGCTAGCAAGCCAGAGATATTTGACATCGTTGCACATTTTGCTCAACCTAATCCTGGAACATCATTGCCAAAGACCCCAATTGTCTGCAAGCCATCTGAAGCAGCCATTGAGAAGGCTCTCAAAATAGCCAATATTAATCCTCACAGAACAGTAAGACTTTGCTGCATCATGACAACATCCCTTGTATTCCCTTCTTCCTAAAAATTCATTTCTTCAGACACTAATGATTTTCATCAAATTCTTGATGTTTCAGCTATTCTTTGAGGACAGCGTCCGGAACATTCAATCTGGGAAGCGAGTAGGACTGGATACAGTACTGGTAAGAAGTTCAATCCAACCTCGACCAAATCTATCCTCTCATATGGTCTCGCCCGTCCTTGTGAAATAAATTTACATGGGCATTTTGTGTGATATGCAGGTGGGCACTTCCCACAGAGTGAAAGGTGCAGATTATGCATTAGAAAGCATCCACAACATTAGGGAAGCAATTCCAGAGCTATGCGAAAGTGACAAGATGGCTGAAGTTAACTTCTCCGGTGTTGCGGTAGAGACACCTGTAAGAGCTTAGATTCATATAATTGCTGATGATGTAGAGGAAAAAAGAAAAAAATAAAATAAACTCTCTGGTTCATGGGATCTCTGTGCTCCAAGTTGCTGTCTCATTGATTAAATGATGTTGATGTTTTCTTCTCATGTCATATGAGGTAGTAATAGATATCACATATCAGGCAGGAAAGATCTCACTTTGTTCAGTTAACGAAATGCTATCATGGGACCTTGTAAATATCCTCAATTTTATTTCTTTTAATGCAAATTATTCCAATAATTTTCTCTTTTTTCTCTAACTTATCATTAAGCACTAAATGAATGATATGGCTCTGGCGTATCATTACCAAGATGTGACCTACTTGTGATCAAATCAAACACTGATTGATTAAAAAATGATTACTTTGACAAGTGTTTTCTATCTGGTGATGATGATAACCATTGAAATCTTACCACAACTCTATGTTCTCTCTGCTTGTTACACATCACATCATTCTGATCTGTAGAGGACGAAGAGAAAGGGGAACAAAATATTTATTTATAATAATAAATAAAGAAATAATTCTGGGTGAGATTGATGGATGAGGCCAAAAGAAATGACAAATTACCGAATAGACCAGATGGGTTCAGCCTAACCTTTGCTTATAAGTCTCCTCTTTCTGCATAATCACAGATATCATATCCTCCACACACACACATAGATATAAATAATATATATATATATCTATATATTTATATGGTATTATTATATGGTTGCCATAATATTGGAACAGGACAATGGTGGGATTCTCACGTCAGCCTTTTTTAATAATTGGTAGTATCTCTTTCTTTTTGAATCTTTGAGTTCTAAGTGCGTCGGATCCTGTCAATAGTTTTCTACTGTTGTTCTAATTTGAGGTGATTGTTTGCATTCCTATTCATTTCTATCCCCCATTCTTGTTCTTTACTCTTTTTTGTTTTTGAGTCCCGATTGATTGATCCGAGTCTTAAGAGGTCGAATCCCTGTGGGAAAGGTCCTCTTCTTTCACCTCCAATTTCTAGAGTCTAATAGTTTCTTCTTTTTCTTTTTCTTAAATTATGAATTAAGTTTAATTAGGTTAGTTAAAATTTTTATTTAAAATATATTTTTTTAATTAGAGGAGAAATTTGAATTTGGATATATGAAAATGAAAATAGAAATATTAATTATGGATAGAGATACTTTCTTATAAGTCTACGATTATTATAAATCTCTCATTAGTAGTTTAATGATTATTTTATTAATTTTTTCCAATGTTATCAATGCCATATCCTTCATTTTATGGCATGGGTGGGAGGAATTGCGGAGTGAGGCTCTCAGCTCAATTGTGAGCCCAACTCGCATTGCTAGTGAAAATCTTCGACGCATCCAGCACGGATCAAATTTGGAAAAGCTCCTCCCGCATAAAGGCCCAAAACTAACCTTAAAGCCCATATTGATTGAGCTTATTTACATTTTTAAAATCTCCCGAGTTATGAATTTCCTCCACAATTTGTGTTACTCTCTCGTATTAAAATTAAATATCTTTATTTTTATTTTAAATTTTTTAGAATGAAATAGTATCTTATTTTTAAAAATAAATAAATTTTATCCATTTATCTAAAACTACCGCTACTAATTAACTTAATGCAAGAAAATTAGTAACCTTAAATACACACGTAATAAATGATTGTCAATAAAATCGGTTATTCAGTGCCGCAATTAAATATTCAGCTGGAGGAAAATGAATTCAGTACAAATCTGTTGGTCCATTGCAGTACTCTTCATTAAGGAAAAAAAAAAAACAGAATTAAGTAATTTATAATTAATCAATTTTTAAGAGTATAATAATAATTTAATTTAAACACTGTCATGGCTTTGCTAATAAAACTCACTTCCGTCGTTTTCCGCCTCTCAGTAAATCATAAAAATATTTTTATTTATGACAAATGTAAAATTATTTACGAGAACTTTTAAACTACAGAAAAAAGGAAAATTAAAGGAGGGATGAAATACTTAAAAATAAAGCATACTTGACAAAATAAAATACAGGGACATACAGTACAGCGGTAAATGTTTTTTTAAAAACAGCAACACTAAGAGAGCGCCACGCTGGAAAGAGGTAAGATGATTGGTCAGACAATAAGATAAGAAAATCATCATAGTGTAAGATTCATAACGGTAACGGTCGGGGAGGCGTCTCCTATATAAAATACCGAAATATTATTATTACCATGATGATGGCAGGAACTGATCGATCTCCTATCAATCAATCATCGTCCTGTTCAAAACATTTTCCATTTCCCACAATGGCTATAGTGACACGTGTCCCAATCACGCCTACATCTCGCTGCCATAATTTGCGTTTTCAACTACTCACCCACTGATTACAGGCTTCAAGAATTCTCTACTCTTTCGTCATTTTCATTTTCACTTTCACTTTCACTCAACCGAAACCGGAGGAGGAAAGGTTTTGCAGTGGTGGCCATGACTGATTCATGCAGAAGCACTGTTCTTGTCACCGGCGCAGGTGGAAGAACTGGTATATTTTGACTATTTACTACTAATTTATTGACTATTTACAACTAATATTCTGTTCTTATCTATTTTTTTTTTTTTGGAATATAGAGTTAGAATTCCTGGCACGTTGGCGGGAGCCCCTGAATTTGGCTTCTCTTTTTCGGCCAAAGAATGATCAGGATTGGTTGCGTTTGAGATTTATGTTTGTAATTTTTAATGGTTAAACTGTGCTAATAGGACAGTGGGTTTGGGCTTTTGTTAGTTAGAACTATCCATGAATATTGAAATTTGAAGATTTCATTTTTCTTATACTAAAACCCATTTATGGATGAATTCATGAGGATATTGAGCTCTTTTTATTCTAGAGTTTTTGGGATCATAGGGTTGACGAATACTAATGTAAGAAACACGTTAGTATTCATTCTGGAAGGTAATTAACGAGTTAGAGGGACAAAGATGAAAGTATTTTAATTTAGACAAATTCTTTCAATTGAATAATTGGTACTATTTATTTGGTTGATCATTCTGGTTGCTTAATGCCTGTAGGTCAGATTGTTTACAAGAAATTGAAAGAGAGTTCTGACAAATATGTAGCTAGAGGTTTGGTTAGAACCGAGGAGAGCAAACAGAAGATTGGTGGAGCAGATAATGTTTATGTTGGGGATATTAGGAATTTTGACAGCATTGTTCCTGCAATCCAAGGAATTGATGCTCTTATTATTTTA
>JAOXNR010000001.1:11616875-11645068 GCA_028571225.1 Parsonsia alboflavescens | reverse complement strand
TGGGGAACGGGAATATACTGGTTTGGGAACCAATCTCACTTAAATTTTCTATTCACTTTTGTGTATCTCTAATGTGGATGAGAACTCATTCTTGCATTTTATACATGTCATATTCATTTGGAAAGAGTTCTAAAGGAAGAAATTGGTTTGAGTTACCAGTTGTCTGTAGAAATTTGTACTAACACTTGCAAGATCTGTAACACAGACAACACTTGAGTGAATAGGGGGAAAGATGAACTGAAATGAAGCTTGAGTCTGGCTGAAATCATCAACTTAATGACATGCTTATTCCATCAATGTTGGGTACCGTTTTAACCTCTTCACTTCAGCCGATTAACTGCGTGTAATTTTTTTTGTTGTTGTATAGATTTGGAAGAGAAAAGCAGAACAGTACTTGGCTGATTCTGGTGTTCCATACACAATCATAAGGTATGCCTTCTCTTTTGCATTTTTCCAGTTGAAGATTGTGTCTGCCTTTTCCGAGTCATGATAGGATTAACACTTCAAATATAAATAGCCTTGTGCATTTCAAAAAGGAAAATTTTCAAATGTTTTCCTTTTTCATTAGATATGATGCTATCACCTAGAAGAGTTTGCTAAAAGGTGACATATTGAAGGTTGATTTGCTCCCACAAGCATTTGACTGTTCCATTTTAGAAGATTTGATTTACATAAGAGTCCTTTTTCTCTCTAAAAGAGTTTCCTAAAAGGAGGTGTCATTGTTTAGAGTGCAAAGAGAGACCCCAAGCATATATCTGTTCCAGTTTTGGGAGGGTTTAGTTTGCATAAGTTCTTTTTTTTCCCCTTAGAGCATTTATCTGCCAAGCTGCAATGGACTACATCATGCCTGATAGAATCATTCCCCACCATTTCAGCTTTTCTTTCCAGATTCCAGACCATTTTGCCTACTTGATCTTTTCCTATTATACAGAATCTAATTCAGTTTTTGAATTACTTCTTTACATCCATGGTGAATGTAGAGCTGGAGGTCTACAAGACAAAGATGGTGGCATGAGGGAGCTACTTGTTGGAAAAGATGATGAGCTTCTTGAGACAGAGACAAGAACCATTGCTAGGCCTGATGTTGCTGAAGTATGCATTCAGGTACATTGATTTGGTTGTAACAGTGCTCTACTATGTTCCAAAACTCTTTTCCTGATTTTGTCTCTCATCCTGACTGGTACAAGTTTTTATCACAGGCACTGCAATTTGAAGAAGCCAAATTTAAAGCATTTGATCTGGCCTCAAAGCCCGAAGGAACCGGCACACCAACAAAAGATTTTAAGGCTCTGTTTTCCCAGATCACCACTCGCTTTTGATTCATCAATGGGGAAATAGTTTTGTTCGTACTTTCTAAAGCAAAAACATTGATATCTTACCCTATTTATCAATGTAAAGGAGAAGCAGAGTTAATGGTTGTGTTTGTCCGGGGATTGATATAAATTAATGTAGTCTCTTATATCATTTTGAAATTACAATCACTCCTTTAGATACTTGAGAAAACTAAGGTGAAGTTGTCTCCGGTTGGACAGTGGTTTAGTTTTCATTTCATTTTATGTGTAAGGAAAATTCAGATAATTTTGCTCTGTCTTTTAGCAGTCCTAAGATGTAGGTGAAGAACATGCACTTTTACGTTTTCCCAACATTAAATTGAGCATAAAACATTAATAATTTTGCTCGTCAGATTAATGGTCAAGTGTACTAAAAATTAGCATGAGTAGAGGAAGTGGCACATCCCACTCAAGATGTAAGAATCTTTTTATCAAACTTATCCTACTTGCTACTTCCTCCCTCTCTATATATCATTCTCCAATAGTTATTTTATTAAAATTAAAACAATTATTTTCTCCTAGGGTTTTTTTTTTTTGATTCTAATCAAATTAATCGTGATCAGAAAGAGAGAGAGACAATGATAATAAAATAAAAAATCAATAAAATACTTAATAAGTTAATAATAATGATTTATATTTAATAATAAGGGAAATGATTTAAAATGAATTCAAGTGACATATAAATAATGATAGAAAGAATATATATATCATTAACAAAAATTAGTGGTTAAATTAAATATTTTTATTTTTATTAAAAATAGTGCTTTTTAAATAAATATATTTCTACTTGCGGCATTGCTATAGGGAGTAAGGAAAAGAAAAAAGAGCCGGGAAAAGAAAACAAGAAAAAGAAAGATGTTAGTTATAATGGGATAAAAAAGAGGGGGAAAAAAGAAGGAAAAAAACATACCAGGGGTAGCAATGCGACGAGAAGAATGAGTGCATTTTATATTTATATTGCATGTATTGACATCATGTCTGTAGAATGCGACCTAGTTATATTCGCCATTCCTAATTTTCCACCATTCCTCGAGAAAATTGGGCTCAGCTGGTGAAAGCCTTGCAGAAATGGCGCTAGCGTTCCCTCCCAATTGTCACTATATGCAGGCCCCATTTATCAAATCCCCCAAATTCTCCTTCGACCAAAAAGCCTGCAACCTTAGTCGGTGTTTGCCGGGCCGTAGCCTACTTCCTATGCCAAGAATTTCATTTCATGTACTTTGTAGTTTGTCGAGACTCTTGTATAACTATCTGGTTCTGGTGTATATCCATGGGTTTCAGAGCGTGAAGTTGTTAACTTCTCTTCTTCTTTCTTTTTCCTTCCTTTTTTCTAGAAAAGATTCTGGCAGCAACAGGGTCCTTGGGTTGCTAATTGTTCGGTGGAAGACTCTGGTCAGAGCAGCCCAGAAGGTATACGAGTGATGTGGTTTCTTTTAGTTAATGCCCTGGGAATGAAACTAAGTGATTAATTCTATCCGGGTTTGTGGTTCAGATCAAGAAGTGGATAATGTTGGAGTCAAAGCTGCACTATCTATGCTCAGATTTTACAAAAGTTAGTGTCATTTTTTTTTTTCCTTTTAATAATACATTATGCCATGAATTTTATTTTGGGTAAATGGTCTGTTTTCTTTTTTATTTCTGCTTCACTTGAAATGAGAGCTATGATCTTCCGTTACCTTTAATTTTGATATAAGGATTGGATTGCAACAGATAATGATCTTATTATTTTTCACTTTAATAGGGGAAATCTCTCCCTTGTTACCGAACAGTTGTCGTTATGTTCCCACATGCAGTGAATATTCCATGATTGCTTACAAGAAATATGGAGTTGCTAAAGGGACTATCTTGACTGCTTGGAGACTTTGTCGGTGTAATCCTCTTGGTAAAATGCTACGTTCTTTGTTTGCTTAATACTACAAACTTGATGCTCTTAATAATAGTAAGAGTATGCTCGTGCCCCGCTGCATTTGAATGGCATGTTCTAGCTATTGGCAGGCACGTTTTTAGTCTTATATGTGCCAATCTTCATTTTAATTCCAAAAAATGCTGGGTAGAGCATGAATTGGTTTCACTTTAATTCTGTTGCTTCTTTAGTTTCCCATCTCAAGGTGATCTTGCACATTTACAGGAGGTTCTGGCTTTGATCCCCCAAGATGGTTTGGTGAGAGGCAACCAGAAGATTGATTTGATTTAGTGTTTACCTAAAGAAGAGGTCCACATTTGAGAGGTTTCATTGAGAATAGGGATAAATTTTTTATTTCAACAGTACAAATACCCGAACATATTCTACTTTCATGCTCATGCAAACTGGACTGTCATTTTCTAATTGGGGATTTAAAATGTGTAGTTCTTCATCCTAGCTTTGTATTACTTATATTACCTCGTGATTGTCAAGGTATTTGTTTAGAGTGGTTTTCAAGAAAGCATGTGGCCATACATGTGTGATTGATAGGTAGTTTTGCTTGATCATGGAATTTATAGCATTCATATTGACAAGTATTTGACTCCAATTCTCAATTGCCTTTTGAATTCATTGAGGGGCAGAACCATAAGTTTGCAATATTCCTTTGCAGTGAAGCATTAGGTTTCCCAGGGAGGAGTATTTGATTCCAGTTCTGGATTGATTTCTAAATTTGTTGAGATGCAGAACTATAAGTTTGCAGTTTTTCTATTTTAATGAAGCATCCCATCTTGAATGCTGCAGCACACCTCATCAGGTCCGAGGAGCATCTATTGGTGCGTGGGTAATGCAGCATAGTGGACTTTAGAATTTATCATTTAGAAAACTCTTTCATTTTATTCTTGGTCCTTTCGCACCAGGAGTGATTAGTGTTCAATGATAGTACTTAAGTCTTGCCAAAGTGGGAAAAAAAAAAGTCTTGCCGAAGTGTACAATTTGCTGCATCTTGTTTTGTAGTTTCCTGCCTGTTGTGCAACAAGACTTGCAAGGCAAAGCCTTCCTTCGTGATTTTAGAGGCCGCTCTTTTCACATTGAAATCATACCAATTTTTAATTAAGAGAATCCTTCTAACAACTTTGCCAGTGATGCTGACAAATCTGTCTGAAGCTTAAATTCAAAGCCTAAAATGCTAGTGTGGTTTGGAATTCTTCCCTACGAATCTTTTAGTTTGTCAGATTCCTGAATATTTAATCTTTTTCTTCTTGGTTTCTTCACTCAGAACCAAGATTCTGATAAGAAAAGCTTTTCAATTAAAGCCTAACATGTGCATATTTTGCTCTCTAATGCTTCCAGGAAGCAGGATTTGCATATTGTCCATTGAGTGCCAGGTGCAGCAGATGGGAAGAGAACTGCAAACTGTCGATTGAGTGGGGTCATGAGAGTAGAATGAGATACATCTGCAGTTCCTATAATGAAAACATTTGCTTACATAATCTGTTTTGATGGGATTGTTCATACAAAGGTCTAGCCATTCAAGTATATCAACTTTAGTGGCTCATTTAACTGTCACAGCCATATTGCAAGTGTACATGGATCTTCAAATTTACGATAATGTTTCATAATGAGTTTGTTTCAGTAGTAATTTGCCAACAATCCCCACTAAATCATATCAGAGTAATCATACAAAATGAAAAGCTATTCATACAATATTGTTAACTTGAATATTGATAACGTTAGCATACCAATCGTGAGGACCTATTATTGTAGGAAGAGTGCCAACTTCTAGCCTGTGTCCTGTACAAAGACATTCTCGCTTGACTTGTTTCGGTATTTTTGTACTGAATGATGCCAATCTGGGATCTTTCTGTTGGTAACATCTCACGTCGTAAACATCAGCTACATTATTGTTTCGACCATTTCCGAAAAGCTTCAACGCTGCAGAAATTATAACATCCACATTATACTCCACACGGCTTTGCATTCCATATCGCCTTCAACTGGATAGAATCTTTAAACCATAGTTTTTGGTTACAGGGGAGAAATGGAAAAACAGGTCATGTTGTAAACCAGGGGTAAGGTTTTTAAACTCGAGGGTTTTATGTGTTGCTAAATCTATATATAAAACATATTGTATATTATATATATTATTTTATATGTACTAAATAATTAGTATACTCTCATATAAAATAATACACTCATAATTTTATAACAAACCATATCAAACTACCAAAGTTTAAAGTTCTATTTCCTAGTTCTTTTTTCTTTCATAGATGAATTCTGCTTGGTGAATTCTTTGTTTGAAACTTGGAAGAAAGAGTTAAGGACTTGGGATTTAAAGTTTTGACTTAGAAGTAGAAGAATAAATATGAGATTTGAAGAAGAGAGGTAAAGATTTTGGTAAATCAATTATTGGTAGAATGAAAATAACCCTAGAATAGCTTATTTAGTTGAATTTTAGAATAGAAACAGGTCAATTACTAGACACATTTAATGAGTTAGACATATTTAACTAAAAAATTAGGGTTTTTTCTGGACTTTGTGAACTAGATAGAATCGATCGAGTTTACCAAGGCAACTCATATATTGAAAGATTTTAGCTTATTTTAGATTTTGAAGTGATTTGATATGGTTATATATAGTATACTCGTAAACTTGAAAGAGTAAGAGTTTACTAGTTAATTCGAGATTTTAACAACCTTGAACCAGGGAGTCCTAAACTAATGCTCACAGGAAAATAGTACTGAATCTTGAGTAAATTAACTAAATTTTCAGTTCATGGGATTTACCTTGAAAGAAAATTTGTCAGAGCTCTAAGCTGAAACTGTAGGGACATGCATTTCTGCAATCAACTATTTGAAAAGGCACAGAAGGCAGGTGTTCCCAGAAATTAACAATCAGAATCAGCCTCCTGCAGCACCAAGTAATGCTGTCATTGGAGAACACAAGACTAGAGAAGGATAAAATGAGGTAAAAGGGTACCTGAAATTACTTCATCACCTTTTAAATACTCTCAACTGGCACAAGGGGGTGATTTGACATTCTAAAAGGGTGCCTTTCAAGGTCGCTAAACAGGTTGCCAACTAGACAGGGCATAGATTATTCTCCCTTTCCATCCCAGCAACAACCAATGATTATCTTCATCGATCACAAAATCCTTGTGGTAGTTCTGTGTAACCTTTTCTATGGCCCTAGTAATGACTTCCTGCTCAAATGGGATTTGCCTGAAGCCTGCCCTCAGATGACGTACTTGCCACTGCTTATATGTTTCTGGCCTTTCAACTCTCTCCCAGCCTTCACAAGCTATAACATTTAGAGCTTCCCTACCAAAAATTTCTTTCTCAAGTAACATTCTTTCAGGAATCTCCCTGGGTACGACAGTTTCAAGCATATCAAACATAGCTGAGAAGTGAAATAGTGCCTCCCGGAAGCGAGTAACAAAAAATGGAGCACTGTAGGCCCCATTTGCAATTCCATGGATGAAGATATTTGGATTTATCTTCTGTATCAGGTTTAGAACAACAGTTCTTGAACTGTCCACTGACACAGTCTCATCCTGTAAGTTCTTAAAACGATACGTACTGTTGACAACAATGAATTCATCCTCTTCAATCTTAAGATCCTCAAGTGTGATGGTTTCCCATTTTTTTGCTACAGGATTGTAATCAAATGGCACATTGAACATTTTAGCATATTCTGACAAACGACGCCCTGTCTCCTCAATTTGCTCTGCTGGACGGAACCCGGATTTGGGAAACTCTACGCCAGTAATCCGAAGCTTTGGAGGTCCACCCTTTCTATCTGCAATACGTTGAATGAGGGTAGGCCAATTAAAACCATAGAGGATACCAAAATCAATGACATGGAGCCTTGTGGCATCTTTTGCTTTAATCATAATTGTCTTATTTGAGGTGAAACTGGACATCTTCCTGAAAGGGCATGATGCAAGATATAGATGATAAGCTTTCAAAAAATCAGAAGCTGATGTCCTTTTATTCACAAGGGCCTTGTAAATTTGGCTACCAGTGCCAGCCAGGCGTGCTTCAAGGCCATCAGCAAAGCAATGAGCTAATCTCTGATTTCCATCACCAAAAGGAGAAGAATGTTGCCTAACCTGTTTCAGCAATTCCTTTGCATTCCTACGGTCATCAGCTGCAACAGCCTGTGCACAAAGAATCAAGAGGGTTCTTAAATCTACCACGTCCTTCTTCCCATTTTTCTTCTTGCTCCGACCTTTTCCACCCCTAGGTCCTTTTGTTTGCCCATTCTGCTGCACTTTTTTGCTTTTTGCAGTCTGCAGATTTTCACGATAAGCTACTAATGCTGCTTGACCCTCTCCCATGCTATGGAGTAAGATAATATCAAACTCTTCAGATCTCACAGTTGATTCAGTGTAAACTGCTGCTTGTTTACTAACTCTTCCCTCCTCTATATCTATGTCCCCATGAGCAGGATTTTTTCTACCCCTTGATCCAGTTTTCAAAATGTCTCCCTCATCTTTTCCCTCTGCCTTAACAGCCACCCCATTAGTTTCTGCCTTCTGTGGTAAAATGGTACTAAAGTTTAATAACTTGTTGCCATCAGGCAGAAACTTACTAGCTTCTTCAACCCCCTTGTTGAAATTCCAGACAGAATGGCTCTCATCAGGAATTTGGAGAGAACTTATAGGAGAGTCCAAGAATCCATCTACAAGATTGTTTATGCTATTTGATGAGTTAACTGAGGAGTTGGAAACATTATGAGCAGAAGCCCATTGAACATGAGATGTTGCATCATAATCAGCAGCATTGATAATCCAGCTAGGATCTACTGCACAACTTCTACAGTTACTACTAGAACTTGCTATATTATGTTGATCACCGAAGCAACAAAAATCCGGGTTTGCACCATTATGGCTAAGAAATGATGCATCTGGAACAGGGGATGGTGGGTACTTCTTGCCAAGTGCTTCGTAGAATGACTTCTCCTTTGCTTGGAGATCCAAAGATTCTTGCAGCATATATGTCTTTTCCTCCATATCTTCCTCCATAAGCATCTGATTTATGTACGACAAGGCCGCATCCGAAAACTCAAGGTCATCACTGCCATCATCCTCAACACCCAGACACAAAGTCGATGTTATGTTACTGTTTGGGGGATCACTGGGAAAGAATTGCACCCCTCCAAAATTGTGTTCTAGGAAGGAATTTTGAATTCTAGGTCCATTGACCTGGTTTTGATTCGGATGGAGTGTCTCAAATCTAGGTCCGCTCAGATTCTGATCGGGAAAAGTGGATATGGATTGGTTCCTCAGTTGAATTCCAGTAGCAGAACCCAAAAACCCACTAAATCTTGGATCCATTCAAAGATTTTTAGTTTGCACTATAACGAAACTTTTATTCCACAGACCCTAAACATTAACAGAACACCAAATAAGAGCATAGAGAAAGTCCTCTGGCTCTACACTAACAAGTATTCTGAGTCATGAAAACAACAAGGAGGTCCAAGAACCGATGATCAAAAGGCAAAAAAAATCTCTCGCAGGGAGTCAAAAAGATTAAACCTTTACGTATTCAACAGACGAGCCAGAATTACACTCCAAATATTTAATTCTTAAAATCCAGGAAAAAAGGCCCTTCAAGTACTGATACTGTTAAGTGCTCAATAAATGCCACCAATGGGAAACCTCGAAGAATCCATTTTTAAAAGACATAAAAGCAAAAGAATCAGCTTTCAATAATGTAAAGAAAAAATTAACCGTCACTGAGACCCACAGACTGGAAGAAAGCTGTAGTTATACGTGCAAGTTCATACCTGGGGAAACAACCACGTACCTTAAACAAGAAAGTCCAACAGAGAACAGGAACAGGAAGGAGGGAGAGTGTGTGAAGGTTGAATTTGAGAGAATTCAATACCAACAAAATGGAGGTTGAACAGGGGAGGGCTAGTCAGTCAGTCATAGGTGGGAAGACCTTTCGCTATTAAAAAGGTTCCAGGAGGAATGGGGGCAATAGCGTCACAGTAGAAACGAATATAAAATAGACTCCAAGCAAAGCTGTAGTAGTGCCATGGACCGACCAGTCAGCAGTTCATTTTTTGAAAATCATCGGCAAACCTTTGTGCTCCTCTCAATTAAAGGAGAAAGCCCCACGTCCAAATGCCATGATATATACCGCCGCGTAACCACTCCTTTCATACATGTGTTCCGCGTCCATGACATCCAAAAGGTATCTCCCATGTTTCAGCAGTAGAAAATGACTGTCTTGAGGCCAACCGGCAACAAACAGTAGTTGAATTAGTAGGATTCAAGAATTTCATAATTCCGCTAAGAACTCAGTAAATGCTAAATCCCGAAATATATAGTAAATGCCAAGCATTCTTTATTCATCTGTGGAACAATTCTTGTTAATGCCCTTCTTTCAAGGCCCTTAACCCATATTTATTATAGGAACGATCAAGAATCCAAAGAAAACAAAACAAAACTCCTATTTGTTCCTGACTGGAAAGAGAGATGCGTAGGATATTATAAAAGTGGACCACTTATTGAAGTTTCACACCACCACAGTGGAGACGTGTCAATCAACTGTAGCTACACTTGGACTCACGTGACAGTTAAAAAGGGTCATCTCGGTCCGTGACTAGTGGGAATTAGCCTCCATTCCCCACCATATATGGGCCACTGATACAGTAGTCCCAGGATTGGCTTCTTCTATTGGTATAATGGTTGTCTTCTTCACAAACAAATTCATGCTATTTCAAAATTTTAGGAGTCTTTTTTTTTTTTTTTTTCCTTTCTGGTCGTCGAGGCCACGGCAAGGACCGAATCGAACTTTCAAACAATTCACTTTTCGTCCCTTTTTACCGAGAGAGATTCTCATTCGCAAAGGATAAAAATTCCATGGTGGGATTTCTCTCCTCCTTTCTTGGTGGGGTTGAAATTCTGCAATCCATCTTTCTTTCTTTCTTTCTTTATGGGAGCCGATGCGGATGCTCGTGTAATAAACTAATGATGTTTGATCGTGTTTTCTAGATCAACCTCTCCCCTCTGTGATTCCACAATTCAAACGATGTACTATTTTATTATTATTTACATAAACAAAGTGCATCTGGGGATAACATTTTTGGCAAAAGAGAGAAAAGAACATGCCATCCACTAAGAGATAAGTATCCTAAGACCAGCACGAATAAAGCTAGGTGCCCATCAAAATCGCAACTATAGTTAGTGATCGATATTTTTAGTAACCCAAAGTCACTTTTCCCAATGTAAATACACGAACATATGTTGATAATCATGGGATTCATCCATTCCCAGATTTGTATTTCATATCTGGATATAATAATGGTAGCACAATAGCGGAACTACATTATTAAGAAGGCTATGGTAAGTGCACAAAAAAAAAAAAAAAAAAAAAAAAAAGAGCATTCAAAAGAGAAAAGAAAATAAAATCATAATACAAAGAGCTCAGATCTCATAAGTTTGCAAATCTCCCACTTCTCACAGCGTGATATGGACATAACACCTACCAATCCATTTTTGAGGGGGTTTGTGGGAAAGAATAGTTTTATATAAAGTAAACCATTCAAGAAATAAATATGAACAGTACAAGCACACTTCGATATCCATTATCAACAAGAAAGGATTTTCGGGTCTCATGCTAAACCGATAGAGATATCAAGTGGGTAAAATGTGAAAATGTGGAGTACTTCAGATTGAGTACTGAATCTGATCCTGAAGTGAAGCAAAAGAAAATTTTCAGTATTGCCATGGGTTGAACTCTGTTTTCGTAGCATCGATAGCCTCCTCAATATTGTCTGAATTATCAATAGCAGCACGATATTCATCATACTTCCGATTGTATGTGTAAAGTTCCAAATCGCCCCATGGTGTTGAGCAGATTTCGGTTGTTGAATCGAACCATTTTGGCTTAAATTCATCGCCCTTGGCTTCTCGGGTTCTCTTCTCAGCTCTCTGCTTCTCCTCCAAACTGGATTAAACAGTTGAACATTAATAGAACTGAAGTTCTTGTTGATGAGTAAATAGATAGAGCATAGCAAGTAGTCAAAAGGATCAAGTTCAAGTATTAATATTTCGTTATATTCCACTTTTGTTCATAACCTTCAGGCCATGTCTGTTAACATGCAAACCATCAGAGAACGATGAAAGACAGAACCATCTCTCTCCACACAGCAAAAACAGGAACATTACACTCATATTGGGGAAACATGAAAATCCTTCAAGGCCCGCGAAATTTAGCTCATGCATAATTTACAGCTATAGGGTAGGAGATAGGAAGAAAACAAATGGATACACAGAGAGGAAGACAGAAAGAAACCTGCTCTTTTCCGAACCAGCTTTTGATAGATCACCCTTCTCAAGTGCCAATCTATCTGATCGCAGACGAGAATCAGATGCCAATAACTTCTTGGGAGCAGTTTCAAAGCTGTTTATCTTATGTGCAAAGTGTGTATACTGAAATTTATCATTTTGAGGTGCATTAGCAACTCGCCATACCTGCAGTCGAGCAGCAGAACCGTTGATGGTGAGTTTAAGTTAGTTAATCATTTTCAAGCAATCCAACTGAATCATCTAAAACTGTGCTACTATAAGAAAAGATTGACGTGATTCAAACATAAGGGTTGACTAGAATAATAGCATCATTATCCAAAAGTTGCTTGAAAGAGAATCTTTGACGTCTTTCAAAAATATCCATTTACATGAGATAGATGGATAGATAGATAAACTTTCCAATCAGCTTGTGTCTAAGCCTAATAGCCGTAAGCACCTTGTTCCATTAAGACTTGAACCAGATAAAGGAATTAGTTTCATCAGATAAAACCAGTTGTGAGATTCATCGAGGGCATCGGCAGAAATACATTACAGCATCCGGTAAGTTAGCCCCCCTCCCCCCCCAAAAAAAAAAATCATGCTAAAGAGTTAATGCCACAGACCTCTTCCAGTTCAGTGTCGGGAACAGGTTCTCCTTCCACATCACAAGGTTGATAACTCATAAATTCATTCCATTTTCCAGTGATCAACATCTTAGGAACTTCATCCTTGTCGTATACATATCCATCCACTTCATAGCGACCAGCACTACATGCAAATGGAGAATACATAGGTCAATCCTTCTTGCTAAGTGGAATAGCAGAAGGCAAATTTTGTAAAACTGTCTACGATTCCAACACTCTCAGTCTCCCAGAACAAACAAGAATAAAGTATAATATATAAAATGACTAGCCTAATCAAAACATTTGAATCAGATGAGAAAACTTTAATTTTCTTTTAACTAAAAGCTGCTAGAAGTTCAAACTAGATAATAATCCAAAATTTCATATTCCATTGTTTGATAAAGCATGATGTTCCGTTGTTTGCATTCAATTTTTCAGTGAACGCATCCAATGAAGAATTTGATGCATAAAGTATTTTTGAAAAGTAATTTTACTTCCTAGAAAATGGACTACTTTAGGGAGTACAAAAGGAAGACTCACTTTCAGATACAATATAAATGCTATTCTTCATGAGAATCAAGAACCAACAACTTGAAATAGTTAACCACAAAATGAACTGAGCACATTGTTTTAGTGGAAAGATTCAGATAATTGTTTCGGGCATTTGCAAGCTTTTATTCGTAGAACGATTCTCTGTGTAAGGACTTTGGCCCATACCCAAAAAAAGAAAAAAAGGGAGAGAAAGAGATATATACAGTAAGAAATTCATACCCAAACCAGCCACAAGGTTGAAAATACAGAACAACTTTGTCCCCTGTTGTCAAGTTTGTCAAGGTCATCTCCCCAGGTGAATCAATCCAGGTGCGTCCAAATATAAGATTGTTAACTTTAGTGAGAGGAGGAACCAAGTCAAGCACCGCACCAGCCTTTTTAAGTGTCAGACGACTCCTGCAAGTTAAGTGCATATAAGAAAACTGTAAATACTTGGCTATAAAATTCACCAAGCACAGTTCAGGATATACTTTGACATGGAATTATCAAACAATCGGTATGCAAATTAGGTAAAGAATCAAATAACTAATACCTTCCGAGAGGATAGATTTCCACTGAGTTCCCCAAAAATTTGGTCTTCACCTTTGAGGTAATATCATAAACAAAATGATCATTTTCGGCATGTGCTGCACTCATAGGAGGGTGATGACTGACCTGATATCAAAGAATCTATGAATGACTGAACTAACACCTTAGAGCTCTTAAATGAAATATGAGACACTAAGACCACTAGAAAATCAGCATTATAGAAATTAGATAATGAATGTTTAACTTCCAAATGATTGTTGCTCAGAGTTTACAAGAAAAGGCTCCCTTTTCAAAATAGAACCAAAAATAGTGAATCAAAATCCAACAGCAATATCATGATCATAGTTCACCTGCTCTGCTATAAATGTTATTCCACCATGGTTCACCATTTCATAAGTTTCACCAAGGATTGGATTAAATGGCTTCCAAGGACGCTGATAAGCATAATACAAGGATACAAACCATGCAACTGCAAGAATTCAGTTTCACGCCATTATATAATCTACAACAGCAAACAATATACTGACATGTACCAGCTTCATTAATCAGAATGGAGGATCTGAGTTATAAAATTTACGTTACCAGCATAAACTAGTCTCTGGTAAGGGTCATTGCATTCGTCGGCCAAGTCCAAGAGGTAGGAGTATTCCATTAGCTACCATGGAACATTAGCGTGTCAAAGTAAGAGGAGTCAAAAACATATAATAATTTTAAGGCACCATAAACTCTTAGTAAGACTAAACACAAACCTCAGCCATTCTCTGAAGCATTGTCATAGGTTCAAAAATGAGAACTGGTAGTGTTACCATTGATGTGACATCAGACCCTATGTACTTTTGCATCATTCTCCAATAATTGTCACGATCCTGCAATAGATACAACAACCTTAAACAAGTATAATGGCTAGCAATGTTTTCCAGTCAGGTTCTACTTAATAGCAAATCCTTGGCATTGGGAGAAAATCAAAGTTTAATTGTTTGAAAATGTCAGCCAGATGTAATCCACATAATGCAGAGACAATTTGCAGGCCGAGACAGTAGAGAAGCGGAAAGAAATTAATAGATATTATACATATAAAAAATGCTCAAAATCTATATGAGAAACATCTCTTAGCAAGAGTAATGTCGAGAGGGAGGAGAAGAAGAACAACAACAAAAGGATTAGTCTGTACCTCCTGCTTCCATCTTCCTCTTCGGGCTTCAGCCTCAGCATCTCCGGTTCCCCCTTCAGGATTGATCACCTCCAGCCCTTCATATCCAAGCAACCTTAAGGGAAAAGATAGACAATTTAATGAAAGGAGAAGGGAAAGCAACAAAGCATCAAAAGTTCTTATGCGATAAAAAGGTCCATATATAGTGGCATGCAGTCACAGTTAGAAGATCAGGCAAAACTTCGATGCCAGTTCTCTGTATAAATCCTGATAGAGAACACTTATATGAATCCTTGTTCAGAATATCTGTAGAAAGTCTGCCTGAGCATGTTTTGGGAAAAATAAGGAAGAATGTTAAGCCCAACAACTAACTAAAACTCGATAAAATTATCCCAAATAAATCTATGAAAACCTAAAACAAAAGGACTAAGGTAATTAAATAGAGAAAATTGTGTTCTTGGGGTATACCCGTTGACTGATTTGGTCACAGCAGAGCCGAAATTAGAGAAGCCCGAAGCTATGGAGGCAAAGAACCCTCCACTACCACCACTTTGTTTCTGGTCCTTGTTGTCAGACATCTCTCCGCAGACAACTGACTCAAATCCAAATCCAAATCCAAAAGATTGGATCTCGAATTAGTATGAAGGGTATTAAAGAAAATACGGGATAATTCAACACAAATGATTTGTATTTTGTAACTCGTAAGGGAGGTTTATAAATTATATATTCTACTAGAATTTGAACAGAGAGAACGCCATGAAAAGGAAAAAGGGATGGGAAATGTCTCCCTGGTGGGCGCTTTTGTTTGAACTTTTAAGTCAAAGAAGGCGTCAAGATTCGACCCAATTTGCATTGATTGGAAGACCTTTTAACAGATATTTTTGCACAGTTTTCTTTCTGGAAATGGGACGACTGATGGTAGCGTTAGGTTCGGTCAACTTGGGAGTTTCGAGTGGGAAGGCGGCCTATCCCTTGCTATGGCGTCAGAACTGGATGGAACTCTGGTGGGTTCGTCTCTTGGGCCACTTCCTAAGAGTAGGAGTAATCTATTAGCTGGTTAGGACCAAACCGCAACAAACACAAAACAAAAATTAGTGGAAATTGTGGAGAATTATCCCATTTGGTTAGATGTATCAAAATGTGTCTCTTGGGCCACTTCCTAAGAGTAGGAGTAATCTATTAGCTGGTTATGACCAAAACGTAACAAACACAAAACAAAAATTAGTGGAAATTGTGGAAAATTATCCCATCTGGTTAGATGTATCAAAATGTAAACATCTGCTTTATAAAATATAATTACCAAGCTTGTAAAATATCATAATAATTTATACTCTCCCTATATGGAATTTAATATTTCAGATTGATTTGTACTTATTTTAAGAAAAAGATTTGATTTAGTTAATTTTAATTTACAATATCATTTTTCTTAATAAGTGTTTAATTAAATTAAGAAATGAGACATTTAATTTTAAGGAATTAAAAATAGAAAATGAAAAATATAATTTCATATTTTTGGAATAAAATAAAGAAATGAAGTTGTGGTTAATAAAATTACGAAACTAATTTACAATTTTTAAAAAAAGTAAAAGTAGACTAATTATTAAAGTAAAAGAAAAAAAAATAAAAACTTAATAACAATAGATAAATTTTATTTAAAAAATTTACCCCATCCCATTTATTAAACACAATTGTTGTTCATAAAATAGGGTAGGTGGAACAAAATAAAACAGCAGAGTCTTAACAGATGTCAAAGAACCCAAATAGGGAATGGGCCTCCACGCCATGCCATGCCATGCCATCTTGTCTTGAATCAGGGCCCATAAAATTTGGATTTCTTTTGCCATTGAGAGTTAAGAGACTAAATTTGGAGTTCTTCAATGGGCCTTATAATACCAAGCCTTACTAAATAAACAATGGGCTCATTCGAAAGTGGGCAAATATTTTGTGAACTCCTCAGTGCTCTGTCATCCTCACCAGTACTTCACTGCGTGACGGAAAATAATAATAATCATAATAAGGCTAAATGGCAAATTTAGTCCTGTAATATATTTTTATCTGATCGTGTAGATTTTTATTTTTATTTTTTAAAGTTCTATAATTTTTTTATTTTTATCATGGAGGTCTATATATTTTTCAAAAATATTTAAAAATTTCATAACTTTTTATCAATAATCACCTAGGTCTCATAATATTTACCGATAACCAATTACATCTTTTAACTTTTTACTAGATTAAAAAATGATATAAGTTATGGGATCTTAAAAGATATAAAAAAATATGAACCTATATGATAAAAAAAAAAGTTATAGGACCTTATTGAGTATTGATAAAAAGTTATGAGATTTTAAAAGATTAAAAAAAAATGATACAAACTTACCTGATTAAAACAAAAAAAAAATTATATGAATTAATTGACTATTTTAACTAATAATAATAATAAAAGAAGAAAAAAAAATTGCATTTCGTGATTTAGAATTTTGATTGAACGAAAGTGCAAAAAACTCTTAGGTATTCTTATTCTTTACCAAACTGATATTCAATTTGACTTTAAATAAAAAATAAAACATAATTTTTATTTTAATTTAAATTACTCTACCTCATAATAAGTTTTTACTAGTTAATATAATAAATAGGAAAATTTAATTTGGAAATACGGCCGGGTACAGGATTCTGAAGCCGCGTTTGAGGGGGTGGATCCCGTTCCCTGTCTTTCGTCTAATTCTTTTGACTGGCGGTCCAAGGATAACTTTAAAAGAATCGACCGAAAAAAGAGTGCAATAAGTAAGTAAATTATGAACAGGAATGACTTTTTATCAATATGATTTCACTGATTTAGATTAAATTATAAAATGAATTCATAAGTTTCTTTTAATTATAACGACCTTATATATTTTTAAGACACGTCAAAATGATCTACGTCGTCATTTGTCACTATTTTTCAAGTACTCATAAGGTAAAAAATCATGCTTATAGTGATTTCATGCTTTCATTATCATAATCCAATGGTTTTCACACTAATTAAAAAATAATAATAATAATAATTGGCCTCGTAATTGCCCTAATCCCTCTTACTGTTTTCACTTTTCACCAACAAACGAATCACCATCTGTGTGCGCTTCATCCTTTGAAAGTTCATCCGAGCTTTTGTTTTCTACACAAAATCAAGTTGGCTTTTCTTATTCTTGGGGATTTCTATCAGAGAATGACGAAATTGAACTTGTGATTCATAATCCGGGAATGGAGAAGGATCCGGCTTGTGGCCTTCCCATCGATTCTGTAGCTCTCAAGACCCTCCATCTTCCTAAGTGGACAAGAGGGATGTATTGATCCCATCTCTTGAATCTTCTTGATTTCAATTTTAATTAAATCAAAATCAATGAAATCTAACATTCATTTGTCTGTGATTTTGTAGGGAACATGTTGAAGAACCGAAATTTTGAAGAAGGGAAGTACATTTTACCTATCGCGACTTGGGGTGCCCGAATTCCACCAAACATCGAGGACGACCACTCTCCGCTGTCGGGATGGATGATTGAATCCCTTAAAGCAATGAAATACATGGATTCTGACTATTTCGTGTTTCCGGAGGGGAAACGGGCTGTGGAATTAGTTGCCGGCAGAGAGAGTGCACTCGCACAAGTTGTGAGGACTGTTCCGGGGAAGGTGTACGATCTGGTAATCTCCGTCGGATATGCGAACATCGTCTGCCAAGGGGCAATGTTAGTAGAGGCATTTGCAGGGAAGATAACGGTTCAAATACCTTATAAATCTGCTGACAAAGGTGGATTCAAGAAGGCCAAGCTTCGATTCACGGCGGTTTCAACACAAACAAGAGTCAGATTATATAAAGCACAAATTATCATCCAAAAGAATGATAATTCCGGGTCTTGGTGCGGTCCGGTGATCGACAATGTTTGTTTGCTTATTGCTAGAAAACGGTTAATCAAAATATCTTAATTGCTAGTAGATTACTTCTGTAAGGTCACATAGTTCTTGTGCGGCGGAGGTGAAAGCAAGAGCTATGAGCTCTGCTCTCCCTGTTAGGCGGAAGATTTGTTAATTTTTTTTCCTTGCATTTGTTTCTACAGAAAATCAAGAGTGCTTTTCTGTTCGATCTGTTTGTTGGTGAAAACATTGAGGGGGATTAGTGCAATTACGAGACAATTATTTTTGGTTCGAAGTAGCGTGGAAACCGTGGGGATGGAATGAAATGGCTGTAACGCCCATTCAATGGATCAAGTGCCAATAACGGGACATTGACCGTTTCTCCATGTTAGTGGTCGGAAAATGAAGGTGTGATGTGGATCATTTTAACGGGGTCATAAAAAAACTCGTAAGATTGTTATGGTAAAAAACATTTATGACCTTTAACCTATGTCAGTAGAACATATTGGCGAAAAACCCCATGGAAAACGAAGTAATATGGAATATAATGGAAGACTGAAGAACATCCCAGTTAGCAGAGATGTCGCTTTTGTGATGACGAGGAGGAGAAGATTCAGTCCAACATTTTCTATAGGAAGCAGGTGAGCAACTCCTCCATTAAAAAAAACAAAAAGAAGAAAAGAAATATATCTTTGAAGTCAGAGCAAAGCAACCTGCAAGTGATCTCCCAGATTAGTTCGAACAAATTCTTTTCCAACAAATGCACTGATGGGTAATCAGGCAGTAAATTTCAAATCTGAATAAGGTGGAAATTAGTAATCAGTAGTAGGAAAGTATCTAATGATGCCGGTGGGAGGGAGGACGGGACAGCTGCCCGCCGGCATTTGGGGTTAGTTAGCAGCAGGGGATCTCCATTCTTGCGTGGAATGAATCAATGCCAAGAAATTTAAAAACAGTTCACCAAACATAAAACAACAAGAAGCAAGTCCAGGTCAAAACTTGACAAAAGATTATGATCCATATAGTTGGTAGAGTGTATTAACTGATTCAAATTCAAGAATGCTCAAGAATTTTTTATTTATTATTAATATGGTGGATATGAATTTTTAAAAGTTATTTTTGATAAAGAAGTATATTGAAGTATGTGAGAAACCCGAACTTCATGTCCAGCTATGTGACACATCATCGTACACCTGGCTAAAACATCCTGGTAAAGAAAAGAACAGAAAACATATGGGGGAGTTATCTTCCTCAACTGGCACACATGTTGGGGCCAATGTTTTTCTCCTTTGTAGCGTAATTTGCGCCCTAGTGTTGATCGTTGACTAAACTAAACTCAATCCGCTATTGCAAGCCATACCTTAACCCTGAACCGAGACCTTTCCCACTTTGTCTTCTTGGCCTCCCGCTTTCCAAAACCAATCCCCTCTCTTCTTGAAAGGAGAGACTGGCCAATTCAGCAGAACTGGTTCTTTGGGTTTTGGTATTTTCTTGGAATGGCTGTAGGGGTTCCTCCGCCATCAGAAGTACAAATCAATGTTAATCCACGGCGGGCTGGCAACAGTGTCCACCCAGAAGATGGTCCAACAACCCGTGTTTCCTCTTCCTCTGCTACTCCGGTTGTGTATAGAGATGTAAAGCACTTCAAGAAATGGTTTCCCTGGCTCATACCTTCCTTTGTGGCGGCCAATGTGGTGATGCTTGTAATCACCATGTATGTTAACAATTGTCCCAAGAATTCGGTTTCTTGCGTGGCTGGGTTTCTGGGGAGGTTTTCTTTTCAGCCCTTCAAAGAAAATCCCCTTCTTGGACCTTCTTCCCCTACGTAAGCCAATTATTCATTTCTACCCTTTTTGATATCTTCTCCTTGCAAAAGTAATGTGCTTTTATCGCAGTTTTTCCTCAATTGAAGATTCTAGCATTGGAGTTGTAACCTTTATCTGAAGGATGGATTGGTGGATTTTTTTTTTTTCTTTCTTTTATTTTCTTCTTCTTATCTGTTATATGGAGATACTAATTTCTTTGAGCTGTTGTTAATTCAAGGCCTGGAAACTGAGGGAATGATGATCAGTTTAGTCCAATTAAATATATTCGTGCAGGATTGACTTCTAGTTACACATTTAAGATTGGTTCTAGAGATAAATTTGTATTAATTCTCCCCAAAGTCAATGAGTTTTATGCCTGACTTCATGGTGGAGAGATGTAAATTATGTGTAGAACTATTGCTATAGAAGAGCATTGTGCTGGATATAAATTTGTGCCTAAGAGAGTGGTTGCTGTGAAATCAATTCAAAGAAGAGCATGTGATGGCAAAGGAATTTACAATCTTAGGAGAGGATTAGGAGACTACAGAAAATAGACAGAAGACTCTTGCATGAATTGAACCTTGGTGTGAAATGAACGAAAGGAAGTTCAAAATTAGCTGGGTGTATATCTTACATTTGTACAAATAATGTGAATGATATAAACATATATTTATATATAAGCATTTTATTCGGTTTATTCTCTATTTTTTACCTGCTAAAAGCAAGGAAGAACAAATTTGACCTTGACCTGCTTCTTTCTTGATCTTAAATGAGTGACTCATTCCCTGGTTGTTGCTTAATTTTGAATCATTGATGAATGACTTGTTTATAATTTCATATATATACCTTACAAAGTGTATCTTAATTTTCTTCCCTTCCAGGCTAGAGAAGATGGGTGCTTTAGATGTGAGTAAAGTGGTCAACGAACATCAAGGGTGGCGCCTTATTACATGCATTTGGTTGCATGGTGGAGTTTTTCATTTGCTAGCCAACATGTTGAGTCTTTTAGTTATTGGCATTCGGCTTGAGCAAGAATTTGGATTTGGTATGCAAATGCATAACTTGGCCGTTATGTTATATAGGATGCAGCATTTATATTTACTCCAAAACTGATGGCATAATTGTTGCTTAACTTCGTTGGTGGATATATGTTTTATCTTATAGTGATCTCCTTGTGTTTACACTTATCAATCCTATATTGTTAGTTGAAGAAATTTAATGGATTGTGTTGAATGAGTACAGGGAGACAAAGTGGCTTGCCATTAATCTTTATTACTAATTCTAGATAGCTGTAATTTCTTTGTGTTGGTTTAGATGTTCCCTTTTGAAGTCATTATTCTGTGAAATCCTCTGTTATCATATATGAGTATATATTGATAATCTTGTTTTCTGTTTAGCTTCAGAATATACAAACTTTGCTTTACTACCCATAATAAGGTGATTGACTTGCAAATACAAACTCAATTTTGGTGTTTTAACTTCATTATTTCTTTGGTGTCTTACCCATTTTATGTCATAATGAGGGATGGCTTAAGCATCTGAAGTCTAGTGGCCTTTTAAATGTACTGATGTAGTCCTTTAGGCTCCTTTCTCACCCTCCCCCCTCCCTCTCACCTACTTCAAGGAATGGTTTCTGGGGATTTCTCAATGAATGCAGTTACTGGTTGAAGGAGCATAATTTATCTTGAGAATCAAAATTTTCATTGCTTAGAGACTCTTCTGTTTTGATCTTTTACAGTACGCATTGGATTCCTGTACATAATATCTGGTCTTGGAGGGAGCATATTATCAGCGCTTTTTATTCAGTCAAATATATCTGTTGGAGCTTCTGGTGCACTTTTTGGATTACTAGGCAGCATGCTTTCTGAACTGCTAACAAACTGGACAATATACTCTAATAAGGTACTTAGAAAACTATGGTTTTTGAGGCTTTTTCTGAACAGTGATGTTTCGGCTTATATTTATCTTCAATCTCATTTGTGGTATAATTTAAGTCACTATCTTTTCTCCAGGTAGCATCTTTAGTGACTCTTGTGATGATAATTGCTATCAATCTGGCAGTGGGGATCCTCCCGCATGTAGACAACTTTGCTCATGTAGGTGGATTCTTGTCTGGTTTTCTTCTTGGATTCGTGTTCCTGATACGCCCTCAATTTGGATGGGTTAGGCAGAGATATGCTTCTCATGCATATCCCCCCACATCACCTAAACCTAAATTCAAGAAATACCAATATGTACTATGGGTCATATCGTTGATTCTTCTAGTTGTTGGGTAAGATTCTGCTTCCTGCATGCTTGTTTATGTATCTATTTTGCAATCTTTGTCTATTTCATTTGACTTAATATGCTTCTGTCCCTCCGTGGAAATTTGTGTTTCTGCATGTTGGCACATCTCGTTCACGGTACTCATTTACACTCAGATATTATGACTACAGTTCAAATTGTCCAAATACCTTCTGATATCATTATGTGGGATGCTTGCTAGTAACTTCATAGAAGCTTGAAAGTTGAAAGTTGACTTTGTCACAACTTGAGTGGCTTGTGAAAAGAGTTCTGAAGTAGCTTTTAGACAGTAGAAATGTATTGAAGAGGATGGATTTGCGTGTTAGGGTTTTTTTTTTCGAAGTCTGGCACCATTTGTTTGAATGTAAATGATCTTAGTGGAAAGTATGAAGATCATGTTAGAACATTAACTGAGGTAGGACAAAACATCATAAACAGTTTACTATAACTTCTGACATTTTTTCCTTGTTCTTTAAACTTTATAGGTTCACTGTTGGCCTGGTTTTTCTTCTCCGTGGAGAAGATTTAAATGACCATTGTTCTTGGTGTCATTACCTGAGCTGTGTTCCTACGTCAAGGTGGAGCTGCAAGACACAGCCTGTTTCATGTCTGGTAAGTGATGCTTGCTTTTTTCTTCTGATTTATGCATGAAAATAATAATTATGCTGGTTGTAGAGAGACCTCTTCATGATTTCACATGGGACTCTAGAGGTAACAATATGAGCCATAAGATAACATTTGACAGACTCCTAAGTTGGTGACAATTGTATCCTTGAGGAAAACTACATATAAAACCCATCCATTTCATGAGTGCCCAAATAACTCCATTTCTTTTAATGCCTGCATATGAAGGCTAGTTTCTTGAAACAAACTATAAACGCTAGTTCTGGACACAACAGCAGTCGTACAATTAGTGATTTCCCCCATCTCTGTTGAACATTTATGCCCTTGATCAAGTTGGTTCATAACCCTGTGTTTTTTCTGTAATTCTTGCAGACTGAGCAGACTGGAAACCAGCTTACTTTAACATGTTCCGGTAGTGATAAGACGAAGATGTACTCATTGCAAAATCTAACTGCATCTCAGATCCAAGGCCTTTGTACCCAGCTCTGCAGGTGACATGGAGACTCAAGAGTCTGTGACTCTGTTGATCCATAATAGAAACTGATGTCTTTTACTCCAGCTTATTGGGGTTTAATGATCATTTCCGTACATGCCATTCTTTGTTCTGTAAATTTGAATGATATTATTAATGATATAACTGACACCGATTCTTCATATAAATATATATATTTATATATATCCAATTCTTTTGGTCGAAGCCTTTCAAATTTTCAATGAATGCATAACTTGCAAGAAAAGATTTCATGAATGTCGAGCAATTGCATGTCTAAGGATTTAATATTTAATCAGTTTTATATTTTGATTCTTAATCTATTTTTTTGTCATTTTGATTCTTGAAGAAATTATTATTGGATAATTTGACCTTCAAATTCTATTCTTAAAAAAAAATTCATATGAAAGTTCAGACAATTACTTCTTAACCAGGTTAATTAGGGTAAATTCAATATTACACTATATAATTTGTTAAAAATAGATATAAATTGAAATTTTATTGAGTTAAATTCATGTTTTTGACAAAATTAAATTCATTTCTTGTTGAGTCAAAAATTGAAATTTGATCCAATAAGATTTAAGTTAATATTTGTTTTTTATCAATTGAATAGTATAATATTCAATGTGCTCTTATTAATTTGATTAGAAAGTTGTTGACTTGGTATTTTCAAAAAAATATGATTGGTAGATCAAATTGTCTAATGATAATTTATTTGAGAATCAATATAAAATAATAATAATAATAAAAAATATTAAATTGATCAAATATTAAATTTTGAATGTCGCTATGTAAAAGTTGATGGTTATTGCAAAAGATACAATATTAAATTGATATACTTGATCGCCATTGTTAGAAAAATAAATTATTTATTGATTGAAGATTGAATCATCTATACTCTTGTCATTTAGTAAAATTTTTAGTTTGAAAAATATATTGTTTTACTTTTTAATTAATCAATTAAGTACTTGACAATACTCAGAACTTTCTCCATTAGTTTGACTGAAAAAAATAAATTTTTAAGAAAAATTGTAAATTGGCCCGGCGCAGTATCTTCCCCTTTCAACGGTGAGATAGCAACTGGGAAGGAGGCAAAGGGAACGGATATCTGGACAACGAATACCACGTAGAGCCACCGCACTTGGCCGGGGCATTTTTAAATGAACTTCTTGACGAAGGAGCTGTAGCAATTACAGACGGAACTCAAGCAGTAATGGCAGCTCGGGCGATGAACAGCTGCACAATGTTTCGCTCCGTCTCATCCCCTCCGTTTGTCGCTATGCGAAGTTGTCAATTCAGAACTTTACAGCAACGGAAATATTCCAAATTAAGATTTCCTTTCTCGGTTGTCCCCTCCTTGGCTAGGAATGGTGGCAGTACTCGCCATTACTCGGTGCAAAGTCTCGTCGACGCTGTCGTGCTGGAACTCGCGGCCATGCGCAAAAGCAGTACAGTTAACGCTGTTAACAAGTATTTTTTTTTCTGCTGATTTCTGATTGCATATGTATTGTTTTCACTGAGTGGCAAAATTATTTTCTTGGTCAGTTATCTTGAAATTCCACACTTGCATCTTCTAATTTGATTACATAAGAGGGCCTAAGCCTGAGAACTTTTAGTTACAGGGGTTGATAATACCGTAAGAAATCATTTTTAGAGCACCGATTGAAGATTCTGATGAATTCTTCTACTGATGGATCGAACCAAGCAAAGAAGACGACGTTTACTGACTCTTTTATCACACATTTAGGCTCTTCTAGGGTGTTGATAGACAAAGAAGCATTGTCTAGCAATCAGAAAGGTATCCAATTTCCGGAGATAACAGCTTAGCTTTTTTAATTTTTGTATTGGCATACTGATCAGAAAAAATGTTATCAAACTACCCCAGATAAGGAAATAAGGAAATGAAAAACCTACTTGCTGACTGAAATCTGCTCATATTACCCCCAAAGAGAAAAATTACCGCCCAATTTATGTCCTATTTGACTTGGCACAATAGGGGAAAATTTTTTGACTTCCTTCTTACTAAATTAGTGACTAGTGGTTTGACTAGGTATATCGAGAATAATTTTCAAATAATTGACCATAGCCTATTGCTACGTCTGTAGTTGCTTTTCGAGCCAATGAATGCCGGCAGTGACAGAACTTCAACCAGCAATAGACGCACCTTAGTTAGAACCTCATAAGCTGCGTCATTGCCCCAAGCGCAAAGATATGCAGTGACAGAACTTCTTAATGTGGAGAATGGCTGAGGCCTTAAGTGTTGGTTTTTTCCCTTGATCCCAGAACCTGTAGTTGCATTCCTTTAATCTTTATCATGTATAGTGGAAAATGGAAATTGTACCAAGTTTAGTTCCCCAAAACATGACTAGTTGGCTAGGAATCATACTAATTCACCATCTTGCCTTGTATGCGCATAGATGATTCAATCAATACATTTTTTTCCCCATTTTGACTTTCCTGGTTTTGACAGATATTCTTTTGCAGACTAACAACTGGTGGGGAACTTCTCCAGGAAAAATCTGAAAAAACAACATTGCAGAAAGGACTGCTGCTAGAATTCAAGAAAGGTTCAGAGAGGGTATTGCTTGCAGTAACTCAGAAACCTGATGGCAAGAAGAATTGGATGGTCTATGATCAGGTTGGTTAAAAACCAGTTGAAGCATGTCAGATGGCTGCTATGCATCAGAATGTTATCATTATGAATAGTTTCTTTTGTAGTTTCTGATCATTCTTTTGGTTCTTCATTACGCAGAATGGTTCCGCTACCTCAATAAAACCACAACAAATCACATTTATTGTTCCTGGTGTCAAGGATTTTGACCACTCAGAGATATCAGAATTTATTCAAAAAGCAGAAACACACTTGGTTGGTTCTTACAGTTCATACTCAGATCTTGCAGCTTTCATCTTGCTTTGGATGATGAGCTTCTATTATTATGGTTCTTTGCAGGATCCGACGCTCCTCGAGTTTGCATGGACTGAGCTTCTTGAAAAGAACAAATCAGTAACAGTTCAGGAATTGGCAGAGGTATAACTTTTAGAAGTGTAGTGTTTTCATATCATCGTTCTTCTAATGACCTTAGTCCATTCAAACAGATGATTTTTGGTAGTTCGGAACCCCTAGAGAGCTATTGTGCCCATTTATTACTATCAAGAGATGATATTTACTTCACCATTCTGGAGACAAAAGGCCCTTTATCTATTTATGGCCCTCGACCAACTGTTCAGGTTTGTAAACAGTAGTAGACTATTTTCTGTTACAGATTGTTGGAAAGCAATTTGTTTCGAGAGATGCTCTCCCTTAAAAGTGTCAACACCAATATCTCCGTTTATTTCTAGTGAGATATTCTCATGCTTTTTTTTTTGCTGTTATTATTTATCTTTGCCTTATTATCTCTGTGGTATTGGGGCCAAGCTTTCCCCTTGGGGGATGGGTGGGAATGAGGGAGAGGGCCAATCTATTTGGTTTCTTCTTTTAACCAAAAAAGTGAAAGTACAGGGTGCTCCTGGTTCTAGATATATTCATTCAGTCTCATTCCAATTGTTCCAATGCTCACTTCACTATGATATTTGACTGAGGTCCACAATTTGAAAATCTAGGTAGAAGAACTTCTACAGAGGAAGCTTGCTAAAGAAGCTGCTGAGAAGCAGTTCCAGGACTTCGTTCATTTGTTGAAATCTGCTCAATTAATGCCTCCACACTCTAAACCCCCAAAGTCTTCCTGGAGAACTGAAGAGAAAATTTGGCAAAGGATTGAATCTCTTGAATTTTATGCAATTGATGACTGCAGAAATGATGACCAGAAGAAAACAGCTGGAATGGTAATTTCTTGTATAATTTCTATCTTATTAGTTGAAGTGCCATTCAGGTGCTAATCTACAAAGAATTGAGTATAATGCAGAGAGATGTTTCTTTCGGAATGTCAATTCCTCAAGTACTTACATGCAAACTCTTCTTTTAGAACTTCTCGCTTCATTAAACAAAAAGTGTATTAATGTACTATTCCTCCATTATTTCATGTTGTCCAGATCCTGAAGGCAATGGGGCTAGCAAAAACAGCATCTGCAGCTTTAAATCTCCTTATAGATATTGGTTATTTCCCAGTACATGTAAATATTGATATACTCAAGTACAATATCCGCACTGATTTTTCTGCTGATACATTATCAGCTGCTGAAAATCTGTTGGCAGAATCATCTGATCAGGATGAGGTATACTTTCACACTGCCCTCTTCTTAAAATAACAGGATTGAGAATGGGATATTGAATGAGCCAAGATCTTTTCCCTTGGTTTTTCACTTAATATCAAATATTAAAACCCTATGCCTCTGAACACTAAATCAATGAAAGGAAAGATTTTTCACACAACTGACAGCTGGCTAGTTTTCGACCTTTTGGCTTGGCATCTTAGACTAAGGAATTAAATGATGAGAAAACCCTGTATAAACCATATTTTCTTTGATCTCCTCATGGGAAAGTTGCATTCCTTGTTCCTTCCTTCTGGGGTAGCTGCTGCCTGCTGGGTGCTTCTTTGGATAATGGAAAAGGATTGTTAGCTTCATTGTCTTCCATCTTCCTTTATGAATCTTGAGAACTGTGGCACAAAACCTCAAAATATTTGGCTTCTATGATCGTTATGTACATTTTCTAAAATTAATTTTCAGGGTGCTAACATTTTTAATGTCAGATGGCCATTTGACTTCATTTTAGACTAATGTT
>JAOXNR010000001.1:11596603-11614788 GCA_028571225.1 Parsonsia alboflavescens | reverse complement strand
AGCCAACATATATGCTGACTTATGAGAGCGCATCAGAGCTTCTGCATATGAATCTGGAAGAAGAGGTTGAGTTAAGAATTCTATCCGAGGCTGCTAATCTCCGGTTACAGTGGCGTCGGAGTCAGGTTGACTTGTTTTCTCCTTTAATGCATTATAAATAATTCTGTTGAGTTTTTGTTGCATTTGATCCTATTCTGTCATTTCTAAAGAAAGAATGAAATTAAGTGTTATCAATTTCTTATGATTTTGTGGGGTTTGTATAAAGCCCAAGTCTCAAATTTTACTTCAATCCCATCCATATTAGGAAGGGCTTTGTCCAACGTGAATATGGGGGCTGTTGGAATGGGCTTCAAGGTCCCAGTTCATAAGTAACTGGGATTTCCATGGGTACAGATGATGGGGTTAGAATAATTTATTTCCTGTATGCCTGCATAGATTTCTGCTTGAGAAAATTAACCAGAATTTTTGCTTGCATAGACATTTGATCCACTGACTAATGTATGTGGTCTTTTTGCATATTTTTAGTCTTAAATTTTTCTGTAAATTGAAAATTGGCACGAATGCGGCATGCAGGGATCAATAGATACATCCACGTTAGAAGCACGAATCAAAGTGGCAAACCCAGATGATCCAGAACCATCTATCAACATATATGTTGAAAACCAGGCAGATCCTGCTATGAGACTTGTCTCAGAGATGATGATACTCTGTGGGGAAGTTATTGCTACTTATGGTTCCTGTAATAACATCCCTTTACCCTACCGAGGGCAGCCTCAATCCTATATTGATACATCGGCTTTTGCCCATCTTCCTGAAGGGCCTGTGAGAAGTTCTGCAATTGTGAAAGTTATGCGTGCTGCTGAAATGGATTTCAGGAAGCCCACACGTCATGGGGTATTAGGACTTCCTGGCTACGTTCAATTTACATCCCCCATCCGTAGATACATGGACCTTCTTGCTCACTATCAGGTGAGGGATGTTGTGTTCCTGAAGTGCAATAGTTTTGACTGTCTATCAGATGTATGTATTCTACTTGTTTTTCGGACTGCACATTGGAATCAGTGCACCTTATATGCTTGGCATGCATTCTACACTTGGAATTGGACAGTAATTTTTCCTGGGCTGCAAATGAATTAGCTGATATATTTTTGCTGATTAACCAAATTCGATATTCCTTTTTTCTTATCAGATTGTGATTCTGTGTTGTCCTGCCATAATGTTATTGTCCCCCTCTTCTTTCTTTTTTGGGGGAATTGATGGTTCTTCTTTTACCCTATGACACATAATTCAATAAATAGCATTTCTTCTCTGTCATATGTATAATATGTGCTGAAAACCATTTCAGTGGAACATGTTTATGATAAAAATGTTCTTAGAAAATTGGACACCAATGGTTTCATCTCTTGGATGTGCTAAAAAGGGCCTGAATTTTAACGTGAAATTTGTGGATTATGCAGGTTAAAGCGTTTCTTAGAGGGGATCCTCCTCCTTTCTCATCTGGTCAAATGGAAGGAATTGCATCTATGGTGAACATGACTACAAGAGTAGTTAGAAGGTTGAGTGGCAGTAGTCTACGGTATTGGATATTGGAGTATTTGAGAAGGCAACCAAAAAGCAAAAGGTTTTCTGCATTGGTACTCAGATTCATTAAAGATAGGACAGCTGCAATACTCTTGGTGGAGGTAATCGATTTTTATATTCAGAGTAATTATTGCAGTTCTTTCTGTTTAATTCAAGATGGGAAAATTCATTTGGAGAGGTTGAGGATTTATGTATGGGCTATGTGTGATATCAACTTTTCTTTTCCTTGTCTATAATGAAATTTCCACATCAGATGTTCATGAGCCCGCAATTATCCCCTTTTCATTCAATCATGTTATAATGTGTATAATAGAAAATGCTCCGTAGGAAAAGCCTAAAAGGAAAAAGAAGAAAGGGAAAAGAGTGGCTTATTTAAGGCTTCTTTTGCACGGGTGATAATGAAACTGGAGTTCATTTTTCTCTTTCTTGTAAGTAATGATTTTTATGCCCATTCCAGGTTGGATTCCAAGCTTCTGCCTGGGTATCTGTAGGTGTAAATATTGGTGATGAAGTGGAAGTTAAAGTGGAAGAGTCTCATCCACGCGATGATGTTCTCTCTCTCAAGGAGGTTCAAGGAACATAGTAACCTCTTTTTGTGGGAGAATCACCATGCCTTTGGTTGGAGTGAGATTATAGAAGATTAAGAAAATGGGATTTGAGTTGACCATCACATCAGTTTTGCTCAGGCCCTTGTAACTGTGATCTCTGGCAGGAGGACACGCACAAAGTTGAAATCTCATGAAACTCCTGTTTGGTTTCTTGAACCATTTCAGAAGAAAATGTCCCCAAACCATGTAATGCTAGATTATTGTTCCACATTCTTAATGTGACAAAGGCATGCCACCACCTGGTCCAGCAGATGTCCTGTGAATATCTTCTGGATTGCTAATGCTGATGGGGCAGCGATAGTGTTAAAGGCTGAGTTTTCTTGTGTTCTTTCTTCCCCATCCCATGAATTTTTAAGGTTCTAGAAAATTTTGTATAGAGAAAATTGTGGTTAGCTTGTGAGATTACATGGTTCCTCCGTATCAAGCTGCTTGTACATAAGAGAAATTAGAACAGAAAATGTAATTTCATAATATTAAGGTTATCATCATTGGATATATCATATACATGCTAGTATATCTTCTTCAGCTTCTAAATTCAACTGCACATGACATGCTTTATCTGGGGTTGGAATTTTGCTTGCACATTTCAGGTGAGACTAGCACCCGTGTCTGGTTTCTCTTTGGAATGCATGGCTGAAATGACCCCTTTTTTTTTTTTTGTTCTCAGAAAATTGGCTTCAAATCAGCAGGCACCATTGATGGAAGGAGGTAGCAACTGAATTTTTTAACTGATGGTATGCATTAAATGTCAATACAAAGCTATGCCTCGTCTGTTCTGGTCTGTACCCACTGTGTTCATTTGCTCATCAAAACTCATTTCCTATAGTGACTTGGATTAGCTTCTGTTCCTAAACTGCCTACTGTAATTAATTGACTGTTGCAGTTGGTCGGGAAATGAAGAACTCCTTCAGGATAACAGCACAGCAGGCTTCGTTTTTTTTTTTTTCTTGTTCCTTTTCATCTGGTGATCCCTCTTCCACGTATATTTCTTAATTTCTTGCAATAAGCTTCGTCTCCATTTTCAGGGTATTTAGCTAACAGCCATCAAGCTTGTAGTAACACATCCCATCTGTTTAGGTGTGATATTAAAATTCTGAACCCAACTCCAACTGTTGGGGTGATTACCTGTTCTTAGTCATGACCCCTGTTGCTGAGTTCCTAAATGCGTCTCTTGAAGAAGTATACAAAATATTATAAGGTGGTGTTGTACTGGGCGCGTGCATATATGGTCGGTAAAGGAGATGTTCACTCACACCATTGAAATGGCTGAGGCAAAATGAGAAAGCCATTAGAAGTTTGTCCCATTAAAAGCTGAGATCTGCATTGGTTGTTCGAAGACTAATATATTTTCGTAGTAGGATGGAATCAATTTACTGCCAACCAAAGAACTCCAAGGGTTTGATTTGAATAAAGTTTGGTTTGCAGACACATGAGTTTCACGTTTGACATTTCTCAAGTTCATATCCCTTCCCTTTTTCCAGATCTAACTAGAAAATCTTGCATGTGATAGATGTATGGAACAACCTAGATATGCAGGCAGGTTGTCTGTTAGTCGACCTGGGCCTGAATGAATGTTCTGGAATCCGGGGGGATTGCTTCCGTTTGGTTTGGGTAGAAACTGAAGTAACTATACGAGAAGAAGAAAGTTTGAGAATGTCATTTGCTTTGACCAAATAAATAATAATAATAGATTTAGACGCAGACATTTCCAAAGTTAACAGAGATGGGTCAGGATTATCATGTCTGGGTTGATGATAAGTTACCAAAATTTATTTGATGAAGTAAAGCATGTGCGGTCTCGTCGACTGGGGGGGTAACAGGTTGGATGAACATTGAATGGATAGTGACCACTCGGATCCACATTGATCCAATTCAAAATCCTCCGTCCCCACTCTATGCTTGATATTAAGCAACAATAATCCAGTATTTTTAGTCACATAATATAGAGTAATATATATATATATATATATATATATATATATATTTAAGCAACAATAATCCAGTGTTCTATGTAATTTAGTTGCTGATACTTGTTATGGAAATATTTTTGGATTTTAATAGGGTTAGGGAAGGAGTACTGAGTCTCTCTCTGGAATTGGTGTCTCCTCGTGGAAAGAAAGACAACTCTCCCCTCCCACATGGGCTATATATATGTTCATCTCCTTCGATGGTCAGTTCCAGGTACGTGGCAGTGTTTCTGACATTTCCTTTAACCCTATTGTGTGTGCTCAAACTTGGTCTAAATATGGCCAAGCCTTCATACCTGCAAAACCAGTCCAAATTATTGCTTTTCTGTTCTTGAAGTTATTCTTCATTTAGACAGATCATGAAACTTTTAATAATTTCTTATTAATTTTGTAATATATATATTCTTTTTTGTTTTTAACCCGAATTAACAACAATAATATCAAGATTTATACAACAACATTAGTGTATTTGTACTATTTGACCAACCGGCACTAATTAACTCTATCATGCTTGTCCGTTAATACAGAAAACCTTCATAATTCTTGTCCTATATTATTATAATTCTTGTAATAATAATTATAACCATACAAGGTAACGTATTAAGGTAATTTGTGATTAAAAGAATTCTTCCTATCATTAAGGACAGCTTGCAAGTTTGCTCAAATTAATGGTTTTCATTTTTTATTAATAGGTTTTGATTCTGATCACCGACAAAGCAAGACTTTGTCAATCCTTCTTCTCCCGTTAGAAAATGTTTATGTTTTAATTTATTTTTCGCTAAATCAAGTAGTACGTACGGAGAGGAGGAGGACAGTCCTTTATCCCTAATTAGTCTTCTGCTTCCTCTCAAAGAGCCTCTATATATATAATTTAATTGTACAGTAATACATATATATAAAATAATAAATTCATGATACTGTGTATGCCTAGAATTAAACTTAATTTGTGTCGCGTGATGAGGTAATTAAATTACCACTAAATAGAAGTTTAATTAATCCGATTTAATACTCCATCCTCCGTACATGTGTGAACTGTCAGTTTGGATCTCCTGCATTAACGTACAGACACGATGTCAAAACCGTATGCTTATTTGTAGTAATTATTTTTTATTCTGAAAATTGCAGTTGACTTGATTCTCATGACTTAATATTCAAGAATAATCTCATTATGCCATACAAGTTAAAGAAACCGTTAAATTTAATGTTCCGTCAACTACTAAATTATACTCCTGAATCAGTATTTTTTTCTCTTTATCTTTTCCGTTTAATATTCCCTCCCTCCCCTACTATTTCTTTTAAGATGGATCCTTCATCATTATTTATAAATCATTTGAATTAATTTATTAGATATTTTATTGATATTTTTTCATTATATTACTCTTATCCTTTTTTTTTTTTTTTTATTTGATTAAAAATGAATATTTTAAAAGGAAAAAAATATTATTTAAATTTTGAAAAATGGATAATTAATTAATGGTGAATCACGAATAGATTTGGAAGAGAGATGAATATATCTGGAGGAAAAGCGGGTGGGAAGTTCACGCGTCAAGGAAGAAGGGGCAGGAGCGATGTACATGGCGAATTTCCGAAAGGACGACTTGAGGGCTGAGTTGGCAGATCGAGTGGGTCCATATGTTAGATGGGACAGCTTTTCTAACTTACTGCTATGCTACTATCCCTAGTTCTCTACTGCTACTTCCACCTACGATTCCGTTGAGTCATCCGAAATGTGGTTTACTGTCCAAACGGTATCACCTCGCCTGTGTTTAATGCAGACAGACTCCGGAAATGAAATGCATCCGCTTTTGCGCCCTGTTTCTTAATTATTTCTGCCCACCATTTTTTTGTTTTTTCCTTTCTAAAGCCTTTTTAGGAATATTTTTACCTATTAATAATATTTACTAGAATTGCCTCTATTAAAATAATTTAGTACAAGTAATTACATAATGCGATGGAGTGTAAAATAGTATAAGTGATCATATTAAAATTAAGGAAGTATCATTATTGTTATATATAAAATGCATCTATATATTATATTCATTAGAAACTGATCACGCGTTGATCATATAATTAAATTATGTATGCATTACAAAAAATATATTATAATATTTTATAACATCACTCTTTTTTTCTCTCTCTCTATATATATATATATAGAACTAGAGAGTATTGCACAAGTTAATTATTTGTGTCATGTCCGTATGATACATGCTCATGTACACAATTAAAATATCAATCATCCACTCTTCTCTTTATAATAATAAAATTTTTACACCTACTTTTTATGTAAATATAATTATAAACAGCTTCAAAATTTTTTAATACATATTTGTTTTATATTTTTTAATTAATACATAGAGTTATTTTATTTTTATAACAAGAGTGTTAAAAAACTTCTTTTGAGTCTCGATATTGAGTTCTTTCTTTAAATAAAACAAAAAAAAAAAACTTTTTTTTTCTTTTTTAAATTATATTAAAAAAATGTTCCAATTAATGAAAGGAAAATCTAGGTCCATATTTTAATTATATACTGCATCTGTCATTAAATATAAGTTATTGTTGATAGTTAATAAGGTATTTAATGGTATTTTTTTTATACTACCCCTCTAATGATATACTCATGGAAATGTTGTTCAAATTTTTGAAAGGATAATTACAAAACATTTTAAGAAGAAGAAAGAAAGTTTCCTTAATTTTTATAAAACTGTTGTCGATGACTTATATTTTAGTGAAGGAGGGAGTATAAGAATTTAAAATGTTTATACAAAAAATTAGATTTAAAAAGATTGAAAAATCACATATCAAACCACCAACAAAAGTACCCAAGGATAATGGTTGTGTTAGACTCAGCCTTCTTATATATAGGTGAATCGCAGCTGTTAGAGAAACAGTAGGGAGGATGCATGCAAGAGGCTGATTCGGATAACTCAGAGAAAAAAGAAAAACAAAAATTGATGTTATTTAATATTAGTGGAAACTAATTAGTTATGAGTGCAATGATAATAAGGTGTCTAAGGATGGCGTAATGCTGCAAAAGAGTAGATTTCAATCCAACATATGAAAATTAAGGTAAGCACGTGAGTTTTCACACAATATTGGAGTAATTTAATGCATCATTTTAAATGTAAAAGAAAAGAGAAGAAACAAGAAAGCAACGCAATAACTGAAGGCACATGGGCAGCTGGTGTTCTGGTTTCTGATGTTGGATATGGAGGGAAAAATATATATATATATATATATATATTTTAAGTAGGAATTAAAATGAATTATTCGATCCACATGTGGAGTTTTTGGTCTTTCTTGAATACTGATGGGAGGTCTGGTTTTGGGTTCTTCTGAGCTTCTCTGCCGCCATGGCCGTTGCTTTTCCATTCTGCACATGCCTTTCTTTTTACTTACTGGAAATGATATGGCCCGCAGATTGATTTTTCTCTCCAACGAAGATAAGGAGATATATATATATATATTCGGATGCCTCTCCGCATCATTCCGTTAGTTCCCAATTTGCATTAAAAAAAACAGGTCCATTTTTAGCAACTTGTGGCTACTGATATTTTTCATGAACCCTTTCTATTTGGAATAAGACTTTTCTTACTTTAAAAAATATTTTATTTAATAAATTTACTAAGAGATTGACAATATGTTATTTTTAAAAAATAATTGAGTCAAACCCCTTTTTATTAAAATTTTCTGCGGTGATACTCAATCCGTGAAAGAGAGAGTATTGTTCATTACGCTTAGTGGCAAATGTTTATTCTCTTGTTGCCTTTTTCTTAAGGGTCTCAAATTTTCCCATGCATGAGAAAGAATCACAAAAAATGTGGTCATTATAATGGCTATCCTATAAGTTTTTTAGCCTTTAAAAAAAAAAAAAAATTGAAAAGCCCAAGTGACATTTGTATAGAGAAAGAAAGCTAAAGATGACAACTAAGTTCTTATTGAAATTGAAAAAACAAGATGGTCACCAAATCGTCCAAGAATTGGATTCGATGATTGTTTGTTATTTTGATAAACCAACAGCATTCAGTGGCCAATTTCACCGTAACAAACTGAACTTTTGGCATCTAATAAATATATATTTATATAATGCTACAAATCACATTTTTAAAGTATTTTAATTAAGTTTTTAATAGTTAAAGTTTTATATTTTTTAAAAAATAAAATCTGATCGAATACTTTAGAATTTAGTTTATAGTTTTGAAATTTAATTTATAAAATATATTTGTGAAAAATAATATCTTATGAAAAATTTATTTTTTCTCAATTTTGGGTTCGATATCCATGTATACAGATTGAGACGTTTGGGTACTTCTGTTCTGGTCCCTCTTCTTACCCATATTTGTTAGGCGGTAACTTTCTCCCTTATATGCCGGCGAGATTTCCCTTCCTGGGGACCTTTTAGCCGGGATTTGCACTTTCGATATGTAATTCCCAACCAAATTTTATATAAACCCTTGATAAAGAGATAAAAAAAAAAAAAAAGAAAATTTATTAATTTTTGAATTGGTTTAAATTTATTAATAATATATTTAACAATAAGTAAAAATAAATAACATATTATTTCTTGCTAAAAAAATTTACAAAATAAAATATAAAATATGAAATAAAAAAGAAAGTAATTTTTTTTTGAAAAAAATCATAATAATAAAAGTTTAAAAAAATACTTTTAGCAGGTATCAATGGATGACCTAAAATAATTTTATTATTGAATTTATATCAGGTGATTAATTTATTTTAGAAAAGGAAAAAAATTGATCTGCAAACAAGATTTAAAAAACTGTTCTATAGGATTATTTTTCAAAACAAATATATAAAATTAATTTTTTTATTCTCTAAATTTTTCTTTTTCAAAATAAAAAAATGTAACCAAACCGACTCTAAATTACCTTTATTTTAGGGAAAGTGTGTGCCAAACATTACACAATAGGAAATCTTGAAACGACACAGTAAAGCTTACTAATACACACCTTGGAGTAATTTCTCATTTGCTGCGGGTAAAAAAAAAAAAAAACTACTATTAGAAGGAGGAGGAAAAAGTAAAAAGAACATTTAATGCTTTTCGTGATAAAAGCCAACGAACTGGGGATTGGTGAAAGCAAATATGGGCCGGATTTTAATTTTGATTCATCCTTTCCGAGATGTCCAAATCTGCTGTGTCGAGCAAAAAAGGGCACCCTGGCGGTGGTGTGCCCCTATTTCTTTCTCCTTTTATTTTTGTTTTTGCCAGAAAAAGAAGGGGAGATGAAAATAGAGTGAAAGAATTTTATTTATTTATTTTACTGTCTAACTTCACATTTAAGTCTCTATTTAATTTTTTTATTATAATAATTAAAACAACGCTCCTTCATAAAAATATATCCTCATCACAATTAAAACTACTCTCTTCTCTTTCTTTGCTCGTCTTTATATTAAAAAATGCTTGATGCTTTTAAGCGAAATATTAGAATTTTTTTTACTTTCTATATTAGGAATTATATGTCTGTACAAAATTTAAGAAAAATATTTGATTTAATTCAATTTCTATATTACTACATGTTAATTTCTTAATAAATTTAAATTAATAAATAGGAATAGAATATTCGATGATATGAAATGGATCTAGAGAGATTCAATTTTTGACATAAGGAAAACTTTTTTTTCTACTCAAACAGATTGATGAAAATTAAAAGAAAATAAATGAAAAGTGATAATCAAAAGAGAAGGAAGGTACTGATATGAATTTATAATTTGGATCAAAAGAGATAAAAAATATTTCTTTCATCTCAAAATATAAGTCGCTTAAACTTATTTTATTTGTCTTATAATATAATATTTTTGTAGTTATTAATGTATATTTTTCCATTCTTTCTCACCTATTTATGATAAAAAAAATGTTAATTATTAAGAAGAGATTTTTTTTAACCAAACATAATTATATTTAAGATTTTTTAATCAATGTGGAATAGCTAACTAATTCCTTATGGGGATGAAGATAATAGTTAAATTGATTTATTCTAATAAATGCGAAGAGTATTAGAGACTACTGGTAATAGCTTTGAATGGAAGGGGGAGGGGGTCATCATTTCAAAGCCCAGCATGCCCTTGTGATTTCATACCCTTTTAGCCCTCCGCTTTCTCCTTTAAGTACCCTACCTTCCTCCCGCTTTCCATTCGCCCCACTGCATCTCCTTCCTCTGTTCCTCTCTCTCTCAATACAATACGCAGTCCCATTTGCTCTCTATACAACTGCAACCGCCCGCACTATTACTGATTAACTAGAGTGGGACAGGAGGAAAAAATTGGAAATGGCTCATTGGACATTGCTCTGTACTATTACTCTTCTCTGTTTCTTCCCGGCTATTTACGCCAAAATCCCTGGTATTTATGCTGGCGGACCCTGGCAAAGCGCCCATGCCACCTTCTACGGCGGCAGCGACGCCTCTGGCACCATGGGTACCTCTCATTTCCACTCTATTACTGTGTTATTTAGCTATTTTTGTCTTTTATTTTTCTTTTTAAACTCTGTTTTCGATTGACCGTTACTTTCTGTGCAAATCCTTTGGCAAAAAGCCCATTTTAAGAGTAAATCTGTGAGCCACTCCAAGTCATTCCTTGCACACCTTCGATTTCACCCTACTAGATATTAGCTTTTTAGGCATTACCCTTGCAAAAGCCATAACTTAAACTAAACTGGTCTGGTAAGCGTTTTTTAACAGTTTGTTTTGATTATTTGTGTTAGGCGGTGCTTGCGGGTACGGAAATTTGTACAGCCAAGGCTATGGCGTGAACACGGCAGCTCTGAGCACTGCACTCTTCAACGATGGTTTAAGCTGCGGTGCCTGCTTCGAAATCCGGTGTGCTGATGACCCAAAATGGTGCAATCCCGGGAACCCTTCTATCTTAATTACCGGAACAAACTTTTGTCCACCAAACTTCGCCTTGCCAAGCGACAACGGTGGGTGGTGCAACCCTCCTCGCCCCCACTTTGATCTGGCCATGCCCATGTTCCTCAAAATTGCTCAGTACCGCGCCGGCATAGTCCCTGTCAACTTCCGCCGGTGAGTTCCACAATTACATTAAAATCTAAACCCCACCTAAAAGCTAGTTTTGGTTCTAACAGAGATGGATTCTGGTAAATAATTACGGAAATATCCTGTCTGTCTACGCATGGAATCTTTCTGTTTTCATCTAAGTTGTACTAGTAGGACTTAATTAGTTCTCCAGAAAGGAAAACAAAAGCAGAATAACCCGTACAATAGTTTGCTGCCCATACCCTAACTGTTCCCCTCCGTGTTATTAATCGCCATTAACATAATAATTAAGATAGGTCATTAGCCTCATAGATTACTGCTGCTACTACTACTTTAGTATATTAGAGACTATTTTAGTTTTGCATTATTATTCTAATTTAAAATTATACACTCTCCTTCCTAACCGGAATGAATTAATTTTGATATGTTATTGAAGAAGATTAAAAAAAAAAAAAAGATGGATCTGACATAGAAATTCGAGTCGGTTGTCAAATAATCAGAAGAAGCGCAACGATGTCTTGTTGGCCGGAATTGAGGATTTGGCCGCGCTTGGAATTCATGGAAAACAGAAGAAAATTATCAGTAGTATATGTCAGGCCCCTGCGCCATTAATTTTTTTTCACTTTTATGTAAACGGCCGCACTGGTCTGGTGGGCCATGGTACCAGAAATACCGGTCAACTTAGGGTCTATACAAATCTAATATATGTGGGCTACGTGTCACGATCTCGCATAATCGTATCCTGTGATTCCTCCTCCTCCAGGATTCCCTGCAGAAAGCAAGGTGGAATCAGATTCACCATCAACGGCTTCAGTTACTTCAACTTGGTTCTGGTGACAAACGTGGCCGGTGCAGGAGATGTCATCCGTGTGAGTGTGAAGGGCACAAAAACCAATTGGCTGCCTCTGAGCCGCAACTGGGGTCAGAATTGGCAATCCAATGCCGTTCTAGTTGGTCAGGCCTTGTCCTTCAGGGTCACCACCAGCGACCGCCGCTCCTCCACTTCCTGGAACATCGCACCCGCTAACTGGCAGTTCGGACAGACCTTCATGGGAAAGAATTTCCGTGTTTGAACATCCAATTCCGGAGATCCCTAAAAACTTTATTATACTACTTTTATTTAACCTTTGTGCCGATTCCCGCCCTTCAGTTTTCTCTTTTTTCCTGGGAAAATTTGAATTAATGTAGCCGGGAAAAAAAACAATCAAAATGTAGCCTAGGAACAAGTATACTAGTAGTATGGATGTGATAGGTGAGAATAGAAAGCTTGTGTCAGCTTCAATGGTGGGTTGTTTGTTTTTTGAATTTTCCGGTGAAAAAGACTGGGTGCTGAAGCGGCTGCAGGAAAAAAAAAAACAAAAATGGATGTAGCCCGCAGCTCCAGTTATGGAATTGTTACTGCATACACTATATAGTATAATGAGCATATTTAATTTTAGAGTGTTTTGTTCATGGGGCCATCGATCTTTGTTCTTGCATACTGATACAGGTATTTTTATGTATTGATGAATGTTAGGTTGTGTGGTCGATTTAATAGTACTAGTAGTGTTTATGAGTTCATGGGAACAAACCCGGTTGCAATTCAATCCCATCGTGCCTGTGTCCCCTTGTCGTGGGGTTCTGGATTTTTATTGTTTTCTTTTCATATACATATGGCAATTGTTGTAGTCATTGCGAAAAGTTCAAAATTCGCAATACGATCACCGTCCATTTGGTGAGGGGTTCTTATGTTTTAATTACTTTTTTTCACCGTTGAATTACTCATCGTTATTTTATTAAAATTAAGTTAATATATATATTTTTTAAAAATATCTTTATTTATAATTTTAATAAAATTAATTAAGAAAAAGAAATATATAAAGGTAATATAAAAAATTTTTAATAAATTAACAACGATAACTTATATTTAGTAATAAGGAAATTTTAATTCAAATATCTTGTAAATAAGAATGGATGGAGTAATTGGTAATATACCCATAATTTTATATGTTAAGTTATAAAAGTAACAACTAGTATATGGTGAGATTACAGCACAGGTTTGCCTTGATGAAAGAGTTAAAAATTGACGGGAATTATGATCTTTTAGTAATTGTTATTATTATTATTATTATTATTTTTACTAAAAAAGGAAAAGCCAAGAGAAAGATATCCTGGTCAGTGACGTTCTTTTTTCCTTTTTGGACTGGAGATATTATTGTTGATAAGTCGGTTCCTTTTTTCTCAAGTGGTTCTTTCTTCTTACTGATGTTTATGTCAACTGCTGCAATATTGCCTATCCTTTTCTTTACTTTTTTCCAGCTAATGGTTTTTTTCTTCTTTTAAATAAAATAAAAAATTAAAACACAACAATCCTCAGATATGAAAATTTTTTAGGGTGATTTGATGTTTTTTTTTTTTTTCTAAATACATAAATTTTAAAAATTATTAAGAAATAATCTATAAATTCTTTATGATAGAATATAAAAAGGAAATGTAACTTTGCAACCGGAACGAATCATTTCAATTGAGTTTCCAGAAATTGATGGCATTGAGGTGTCAATTAGCACATGCATGTCACGTGACAAGAAGGATTAGTATTTGTATTGTTTAGTGATTTTTTTTAAAAAACAATACAAACCAACATCAACCATCATTATACTACCATTATTTTTTATTTGTAAGAAATACAAAATTTACCACCTATTCTCTTTAAATCATATATAAGGGTCTGCTTCTTTATTTTATTTTATTTTATTTTTTTTTATAAGAAGTTAAAAGGACTTTTCCTAATATGTATCTTTTGACTAAGGCATAACAGATAAGAGGTAGAGCAGCAATCCAAAATCTGAAAAAGTTAACAAATAGATATATACCCTATCTTCCATGAGAAAGAAAGAAATTCCGTTGGACCATAATAAAAATTGACCAGAAGATATAAAGTTTATGAAGATGGATCAGGATCTCCTATCACTCCTTATTACATTAATAAAATATTAATAAAAATTTTATTTAAAATCTTATGTTATTAATTTTTAATATATTTTAATATTGAATCCTAAAGAGACAAACTTAACTTTAGGATAATTTTATCTTTTTAAAAACACGTGTTAAATTTGTATAGATATAATCATGAGTACACAATAGGATATCCATTATAAATATTTATTTTGTAATAATTTATTTTTTATATATAAACTTGTATTTTAATTTCTGTAACTAATTTTTATTTCCAAAAGTTCATAAAATTTAGTCATAACTAAATTTTTTTAAAATTTATTTTATTCTAACATGCTAATCTAATGTTCTTATGATGGTTGCTTCTTCCGTCTTTCGTTCAAAAAGAAGGCCAAGAACCAAAGTTGGATCCTTACGTTGACTCTTTTACCAAATTGTTCTTATGCATGTGTTTGTTATATACGATAATAAATAAATAAGAGAAAATTTCCAGTTGCTTCAAATGCAAAATATACCATTTGAATGAATGCGATGTTCAAGTGTCATCTATGATCTGTGAAATTAACTTAAATATTTTAATATGTTTTAAAACTTATAATTAAATTGAAAATATTTTATGATATTATATAACTGTGATCTTGGGAAATGTTTTAATTAGCATTTACTATATAAATATTTAACCATCCTATCTTCCAACCAGTTCAAAGAGTCGGAAGAGCATCCCTTCAAGATTGCTAAAAGTTTTTTAAAGAATTTCTCTTATTTCAATAATTTGAATAAATAAACTAGGTTAATAAGCAACAAATTTTGGATTCATTTAAATGTTTCATATCCATCAAATATTAAACTTAAACACTCTTTATTCCAAAATTCTTCCCTTTATTACTTAGTATTTAAATAAACATATTAATTTAGAATAAAATCATAAAAGTTAAATTCATTATGGTTAAAAGCCTTGCACTCTATCAAATGAGTTAAAACGGCTTATATATTATTAAAATCAAAGTCATTAATAAAATTATTACAAAAATGATTTTATTAGGTGAGACATGTTCTTTTAAAAGAAAAAAAATACAAAATAAAATATGGAGTAATATATTTAGTTTTGTAAACTCATCAGTTCAACTTCAAAGGTATTTTCCCCAAAATTTTCAATATTTTTTATTTCTTCATCCACCTAATAATGACAAATATAAAACAAAAAAAAAAGGGTTAAATAATTGTTATGAAAATACCTAAAAAGAATATATAAAAATGATGATTGCCTTTAAACATCTACAGCAATCAATCAATTAGGCAAAATAAAATTAATTCCCTTTCAAATTAATTATTCTTAATCAATATTACCTCCGTCCGAAATTGAATGTCACAATTTGACTTGCATTCATTTTAATAAAAAAATTCAATTTAATTCATTAGCACATTGCATTATTAATTTTTTTAATAAATTTTTTTCTAATTTATATAGAAAATCTTAAAACTTACAAACTAAAATCCAAATTTCAAACATCATAATGTTAAAAACATACACAAATTCAAATGATATTATATAATTAAAAATAATAAATCTTAATTCAACAACATCACGAATGACAAAGCATTAAAAAAGTCATTATCAATTTTCTCTCCTTCAAGATCATCACATAGTCCTTGTACATCGGAATCCCAGTACCACCACTCAATCTTATCACGTTGGCATTAGTCTCTGCAATTTGATTGTTCACGGGGACATTAAACTCTCTTAGCTCACTTTCTTCTGTTATCTCAGCACTGAAGTCGCAGAAATGAAGTCTCACCAAATATCCAAAGCCTAAATCCACTGCTATTTTTCAGATAGAGTTGTGCATATAGCTTGCTCTAACATATTTACCACCTGTTTTCCACGATGCATGAGAGGTACTGTGAATACAGGTATGCCTCCATATTTAATCCCCTTCACCAAATTCTTCACTGACTGAAGATGGAATTGAAGTATGTAATCGGCATCCTCATTTCACCTGCGAAACATGCCAAAATCTTGAACAGGTGGTATGTAGCTGCCACCGATATTCAACCTCTCAACCATTTCAAGTGCAGAACTATTGTCAACAACAAACCGACCATTTTGACCCACAACACGGACCCCTAAATCACCAGCGGGGGTGTAATAAAGACTGTGGGCATGGTAATTATCTCAATTCCGTTTACAAATGCATAAAGGTTCCTCTTCTTTGTACTTTGAGATGGAGGAAATGATATATCCAAGTATTCTCCTTCTCCGATAATAAGACAAAATTCTTTAACAAAGTATCTAACACCCAATGAATCAGCAGCAATTGAAGCACTAAAATTTCTGAGGGGGTAAAACGACCAGCTTCAGGGGTGAAAAAATCTTGGAACTTTTCAAAACGCGGATAGGGAAAAGGATAAAAATGTAGGCGAATGAATTTCTGACCAGGGTTGACTTGGAATGTGTAGTGAAATTTAGTTGCAGAAACTCTTGCAGTCATATATGGGATCCACAGTGGAACTTGTTGATTTGCCTTTTGGTTGAAGCATGGAGATAATAGATTTTGATCCAGCGTCTCCAAACCATTGACGGCCATCGTGTGCAGTTGAGTTTCCAAGGTATCCACAATTGATTGCAACATCATTCGTGTAATATGGAACTGGATTGTTACCGCCCTCAACAGATGCAACAACGAAGAAAGAAAACAGAGCAGTGACTGAAGCCAGGCAAAGCTTCATTTCTAGCTCTTTTCTGCTTATGTTCAGTGTTTTCTTTGGTATCATCTTAGGACTAGAGGGGAAACAAATTCGGAAGACGTCGTACTAGCAGGTTTCATGGAAAATCATTTAGTTGACCTTGGCAAGGTTGAGTTGACCTCGTAATTATCTGCTTTGACTCTTTTACGAGGAAAAAGCCACCATGCTCTTTGCAATTGAAAGATGCTGGTGACTCTCAAGATGTTTGGATTCGATAAATTTTCAATAAAATAAATTAGCATCCTTGTGGAAAGGTCTATTCAATGTTTTCGGAACGCACTCATTATCGAATTGGAAAAGTTTTTGATTTTTAGTTTAATGGTTCAATCTAATTAAATCATGATTAAATCAATTATTTTAATAATTAAAAAATATTTATTTTATAAATTGAAATATATCAAAATAATATAATTGATTATCAAATTAACAATATATATGAATAAAATAAATGAAAGAACCTGAGATGATTCGGAGTTAGTTTATAAGTAATCATAAAAAACTTTAAACCTATAAATATAAATAAATTTATATAGAAAATCTTAGAACTTACAAGTTAAAATCCAAATTTCAAACATCATAAGGTCAAAAACATACACAAATTCATATGATATCACATAATTAAAAATAATAAATCTTAATTCAACATACAAAGCATTAAAAAAGTTATTATCAACCTCATCATATTAATCATTATAAGATAAAGATATTGGATATTTCCCAGTACAGGTAAATATTGATATACTCAAGTACAATATCCGCACTGATTTTTCTGCTGATACATTATCAGCTGCTGAAAATCTGTAGGCAGAATCATCTGATCAGGATGAGGTATACTTTCACACTGCCCTCTTCTTAAAATAACAGGATTGAGAATGGGATATTGAATGAAAGAGCCAAGATCTTTTCCCTTGGTTTTTCACTTAATATCAAATATTAAAACCCTATGCCTCTCAACACTAAATCGATGAAAGGAAAGATTTTTCACACAACTGACAGCTTGCTAGTTTTCGACCTTTTGGCTTGGCATCTTAGACTAAGGAATTAAATGATGAGAAAACCCTAGATAAACCATATTTTCTTTGATCTCCTCAGGGGAAAGTTGTATTCCTTGTTCCTTCCTTCTGTTGTAGCTGCTTCCTGCTGGGTGCTTCTTTGGATAATGGAAAAGGATTGTTAGCTTCGTTGTCTTCCATCTTCCTTTATGAATCTTGAGAACTGTGACACAAAACCTCAAAATATTTGGCTTCTATGATCGTTATGTATATTTTCTAAAATTAATTTTCAGGGTGCTAACATTTTTAATGTCAGATGGCCATTTGACTTCATTTTAGACTAATGTT
>JAOXNR010000001.1:11506329-11596503 GCA_028571225.1 Parsonsia alboflavescens | reverse complement strand
AAGAATGGAGGTTGAATTTGATGCCAAACATAGAAATGAAGCTGAAAGCAATGAGCTTGAAGACAAAGAGTCTTTTTTTAATGAACCTTCAATATAGGGACGATAATTTGACCTGACCCGATAAATACTTACTCTAACCTGTTTTGTTTGGGTCTGGTTTTATCCATCTCGTTCTAAAATAGATCAGGCATGAGTATTTGCTTTGAGACCCCATTCAAGTTTCAGACGGATTTGGATCTATTTAGAAATCTTCCCTAACCTGGCATGACTCAACCGGACTCTCCCAATTGACAATATGTGTCTAGAACCACAATTGACGATAGTTTTTGGTACTTGTAGATTGTTGGCACCCTTTCTTACAATTGCAAAAGCTTCGAGTTATTGAGAATATCTTTCACTTTTATAGATGCAATAATAAAAGAGAAATAATAATATAATTAATCAAGTAAATGTAAATTCAATAATTAGAATTAGTATAAAAATATCGGGTCCAGATTTACTGTTACACATTTGTGTCTTACTTCTTGTTACATTAATAATAATCTTATTTGTAAATCATAACCATTAGTTATTATCTTTTAATACATTTTAAATATTAAATCCTAGAAAGATAAATTAAACCCTATGGAAACTTGATCTTTTAGATACACCTGTAAGTTCAATATTTAGAATTAGTATAAATAATAAAATTGAAAAATGGAAAACTAAAAATATGAATTCAATTAATTAGAATTAGTTTAATTATAATGTCTAATTATTTTAATATATATATATATATATATAATATTTTTTATTTTAATATATATTGTCGTGCCTATTCTCATACTAAGTACGGGAACCTTACTATTAAAGAAGTCTTTGTTTCACTATTTTAATATATTGATATCCTCTCCGAATGTTTTTCCTCATCCAATGACATCGAGCGGAAGTGATTTTACAAGTTAACTTTGTTTCACTTCTTACATCCAACTTATGGTTGAACGGCTTAGACGAGTGAATACGCATAAGATGATTTGCAACTTTGCTGAAGTCCAGTCACAATTTTAACTGGCCTTTCTAATATGTTGATGGAACCACAATTGACGATAATTTTTGGTACTTATAGGTTGCTGGTGCCCTTTTTTTTCATCGTAAAAGATTGGAGTTCCCGGGGATATCTGTCACTTTTGGTTTCATATGTTTCAACCAATTAAGGACTGTGTTTGTCGAGCTGCTTTCCAAAGGTAATTGCTATTTCTATATCCAATTTTTAAAATTACTTTTCTTTTTGATTTTGATACTTTTATCTGCAGAAAGGAAATGATTTGATATGTTTTTTATGTTAACTGTGCTACTTGGGATTGATGTCATTGATCACCTTTCTTGCTAGATCAAGTACCTGCAAAGACTCGGAAGCCATTTTTCAGGCAACTCTTGATCTCCGCTTACAAGGAACAAGTGGCAGGTTGACCTTTTTATTTTATATATATGCATTCATCGGTTAATTCACTCTAATTCTCATTACTAAATTTATATACATGAGCAGAGGATGAGGCATCAAGGATGGAGGTTAAATTTGATACCCAGAACAGAGATGAAGCGGAAAGCAAATGAGCTTGACTAAGAGTCTATTTTTATGAAATTTGAACATAAAGATGATAATTTGACCTGGCTCAACGTCTACCCAATCCGGCTTGTTCCATGTGGATTGGGTTTTACTCAGTTCTCTTCCAGAACCTATTAGGCATGGATATTTATTTTAAGACCCAATTCATGGATATGTCGGGTCTGAATCTATCCAAAAATATACTCTGATCTGATCTAACCTAATTCGTCCTATCCGATCTGACTTGACCCGCTCAATTTGTCACATCATAAGGTTTTTTTTTTCTGCTAGAAAATCATAAGATTTATTTTCTACATATATTCATGTATTTTTCAACACTAACAATATATTATAATTTTATATGATAATAATATCTTCTTTTTAAAATATTAATTATATATACTATTGGTTACTTCTATTTTTGTAAAATAATTATTTTGAATACTTTACTGCTTAACCTAATTATTAATAACATGTAATATCTTTTTATCCCACAAAACAAATATATTATGCATGTTATACATAAAAGACAAATAAAATATAAATGATTTATTTTTTTATTACTTCAATTTATATTTAGCAAAATAATTTTTAAAATATTGTTTAAAGAAATTTTTTAATCTAGTGTAATATACTCAATTTGGTCGGGTGTTGATAGGATTCAAATTTGAGACCTATAGTCTGCTCGCTCGCCAGTCAACCCAGTGAGATCACGTGAGGAGACATCATCTCCACCTCAAAAACAGTCACTCAAATGACAAGATTTCTTTGTATATATAATAAGTTTGAGCAATTCAAAAATGGACCCATTTTGATAAGCTTTAAAAAAAATACTTTTTTTTAAGTGTTTTAGGTAGAAGTGTTTTTTTTTTAAATTAAGTAGTTTTGTGTTTGGATGCCTTTTATAAAAGTGGTTTTAGAGAAAAATAAAGATATTTGGATAAAAAGGCACTTACTTTATAAAATATTTTTTATATGATTTTTCTATAACTTGATAATAATTTTTAAGATATAAAAGTTATAATATATTTAATATCATTTAATTTAAAATAAAAAAAAGATCAAAAAATAATAATAAATAAATTTTCAATTTCATCTCGAAATATCAAAATATATATTATTTTTTTTTTTCTATTTTTGACATATTTTTATTCGCTATAAGTTATAAAGATAATACATGAATTAAAAAAATGAATTTTAAAAATACTAGAATAGAAAAATAAGAAAAAAAGGGAAAAAGAAGAAGAAAAAAAACAGTGGAAAGCACGACTGAAAGTTGAAGTTGGGGGTGGTAAGGATTAAAAAATGAAGACATAAAAAAAAAAATTTTTTTTAAAAAAACTGAAAGTTAGAAATCGGAAAAAAAAAATTGACAGGATTATAGGAGGAGAGTTAATGAATGAAAACATTAAAAAATAAAAATAAAAATAAACACCTGAAAGGAAGAAATGGGAAAAAAAATAGACATGGTTGTGTGAGGGGTGGGATCTATCCTAGGGGTGGGGTGAGGGTTAATGAATGGCATGAAAAAAAAAATCGGATACCTAAAAGGAAGAAATGGGGAAAAAAATAGATAGGGATGTGGGGAAGGGGTGAGGGGAGTTACCTAGTTGTAGGGGAGGCTTAACAAATGAAAACACTAAAAAAAATGAAAATAAAAATAAACACTTGAAAGGAGGAAATAAAAAATAATAATAAATAGATATAAAATTTATTTATTATGGGTGGGAATAAAGAATGAAAATTTTTAAGGCAGAAAGAGGAAAACAATCTATAGAAACAAAAAATGCTATAAAAACTGAAAAGTTAAAGTGTTTTTTCATAGGCTACTTTTTTAATTTAAAAAATAAGTAGTTTTTTTACCCCCTTTTTTTTTTAACTTCTGCTTTTTCTGAAAAATCTAAACAAACAATTTTAATTTTCACATAAGAATACTTATTTGCAAAAAATAAGTGCTTTTTTTTAAAGAAGCTATAACAAACAGACCCTACAACTTTGATGCAGAGACAGTAATTTGAATATCAAGAACAAACCTTGAACGTCTCAAGATTTTCATATTAAAAGGTCTTTCAAATTTTCAGACTTCAGAACTAATAGAAGTCTGAAAAATTATAGAAGCATGCATATCTCATCTGGTTCTGCAAATATCCCATAATTCTCTCCCGAAAGAGTGAAAAAGGTTAAGGAGAATAAAGCAGATGAAAACAAGTACTAAGCTTTATACCTTACGACTAGGAGAACAATCCAGTAATTCACAAAACTAAATAAATTAGACATTCTTCACATGCAATCTGTAAAGTATAGTGCCAAGCTTTTGAAGCATGCTCGCCTCTGAAGTGTATTTCAAGCAGCTTTTTTTTCCCAGATCTTATTGATGTTTTACCTGGTAATTAAAAAAAGAGCTCAACAAGAAAAACTCCGTCTATTGCATCAAGAACAATAGATTTATTATACAAGGCATGCAACAGATTCGCACCATATGCCAGCCAGAGATGCGGTTCATAAATACACTAAACAACTCTTCAATCACCAGAACAAAACTGTACATAAAGCTAACATACCTATGTGTACGTATATATGGTGGTGTGATACGTGATGTTGCTCCTGAGGCCGGGAAGCTACTATGGCAACAGGAAAGCATTGCCTTCATTCAGGCATATAGAGTGAAACTTAGGTCTTGGTTAAGCTGTCATCTGAGGTTTCTTCTGTGGTACCTAGGTTTGCTATTTGGATAAGCATGTCTGTTAGACTGGCCATCCTTGTCTTTACTTAAGAATTAGGTGTGTCCTCCGAGTCTTGGATTTGCTCCAGACCTGTTACAAGCTCATCCAGTGTAGGTCTCGACTTGGGCTCCATACTCAAGCACTTTAGGGCAAGTTTACCTAACTTCTGTGCTTGATCCAATGACCATTGGCCTTCAAGACGAGCATCCAGAAGCTGTACAATTTTCCGTTTATTGGTAAGGCACGATTTTGCCCATTCCACAAGATTCTGCTCATCATTTGGCAGATTTCTGTCTAGAGCCCTTCTACCGGTCAAAATTTCTAAGAGAACAACTCCAAAGCTGTATACATCGCTCTTGGCAGTTAAATGACCTTTTGCAAATATATGAAAATGAAATATCAGCCAGTAGCACATCAACCATAGTGAGAGAGAGAGAAAGAGAGGAAAGAGCGAGAGAGAGAGAGATTTAACTACATGGTAAATATTAAATGTTCAAGATGGTGGAAGAAGCTAATCAGAACAAAAGGACAAGCACAATGGAAAGAAACAGAAATGGTTTTTCTTAACAAAGCACGTACAGCAGGCTATTGCAAGTTATAATAACAATATAAAGTTCACATTCATTCATTGTCCTCCTTGTGAGTACGTCACTTGTTAATTCCTTGTGTTGGATGGACATTTGAGTCTTGACTAATTACTACTACATTTATTTAGCTGCCTTTCTGGGACTAATGTTGAGAGTACAAAGGCTATAACCAGAGGAAAACTTAAGTATGCCTGCTAAAAGTCTGACTATATGACTCAGGAAGTTTTTCATCAGATTTGCTATTGGCGATTGCAAAGGCACTTGTAGTACGCTTCTAAATAATGTTTTCTTCATTCATTAAAATCATTTCATGATAATAAGCTTCATCTAGTTGTCAATAGGCTTGCTACTGATCATTTAATAGCAGCACACAAAAGGAATACTAGATGCACCCAGGTTGTCTGCACCACTTCAATAGTTGCATCCCCTCTACGCCTCCACCCCATTTCCTAGGGTTTGGTCGGAAAAAGTTAAACATGGATGCTAGAGGCAATGGAGAATGCACAATCACAATATCTGTCATCTTGAAGAATTTTCACAGACAGATTTTGGAGGCTTGGGATTCGGGCTTTGGACACCTATTCTGCAGAAGCTATACAAAGGACTGTTGTATCTACTCCCAAAAGATTATTATTGAAAAGGACACTCTTTGAGAGTGATAAAATCCTTGCCAGGCCACTCCAAGTACTTGGAATTGAAAGAACCCACTTCAATTCTTGAAGGCATTACACTGCTTAAATCATTCCTTCCTGGTGATTGACTTGTGCTCCTTGGAGATGTAATTTTTTTGCACACATTGTTGCCCATCAGGCTTCTGAGAATTTTGTTGAAGAAAAGATCTCCAACACCCTCATCCCTCAAAGTGTACATTCCCCAGGGATCTTCCTAATCTTCAAACTCAAGTAGATTGTGATGCTTTGGATGGTCTTAATGGCTAACTCCCTATTTGACAGACGAAGAAAAAAGGTAGCAGCATCTATCGTATACCTATTGTACTCAAGCAAGGTTCTGCATACAAGACTTCACATTGACAAGGTCATCTACCAGAAAATTGTATCAATAACATATGATATTTCCAGATTCAGGTTACTTGATAAAGTTTTAAAGCACGAGTGGCAATCAAGACACAAGTTCAAAATTCAAACTGCACAACAAAATTAAATGGATTTCCAAGGCAACCATACCTGTCATCAGATACTCAGGGGCTGCATACCCATAGGTTCCAATAACCCTAGTAGATACATGGCTTCTGTCACCAGCTGGACCATCTTTGGCCAATCCAAAATCTGAGATTTTGGCATCATAGTTCTACCACAGAATGGAAATAATATAGGAAATCATTAAGAATGGTAATGAGCCTAATAATGAATAAACAGAGTGGAATACAGCTAAATAAGTGTAGGATCTCATACCATGTCCAGAAGGATATTTGAAGTCTTGAAGTCCCTGTGAATGACTCTGGCACCATGAAGAAAGGCCAGTCCCTTTGCAGCACCAAGAATGATTTTAATGCGTAGATTCACAGAAAGTGGCTGAAGGGAAGAGCCTCCTATAAGACAAATTCCCTCAAATGTGAGATGGATTTTATCTCAGAACAGATTCTTCCAATAACATCCTCGTACTAAAGCACAATTTTAGAACTATGTCTCATAAAACAGTGACAAGAAAACTTACTCCTGAATAGATGCTTATCCAAGCTACCTTTAGCCATGAACTCATAAACCAAAAGCCTGTGATCATCTTTGAAGCAGTAACCAATCAATTTCACCAGATTAGGATGACGTAGCTTCCAAAGATAATTTATCTCTGCCTGCAAATCCAATAATTAGTTAATTTAGGGACAAAGAAGCAGTGTGAGTTAAAACATGAAGTGTCACATTCTCGAACACTTAGCCAGAAAGACAACATTTGGGGCATGATATAAATTACTTGCTGAAATTAGTGAAGAAGAAAAGCCCAGAAAGAGAATTTTTTTAATATTACTCACCATCCATTCAATCTGCCCCTGAGAACTTTCTTGATTTAGCTTCTTTATAGCCACTGCCATCCCAATCCCAGGCTGTGATGGCTTGAGTGATTGCTCATCAATCCACCCCTTGAAAACAGAACCAAAGCCTCCTTCCCCTAAAACACTGTCAGATCGGAAGTTTCTGGTGGCTGCTTTAAGTTCAGCGAGTGAGAAGTTCTTCAAGTTCGTAGGCTGCAAAACCTCACCCCTTCTTCCAGCTGTCCTAGGTATCGGGGCTGATGGGACCAGAAGTATTAAAAATAAGTAGAGAATAAGACCTATATAAAATAAATAAACAAACCAATAACCCAGTAGGAGATTTAGTGACATCAGTCATCTCGCAGAACCAAAACAAATATCTCAAATCCATAATTGAAACTTCGAAAAATTCTTATATCCCACTGGTGATTCTCATTGAAATTGTCTTCTGTGGCTGTTCGGATATGCATGATTGAAAAGTGATGTCTATTACCTGAAACCAAATCGTTTTTCTTCGTAAGCTTTCCTCTCCTCCAAAATAACCTCAGTGATGTTTTTTGGGAAGAATTGGAGGATCCAGGTCGGAGGTATCTGGTGAAGAATTTATTTCCAGCAAAGGTGTAGTTCTTGGTGTTTGAAGACTGCAAAACCTCACCTTCACTCCCATGAGTTTGAGGTATTGAAGCTGATGAGACCAGAGTGGCAAGAGTAAGTATACAAACACAGGGAGAATTAGCAAAAAAGATTTAACAATTGGTTGTCTTCCTTGATAACCAAAAGTAGTGATTTTTCAAAATAGAACTTATGAGGGTTTCTTTAATCATACTAATCATGTTATCACGTTAGCCTATGCAGGATTGAAGTATCACATAACATTATCCTCATTGAAATTATCAGTTTCTGTTTGGATATCAGCAGATGTAAAATGATGGACATTACCTGAAACCAAATTGTTTTTCTTCATTGACTTTCCTCTACTCCTTAAAGCCTCAAACGGCCGAGCCCATACTCGTTTCTTGACAAAAGTGTGATACTCTTCTCCAGACTTGAAACCTCCTGTAGGATATAAATCTTCTTCTGAGTTGAAAGTTACAATAGTTTTTTCCTCAGCACTGTGAATTGCTTCGCTTATGTTTTCTTCCTCCGGAGGTGATGATGTAACTGTAACACTTTGCTCATCTAAGGTTGAAACCATATGTTCAACTGATTGAGATGGTTGCATGTCTTCAACCACAGAAGTCTGAACAACAGGGGTTGCACCTTCTGAAATAGAAGGCGGTATAAATTGCTGCTGCCGCTCCAAAGAGCACTCAAGTCTTGCGACAATTTGAGCCATTGTAGGTCGTGTTTTCGGTTGATATTTCAAGCACATTTCAACAGATGTCAGAAATTCACTGAGACTTTCTGGTGAAATTCCGCCTCTCAGACTCGGATCAATAATATCTTCCATTCCTCCTTTCTCATTACATTCTCGAAAGGATGATACAAGGGTCTGTGTTTGGCCTGGAATACTTCTGTCTACTGCAGGTTTTCCGCATAATGTAACCAATAAAACAACACCAAAGGAATAGATGTCGCTTTTTTTTGTCAACCTTTGACTAATAAGGTAATCTGGATCAAAGTACCCAAATGTGCCTTTAACTTTTGTGCTAACATAGTATTGTGATTCAGTTATTTTTTCCAGTTTTGAAAGCCCAAAATCTGAAACTTTAGCTACGAGATTTTCATCTAGTAGGATGTTTGAATCCTTTACGTCTCGGTGTATGACTCCATGTTCAATTCCGGTATGAAGATAGTCCAGTGCACGAGCAGAAGCAATGCAGATTCTAAGCCTTTGCTCCCAAGTGAGAGGAGCCCAATCCTTCCCATTTTTCTCAGCCTTGTAGAGATTATCAGCAAGGGTGCCACGGGGCATGTATTCATAGACTAGGATCATTTCCTCATACTCGTTGCAGTAGCCTACTAGAGAAACAAGATGAATGTGACGGATCTTAGAAAGTGTTTCAATTTCTGTCCAAAATTCTGTAGCCCCTTGCTTGGAGTTGGACTTCAATCGTTTTACAGCAATAATCTTTGAGCCTCCACAAATGAAACCTTTGTACACATCACCGAATCCGCCTCTTCCAATGAATAAATCATCACTGAAGTTCTTCGTTGCTGATTTGATCTCAGCAAGTGAGAAGTGATGAAAAGACTGCTCGGTTGACGCTGATAGGTTGTCTTTCTCTTCATAGAAGGTCTCTACCCAAATTTGCCTCAATTTGAAAATAATAATGTTCAGTAATATGATTATGGATATGGTGCCTTTTACAATAGCTTTGATTTTACCAAATACTAAGAGCAAGTTCTGGATCCTCAGGTTCCAAGATGTTGAAACTTGTCTCAGAGATACAGGGTTTGGACTTGCAAGATTATTGTCAAGGCTACTCAACTTGAAGATCTCTAATCCATGGAGAAGTCCAACAACTAACTCATCAGAGGACTGCAGGGTTATGGGAAGATCAAACTTGTCTTCTTTCCTGTCTCCCCTCACAATCACCACATAGTCCCGGTAAGTTGGGACCCCACTGCCACCACTAAATCTTATCACATTGGCCTTAGTCTCTGCAATTTGATTGTTCATGAAGACATTAAACTCTCTTAGCTCACCTTCTGCGTCCTCAAGGCTGAAGTCGCAGAAATGAAGTCTCACTAAATATCCAAAGCCTAAATCCACTGGTATTTTCCAGGTAAAGTTGCGCATCTCATCTGCTCTTCCAGTTTTACTACCTTTTCTCCAAGACGTATAGTAAATCTTGAGCGGTACTGTGAATACAGGTAAACTACCATATTTGATCCCATCCACAAAATGGTGCATAGGCTGAAAGTTGAATCCAAGAAAGTACTTAGAATCCTCAGACCACCTACGAAACATGCCAAAATCTTCTGCAGGAGATATGTAACTGCCACCAATATTCAACCTCTGAACCATTTCAAGTGCAGAGTAGTTGTCCACAATATATCTGGTATTTTGACCCACGATACGGGCTCCTGGATCACCAACAGGGGTGAAATAAAGACCCGTGGGCAAGGAAATGATCTCAATTCCATTTACAAAAGCGTAAAGGTTCTTTTCTGAACTATGGGAAGGAGAGAATGTTAAGTTCAAGTATTCGTCTTCTCGAACATTCAAGCAAAATTCCTTAACAAGATATTTTACACCTAGAGAATCAGTAACAAGTGAAGCACTGAAATCTCTGAGGAGCGTAAAAGGACCGGCTTCAACAGTGAAAAAATCTTGGGACTTCTCAAAACCGCGGTAGGAAGAAGGATAAAAATGTAAGCGAATGAATTTCTGACCTGGGTCGACTTGAAATGTGTAGTAGAATTGAGTATCGGAAATTCTTGCAGTCATATATGGAATTGGATCAGCAGAAAGATATCTATGATCAGCAACGGAACCTGTTGATTCGCCTCTTGGTTGAAGCATGGAAAGAACTGATCGTGACTCTGTGTCTCCAAACCATTGACGGCCATCGTGTGCGGTTGAGTTGCCAAGGTATCCACAGTTGATTGAAACATCACTCGTGTAATATGGAGCTGGACTGCTAGCAGTAGAGCTCTTGTCGGCAGATGTAAAAATGGGATTCAAGAAGATGAAGAGTGAAAACAGAGTAGTAGCTAGAGCTGGGCAGAGTTTCATCCCCTCATCAATTAGGGCTACTACATTCAATCATTCAGACATAAACCTTTGCAATGTTGGTTGGTTAGGCTTCTTTTCTATGTACCATTGAAGTCGCCGAGGTGAGAAGAGATCGAACGACACGGTGGTTCCAGGTTCTTGGAAATTCATTGCAGCCTCCGCCAGGTTTGACCAGTTAACCTATTCATAATCTCCTTCTCAGTGTGTCAGATAAAACTGTTACAAGAATAAAATTAAGTTGGACAGAGGCAGTCCGCGTGGTATGTAACTCCTTATTAACTCCGTTATTCTCCCCATCCATTTTATAATATAAACGTAAGTTATGAATTTTTAAATTTCAAAATACATACAGATTATACTTAAAATACGCGTTATCTTTTTTATTTGTCTTTGTAAGAAAATATTAGTAAATTAAAAGTAAGACTGAAAAACAAACATTTATATGAGAATAAATAAATATATAAATTTACTTATTTACTTACTCATTTTAATAAAAATAAATAAATTTCTAATGAATTAGTATTACTACTGTCTGATAAAAATGCAGGTGTCAATCCCGGATTCATCAAAAGGAAATCTTTCTCAAAATAATTAGATATACGTAGTATCCATAAGCAACTGAACAACTACAGCTGCAATCATGGAATAAGAACAAATCTAGTAACTAAATAGTATTAATCATTACATAAACATACTGCTCACGACTCATGCTTGAATCCAAGCTGAAACAAAAACTGAAAGAGTGGATGGGACAATCTTCATAAACTTCGAACCATAACTGCTGCATCTACTGATCCCATTAGTTTACAGGTGAACTTGCAGAGTTCCAATATGGGGGAGAGTACAATAAGAGCTAAACAAGAAAATACTACATAAATTGTGCATCAAGAGCCAAGATCAAAATATCTATTACAGAAGGCATGTAACAGTTTCACCCTGCATGCCAGCCAGAGATGCCATTCATACATACACCACTCAACTAACTTTTCAATTACCAGAACAAGAAAAAACTGTACAAAAAGATAATATACCTGTTATATATATAATGATCTGATACATGATGTGATACTTGAAGCCAGGAAATAAGTTACCATGGCACCAGGAAATTATTTGCCTCATTCAAGCATAGAGTGGTGAAGCTGAAGGTCTTGGATAAGCTGCCATTCCTGTGGTTCCTTCTGCACTGGTTCTGCAATACCTAGGTCTACTACTTGTTGGATTAGCAAGTCGATTTGACTGGCTAACCTTTTTGTCACAGTTAGGTGCGTCCTTTGATTCGTGGAGCTGTTCTAGAGCTGTTACAACCTCATCCATTCCTGGTCTCAACTTCGGTTCCACTGATAGGCACTGAAGAGCAAGGTTAGCTAACTTCAAAGCTCGGCCCAACGAGTACTGGCCTTCAAGGCGGGCATCCAGAACTCGAAAAATTCTGCGTTTATTGGTAAGGTATGGTTTCGCCCACTCCACCAGATTGTGCTCACCAGTTGGCCGATTCTTGTCTATTGCCTTTTTACCAGTCAAAACTTCTAACAGAACAACTCCAAAACTGTACACGTCACTCTTTGCAGTTAAATGACCTTTTAAAGAAAAGCAGGAAAAAGTCCAAATATTAAGCCACAGCATATCACAAAATGTACATATATTTATGTATACATTATATAAAATACAAAGTACAACCAAGTTAGTTCGTCATGATGGTAGAAGAAGCTAAATTGAAACTAAGGATAATATAGAGAAAAATGGTACTCCTAAACAGCAAGGACACAGGAGGCTGCTGCAGTATATGATGATACTATCAATTCTTCTTCACACCTAAAATTTCAATCTGGCTTTGACATTCTATTCCATTAAACTTTTTGGGGGTGGAAATGCATTTGACTTACTACTGCCGGATTTATTTAGCTGCCTTTCTGATGGGTATTGGTTAAAATAGAAAGGTTATAACATGAATAGTTAAGGCTCAGTTTTATCATGGGGAACAGCAGAAAAGCAATTTCTAATGTTTTCTTAAAAAACTTTTCTACTTTACTATTTTGTTGCATCTCATTGTATATCTATTGTACTCCGGTAAGATTGGCTGGTCCAAATGCAAAATATTTCATAGCAAGATCATCAGCCAGAAAATGGTATCAACAATAAATGATTTTTCCAGAATCACTTGACTAGAAACCGTTAAAAGCACCAATAACAATCAATAAGAAAGTTCGAGCCACAAAATAGCAATGTTCAAAGGATTTCCTTGTCAAATATACCTGTGGACAGATACTCAGGGGCAGCATACCCATAGGTCCCCATAACCCTAGTAGATACATGGCTCTTGTCACCAGTTGGCCCATCTCGGGCCAATCCAAAGTCCGAGAGTTTGGCATTGTAATTCTGCAACATTAAAGAAATAGTATGAGGAACGCATTAATAAGAGTGATCATACTTACACATAGTGGCATATAGATAATCAATATTCAAAAAAAGAAACTTTTAAATGTCTCTGGATGTCATACCGAGTCCAGGAGGATATTTGAAGTCTTGAAATCCCTGTAAATGACCTTGGTTTCAGCACCATGAAGAAAGGCAAGTCCCCTTGCAGCACCAAGAGCAATTTTAATACGTAGGCTCCAGGAAAGTGGCTGGAAGTAAGAGCCTCCTGATGTTATATAGAGAGAAAACCCACAAGTGTGACAGATTTATATCAGAACGCAGATTCCAGAAAACACACTTGGTAAAAAAGTAAAGTTTGGAATTACATCTCTCAAGGGGGTCATAGAGAACTTACTCCTGAATAAATGATTTTCCATGCTACCCTTAGGCATGAACTCATAAACCAGAAGCCTGTGATCATCCTCTAAGCAATAACCAATCAACTTCACAAGATTAGGATGACGTAACTGGCCAAGATAATTTATTTCTGCCTGCAAATCCAAGTTTCACAAAATTAGCTTACTTGAATAGGAGATTGTACTTGTTCAATAATGCCAGTAACAAAGGGTAGTAAAATGCTAAGATGAAGTTGCATAGTTGTCAACCACATAGTTTCTCAGCAGGCTGCAGAATACTTAGGGCATGACATAAATTTCTGAGAAAAACTAGTGCTGAAGAGAAGTCCAGAAGAGAATTGCCAAATTTAAGATTACTTACCAACCATTCCTTGTGCCCCTGCCACCCATCTTGATTTAGCTTCTTTACAGCCACCACCATCCCGGTCCCAGGCTTTGATGCAGTAAGCGATTGCTCATCAATCCACCCCTTAAAAACAGAACCAAACCCTCCCTCCCCCAATACACTGTCAGGCCGGAAGTTTCTAGTGGCTGCTTTGAGTTCGGAAAAGGTGAAGTTCTTCAAGTTTGAGGACTGCAAGATCTCACCCTCGCTTCGAGGAGTCTGAGGTATTGAGGCTGATGATCCCTTGCTGCTCAAGTTGCTAAGCTGATTCCCATCCCCACTTACGTTTCTAGAGTTCACCTCTGTACACAAGCCATTAAACAAAAGGTGCAAACAGTGAGCAGAGAAACAGTAGAACAGAAATAAAACCTGGGAAGCTAAGGATTATTTTCACAGTCCAACTCATGACATCAGAAAATTCAAAATATGAGTTATTTGGACAAGCATTCCCTTTACAGCAAGAACCAAGCCAAGACACATTTCCAGGAAAAAAACGGTAAAATATTGGAGAAATAAGTACACGAAACCAGTGTCAAGATTCTTGTCTGAACTTTCAAAAAGAAACAAACTTAAAAAATATAAGTTCATGATATTCAATCAGATGGTGCTATTCTGGAAGACTGCCACATTGTTCTTGTCGTGGATAGATAGTTCAAGTAGCCGGTGACATATATAAAGCGCCATAGCAGAATCAAGCTCGCAGTAAAGCCTCGGTGTTAATGTCCAAAAACGGTAGAAGCAACAAGATGAACAAATTGGGTTAAAGTCACCAAACAAGACAAGCATTTGAACCTTAGAAAACTGAAAAGATGCCCCAACTAATTATTCATTTAAGCTGGAAAAGAAACAATTCACCAAGAAACAGAACAAAAGTTAAAGAATGTCCCGGGCGAAACTAAACCAAAACTCTGGCAGTTCCAGCAAAGCAAAGAAGAGTTCAAAGCTATTATCTTTTAACATGAAGAAAATGAAATTACCAGTACCGGAGAAAAATGGATACTCAGCCTTGATTTGTTGGCTCAAGCAAATCCCCATCAGCAAAAATTTCAGAAGTCACCAGACTCTTTACTCTGGGAACCAAGAAATGCCAAAGCCTAAATTCATTCAAGATTTCATAGTTCTTATGCACAAGGAACACTGCTTGCTTCCAGAATTAAGGCCCAGAAATAATCATTACAATCACCGCACGGCACTATTGTCCGTGAATCCAGATCTAATGTGAATCCTCAGTGTTTTTTCTCATACACTCTCTCCGTCCTTCCTTTTCTTGAAGTTAGGTGTAAGCCGCCAACTATAACGCCTTCTCACACACTGACTGCTCCTCACACTATATGCCTTTACCCTTCTCTTTATCTATCTCCGTCCAACTTGGTTTCTTAAAATCAGTAAAACGATGATGGCTAAAGTTGTGAGCTTTGTAGTTTTCACATATGGGTTTCGGATGAAAAAAAAAAAAAATACACGCAAGAAAAGAAGCAAAATGTCGGAAGAAAGGGGATTTTATTTGTTAGTGGCTGATGGATGGTTCTTCGTGCAAGACTGGAAGAAGCCTTTTTTAGACCTTTGTGATGTATGAAGGTTGACCCACATTTTAGCTTAGCTTTTGTTTTTTTGTCATTACTAAAGGAAGCAACTTGGATGGAAAATTAATTTAATACTTAAGTGTCGAATTTAACTTCAATTCTTCTAGGTATGAAATTGAATATCTCATTTTAATTTGTATAAATTTTAAAACAATTAATTATCTTAGTTTATTTTACATTTAACCCTATCAATTTTTTAATAAAATTTTAATTAATTTAGCAATTAGAACGTTCATTTCCAGACAACTTAAAATAGAAATATGGACATTCAATTCTGGACAATGAGAGTATTATATTTGCTGTTGTCTTAAATCATTGACATTTATTTCCTCAATTTTAACCTTTTATTGGAGGTTTTATTCTTTCATGCTTCATACATTTTACCATATAAGTCACTCTCGAAGGTTATATAAAAAAATAATAAAGATAAGGAAAATAAGTAGATGATCTTAATTAATTAGTTGTGGAATCATCAGTTAGCGGACAATATTAGTTTTTGAAATTAAAGATGAATTCCTTTAATCTTAATTTCTTTTTATTACAAACAATATTTAATTATCGTTATGTATCTTGTTTACTAGTATAACGAAAGGAAGAAAATACTGATTATAAATTTTTAAAAAGGGGTTTTTTTTTCAATGGTTCCCTAATTTCAAGTAGTTTGAAATCTTGTACCCATTTTACGTTACATAGTTTATTACATAAATAAATGCAAATCTTATATGTTGTCTTTAATTTATTTTTTAAATATATTTTATATACTAAATTCTACCAATACTCCATTAATCCATGTTAAATTTCTGTTTTTTAACAAAAAGGTCTAATGCTCAACCATTCTAAATAATCCAATCGATGAATAGAAAAATAGCAAAACATGGGGACTTCCAAAAGAAAGCTAACATCAACACTCGCTCCGCAAAATATAATACATTATTTTATATTTAATTATCGATATATTATTATGATGTTTTTTTTCCATTATTACACTCGTTAATATTTTCATTCATTTATTGATAAGAAAGAAACGTATAATTAGGAAAATTGGTAAGTTTAGTTTCCAAAATTTAGATCTTGGTGGTTATAGTCCCCATAGGGTTTTTTTAACCTTTTATAGGCCTCAATTTGATTTTCAAATGGTGATTTATGGCTCTTTTTATGTTTTTCGACTATAATCCGATTAGAATCCGATGAAAATCTAAAGGATAAAGAGTTTAACCTTGAAGATTTTGAGAAGTTTTGGTTATAAATATGTTTTGACACTCATTGCATTATCAATTGCCCTTCGTAATTAATTTTTTTAAAAAACAAAACCCTTGATATAGTCGAATTTTGGTTGAATTATGACAAACATAAAAAGACCTTAATTACAATTTAAAAAAATTTGAAGACTATAAAAGGGAAAAAAAAAATCCCTTGGAGACTATAGCTATCAAAGTCTGGAATTTTGAGGATTGAACTCACCAATTTTTTGTATAAATATTTAGGAGAGAGAAAATAAATATTTTTAACATACTTTCATAATTATATTTAAGACCTTTTAATTCATGTGAAATGATAATATTAGATTATTGAGATGCCCTCAAACTTTCAAGACTTCTTAATTTATGTAAAATGATAATATTAAATTATTAAGATGCCCTCAAACTTTTAAATAAAGGGAATCGAAAACCGAACCTTATTAAAAAGATTGTTATTCCATTTCTAGAAAGATTGAAAATTAATTTAATTTGCCGAAACAATCCACTTGGTTGGACAGCTCACCGAACACAAGTCAAGATGATTCGAAGAAGAATTCCTTTTTAAGAACTCGTCGGTGGACTCATGCTGTGGCGTGGCATCACCAATTAAATTATTCTAGGCAACTTTTAAGGTATTAATACCTCTTTTTTAAATATAAGAAAATGAAGTGACCCTTGGGTTAACTTTCACGATAATTATCTTTTTTAATGCAAATAATAGAAAAGGAAAAAACCACACTTTATCATCCATATGGAAATAAAACTATTTTTAATGTTGAATGATAAAAATCATTTTTAATTTATTTAATCTTATAATTATTATTAATTTAATTAGAAGTACTAACATGCCAAGTGCCAACATTTGAAATTGAGGAATGAAGTTTTCAAGGAGACGACAATCACGAGGGAGGGGTGCATTCAATGGTGTCGTGAGTGATTTTAAGGTAAGATATGTATAACGTAGATCATGAATTCGATTTTATCTTCTCACATATTATAATCTTGATAAATTATCATTATAAGTGAAATGTCGACATTCCATGGGTATGACTTGATGAATGTTATTAAAAAAAAAACAAAAAAAACGAGGGGAGCGCCTAATCGGTTGACAGGTTAGCAGTGTTTGATGGCGATGCCTCAACGGCAGGTATTTGTTTCGTTTTGCTTCATTTCATACCATGGATTCGAAGTTGTCGCATTTATTGCCGGCCGACCTGCCATCTCCTGCCCGATCGGCCCTCTCCTCTCGCACGAACGATGTGTGAATTTCCATTACTAGCATGTGAGCCGAAAATAGCATTAAATGTAACCATTTTTTTTTGAATATTTATTTTTAATATAAATTAAGTATTAATTTAGCTATTAAACATGTACATTTTTTTTAATTTAACTACGAAACTCCTAATTGAGTCAATTTAACGACTTTAGTTTGTTGAAATGGTCAATTTGACTACGAAACTTCTAACGAGTCAATTTAACTATTTTACTTTAGAGGAATGATCAATTTAATCATTGAATTTATAATTTAAGCTCTTTTTTAAAATTTTTTTTTAATTTTACTAAAAGTTGAAATTATGATTCAACTCAATGTTCTTTTTTTTTTAAGGTTGAAAAAAATGTATTTTTTTTTAAAAAAAAATTTACTAATTTAATGTTCTTATTTTTTAAAGGTAGAAAAAAATATTTTACTTTTAAATTAATTTTAATTTTACTTTAAAAATAACATTTTTAAGTAAAAAATAAGTTAAATTAAACTTTAAAAAAAAGAAAGATTATAACAAAAGTTAAAATAAGACACAAATAGAATATAGTCATAAGAATATTGTGAACATAATTTCACATTTCAGTAAAATTAATAAACAAAAAAATTCAAAAAAAAAGTTTAAATTAAAAGTTCAATGGTCAAATTGACCATTTTTCGGAAATAAAATTGTTAAATTGACTCATTAGAAGTTAAATAGTCAAATTGACCATTCCTCAAAAGTTAAATGGTTAAATTGGCTCATTAGAAATTCAATAGTCAAATTGATTATTCCAACAAAATAAAATGGTTAAATTGATTCAATTATAAGTTCAATTGTTAAATTGAAGAAAAAAAAAGATACGAGTTTTGTGATCAAATTGATACTTAAACCATTTTAATGTAACTAAATTGAAATTAATTTCCATCTCTCTATGTATTAATAATTAGAGTTACCATTCTTGTGATATCAAGAAACTAGATATGAGAACAGCTTCATTCCAATTATACTCCTTAAGTTTTATTTTGAGTGAAAAAATAATATTGAATTTTATAAGGAAAAAGGTATTAATACATATATTTCACTCAATCAAAAGTCATTATTTAATTAATAAACTACCTTTTTCAAAGAATAAAAATCATTTCAGGGGCATAAAACACAATTAAGGTAATTGATTATTTCAATATTAATATTTACTTTATACTGAAATAATCTTTACCTAAATAAAGAGCATATTAATTAAATCAATGATGATAGTTAATGTGACATTGAATGGTAAGATTATTATTCTTTTAATTAAATGTTCATGGGAAGAAAGTTGCCAAAATACTCACTAATGAGTAGAAAGCAGCTTTCATTGTCACATAAAATTGGTTAAGATTGACTTCTATTTTGATTTTTTTTTTTTTTTGTTAGACCCTAATTATGATGGATCTAACCCCAATCCTGACACTGGTGATTTTTTTTCCTTTTGATATTTTCAATTATAATTTTTCAAAGAAGTATTTCTATTTTAAATATGAACTTTTTTTACAGGTAAAATATTCTGATAAATCTTAGAGTAATAAAAATATTTATTTCTATCTCCTTATATAATTCAATATATTTCTTCTTTATTGATTAAAATTTAAGGAGTACTTTTGCATTTAATAAAGTCATTACATTATTCTAATTATTAATATAATAACTAGTTATATAACTTATAAGTTAATAAAATTTAGATTACTTAAATTTAAACATAAGGAATAGAGTGCTACGGAACACACCTATCGAGTGCTTCAATTAAGTTTTTAATTGTCAAAATTAACAGTCAATTATATTTTATTTTTTAAAAATTAAAATAAAATTTAATTAAATATCTCTAAAGTTTAATTTATCTTTTAATATATAGTTTATAAAAAAATTTAAAATTTTAATTTATTTTTAATAATTGATCTTTAAATTTTTAACTAATGCTACAGTATTACCATACATATTGCATGTGCCTGATGTGACAAGACCAATAAAAGTGGGTCGGGCGAGAGCTTCGTATGGCCGCACCTATTTCTCTCTTTCTTTCTGGCGACGTGTGTTGACAAAGTACTGATGTCACTGATGAGTTTCTTGGCTTCGGATTTATGCAAAAAGATTTCGAGTGTGATTTCTGGGTCCAACTTACTGCAAAACCGTTAGTTAATACAGTGTTTAACCCCAAAAACAATTTTTTTTTTTTAAAAAAAAAAACCACAAGATATAGCCAGTAAAATTAATGTTATTTATTTATATTTTAAATTATTCGAAATTAAATGTTTTATTTATAAAAATAAGTAATTTTCAATATAAAATGTTATTAAAAACTTCCTTAATTTAAGAATCCACTTGCATAAAATTATCAATTTAGGAACATGTTTGGAAAATGTAGAATACTTATATTAATAACGAAGAAAAAAAAAAAGAAGAAAAACATAACACAAAATAAGTTAGAGATCTTGAACTTTAATACAGACACCATATTAAAATTCATACTCCCTCCATCCAAAATCAAATGTTTCACTTTGATTTATAAGTATTTAATAAAAAAGTTTAACTTAGCTTGTTAAAATATTATATTGTCAATTTTTTACTATTTCAAGAAATAAGATATTAAATTATAGATGACTAAAAAATAGAATATGAAACATTGATTTTTGAACAGAGGGAATATTAATTAAGTTTTAACATCACAAAAGGTTGGATACATACTTTTTTTCTTTGGTAAGAGATAGTAATAAAAGTACATACTAGAGGAGTGGAAAAGAGAAGCATATTTATTTTTATTGAAAAAGTAAATACTGTTTTCATTACTATTTATAAGTCATTTGAGCTAATTTTTATTATCATTAAATATTTAAATATAAGTCATTGGTGTTAGTTTATTAGATATTTTATTGATTTTTTACTATATTCTCCATTTTTGTTTTTTTTCCATAATCGTTATGGTTAGATTGATTATAATCATAGACAAAGATATTAAAATAAAAAATTTATATTTTACCTTAATTTTAATAAAATGACAACTAATCAGTTATAAATAATAACAAGGGATAATTACATCTATTGTTTGACTTTACTTTTATATCTCTTATTTATATTTTATTACCAAAAGTCAATTATCATTAAAAATACTTTTTTAGTTCAGAAATAAATTACTATAAATTTTTGTTTCCCGAATCAAGTTTACCTTTGATCAAATTACATAAATATCCTTTACATCTACGTTTGGTAATCTTCATTGTTTACTTTTAAATATAACTTCAACCATATTCGACTAATTTGGTTGATTTTAATTTAGTTAATGAGGACTTATTCTGAATTAATAAATGAACAAGGCTTCTCACACACACCATTCTCGCCGAGGGGAAGCTTCAAGGTGACCTTACGTGTATTGAGAATCGGGCTTCCAGGTTCAATTAGGAACATGACAGACGATGGAATCTGATCTGAAGCCTAAATGCGGAGATCAAGTTCATGGGCCTTCTGCAAGCCCATGATCTAACAAACAATCACATGTGAAAATCTCTTCTCCGTCCATCGATTAGCCTTAAAACTTTGAAGCCCGAAAGCCCATCCAACATTACGTTTCCTCGGGCTCATTTTATTTTGTGCATTGGATCCCATGCTTGGCCTTTGGTCATTTTGTTATGTAAATATTGATATTCTGGAAAAAAAAATGGTAATTTTTTTTCTTTAGAATGTCTTTTGACATGATTCATGTATTATAGTATAGTATATTAATACTATTTTGACCTAATATATTCTGAAGAAGAAAGTGAGGAAAAGCAGCAACAGAAATGGAGAACTACTGAACTGACCAAATAAAGAAGTGCTTTAATTTCAAGACTTCGGCTTTGGAATTCAGAAGCGTGAAACTGTCAGGCAGGGCCTAGTGGGCTTAGTGCTTCGTGTTGACGTGTTTTGGTTTCCAAAGTCCCAAAGGCCCACCAAAATGTCTCTTCTTTTTCTTTGCATAGGGATGGATGGCTCAGTGATATGGCACGCTCACTGACCGGGCGAAATCAACTCAACTATTAATAGTCATTAAAAAAAACCGAGGGAAATCAGGAAAATGTCCTATAAAAATAAAATAAAATAAGAAAACAGCCTTTCAATGCCCCAACTCGAATACAGTAATAATAATCATGGTAATAATATACATGTTGTTTAAAGAGATGCTGCTACTTTTCTATCCTTGCTTTGGTCTGTTCCCTAGCAGCCAAACAACCCACACTAGAGTTACTTGCATATCTCTGCGTTTTATTTTGCTTGTCTTTCCTTAAATTTTTTACCAGCCACTGCAAATCTGTCTGTGATTTGATTCTTGAATTGGGGCTACCATCTTATGCGTCGGTGGAAGATATGTATGTCTAGGGGGGTGTAAAAGAGACGAGACCAGTCGTAAATAGTTTAGATTTGATATGGTAAAAATTCTAATTTGTCTCGTTTCATAAGAGTTAGAGTCGATTTTGGATTTGACTCTCGGATTAAATGAGTTGAACCGAGCCCATATATATTTATTTATATATGCTTGTAAGCGTAAAAGAGTCTTTGATATATATAATAATTTATTTATATATATATATTAATTATGATATTGTCTATTTGTTATATAATTTTTATTTATTTATATATACATATAGTTTGATCCTATCTCTTATAAATTGGATGCTTTAGTTGCTTGTTTCAAGAAATTTAACAAGCTAATATGAATCAGAAGTTCCTTTGTGGACATGTTACATAATATGGGAATTTAGTTATTAAATGTTTTTCTTACTTACTTTACATTAAGATCAATTAATTACTTTATAATTCCATCTTAAATTTCATACTTTACAACCAATATATAAAAAAGTTATTGCTTTATTTGAGTGATGATTACACACATATATATATGAATCGTTAATATGTTAGAATTGTCTTATTTGTTACGATAGAGTTGACATTTTATCATTTTAACTATTCAATTGAATCACAAGATTTGTACCAAAAGAATTACAAGAATTGCATTTCATCAATTTCGGAGAAATGTGATGCAAATTTGATCATTTTGTCATGACATGAGTTGTGATTTAAGTAACCCTGGTATTAAATGCTTTGTCTTAAAAAAAAATTTAAACTTTAAAGACTTATAAAGTAGATTTAAATTTGAATATGTTGTATAAACGAATTTTTTCTTAAATATTATTATTGTATAATTTAATTTTATTAATTTTTTAAGTTTAAAGTCCAAACAAGATTGAACTCGCAACCTCCTTATATAATAAAAGAGTCGAACTCGAATCCACCTATTTAGGCTCCTAAGAACCAGAGTTTGAATCAAAATTTGAAAAAATAGCTCGAATCCGAGATCTCTCACAATGGATATCAAACGGGTTTGCCACTAGGGCAACCCCCACTTAGTTAGTAGTGGAGTTGGAGGTTTGAGTTTAGTTCCTGTCTCGACTTATTATTGTGTTATCATTATATAATGTTGGATTTGATGAAAGATTCTGTTCGATTTATAATCTATCAATTTAAACTACGGTTGTCTTAAGGGGGTTGGGATTTAATGGTTGAGGGAGTAATTGATATGTGTAAATACCACTCGTAAATAAAAAAAAAAGAAAATTAATTCCGTTGGGATTAAATTTGTGTATTAATACAAAAAAAAAATTCAGACAGCCCCATATAGGGAGGGAGGAAATCATAAAAGAACTGCAGCCCAAAGACCACAAATAGAGTAAATAGTACACCACTGTAGACTTTACCCCTTGACGGTACAGATGTGCTACCAGAAGAGAAAACCCTTTGGCTTTTGTAGACCTGGGTCTGGGAATTTTGTTTCGGGGAGAGGAAGGGAGAACACTGAAGAGGATCTCCCTCAATTTTACAATATCGTTGACATGTCAACATCACTCCTTCCTATTCCATAGATGCCCCTATCTAGCTGTTTTCTTTCTTTAATTTCCCCAGCTCTGAAATGTTACAATACTACTCCAGTATTTGTCTCCTCCATCCAGACACAACACGACCTTCTCCTTTTTCTCTTTAGCTATTTTTTAATTCAAATGGCGAATATGTGAATATGAAGATTCTCGGGGGTGGAAAGGGAAAGCCAAGATGGTCCTCCGCTCTGTAAAGTTGTTTTTATGCGGACTGGTAATAAAGCAGCAAGAGTAGCAGAAGTATGACCAAGTGAGAAAAGAGTAAGGAGAAAAACGAAAAAGAAGAAATTTATAAGTTGAAGAAGCACTAGGGGGAAGGGGCGGGGAAAAAACAGACGTAACGTATCACTGACAGCTGAGGTGGGAGGCCGGGTTTTGCCAGTCAGGTCCAGTCACCATCACCCTCGTCCCTTTGTGCCGAGAAATCCGGACTACAGTCTCCCCACCCACCATATTCACGAGCCTAGCTCCAATATATATCTGGTTGGTTCTCACTCTCTTAGTTGTCAGGAGTATAAATTTAATATCTATTTAATCGATTAAGTTTTTAAAACGAGTGAAGATTTAAGAAAAGATTGAAGTGTTTTAACTTAATGATTAGGCCTTAATTTTTTCAACAAATTTTTTCCATCATTTTTTTAAAGGATGAAATTTCACCTATCTTGCTGGTTCCATGACTTTGGAAGGAAAAAAAATGAAGAAACGAAAAAGATTGAGAGGAGGAGCTGTGGTGGGCACAGATGGCAGAGACTGTGGATTGCATAGGAATTGTACGAGTCTTAATGCTCTCTACTAGTGTAGTCACATCGGAGCCAGTTATGTTTGCAGAAAATGGTTAAAGGGCTAAGCCACAAAAATAAAAAGACGGGCAGTGAAATATCTATCTATCACCCTTGGGCATGAATCATGATCATGATAGTTTTTCTTTCAGGTGGGGGTGAGGGGGGGGGGGGCACCACGGCCAACGTGGCCGGAATTTTGTCATTATGGAACTCTTACTCTTCCAAGTTCCAAATATTTCTCTTTCTCGTATTCCCCTTTTCTTGGTGTACTAGTCCAAAACCCGCAAAATTTTTTCTTTATTTTTCCCATTTATTTGTAATCAAGTTTTAATGAAGACATAATCTTGCCACTGTAGTATATAGTATATAGTTTTTGGCAGTCTACATGTGGGAAAGATTCATCCGGGGCATTTACATTTACATCACCAAATTCCCTTGGCACGTCAGCTTCCTGGAGGAGGCTAGAAAGAAGTCAGAGGAGAGAAAAAGCCATTGAAAGCCTTCTCTTATATATAACCTTTGCTATTCCTCATTCCCCATAGCAAAAGAAAAAATCGCTGGATGGAATCTCTCTTTCTCTCTGTAAATTGCTCTCTTTCATTCGCTATATAAAAAAAAAAAACTCACTCCTTTGTTGCATTATCAAAACGGCACATGAGTGAAGGCAAAGGCTAATTTCTACTGAGGTTTCTTGTAAGTTTTCTCTTTTCTTTTGTTTTGGATTTTTTTGTCAGCTCCCAGTAGTAGTCTTATACTGTTATTGCTTAGAGAACTGTTTGGAGTTTCTTTTATGTGTTCCATGTTTTCTGGTACACTGTTTGCTCGGTCTGTTTTGAACGATGTTCAAGCAATTTGTCATGGAAGCCATGCCATTTCAGTGTTTCTTTCCCCAATTTCTCCCCTCTTTTGTTCCTATATCTTGTGCATGGGATTGGGATATGGAAAAGAACAATCTTTTGGACATCCATCTATGACTTTCCTAATTTTTAATTCCGCCTTAAACCCACATTATGTGTGTTTCCAAATCTGGCCCCTGTGTTCTGGGTGAATTAACCGTTCTCAATTGGAGTGTTATTTTTCTTTTCTTCTTTTCTAAATACATGTAAGATAAAGTATAACCGGTCTGAAAAAGATTCCCAAATTGTTCAAGTGGCCGTTTTATGGTATACCTGAGGTTCATGCCTCAAATCTTATTAAGTTCTTTACCGGATTTGTGGGAATTCTGGATTGTGGCAAGAGTAAGTTCTTTTTGTTTCAGTAACGTTAAATGTATTTCTGCCCTCGATGTTGGATTCATAGAGTGTTATCATACGAATCTCCTATATGACAATCAAAAGGAAATTCCTTCTAAAATTAAAATTCTCCAAAGGGATTTTGTTGGTCTTTAAAAAATTATTCCAAATCAATGATTGATAGTTTAATGTGAATTCAAGACAGACCAGAATGTCATTATCATGCAATGTTAAGAGTGTCTTAGTTGATGATTAGGTAGTGTTCTGCTGCTGCCTTCATGTTCTCTTTGGACCTCGTATGTTCGATCATTGAAATATCAATGCATGCATAATAAAGCAGTGCCCTCTCAGATGTGTAATGCTACTATTAAACAAGCAATTCAGATAATCAGAGTTGAAAATAGTCATATCTGATCTCAGTCTTTTGCTTTTACTTTGATGCTGTTTCACCAATATAGTCAAAGGGCATTAGGAAAATTATGTTTTTTTGAAACTTAAAACATCATGAATATAATCTTCAAGTCTACTTGATGCAACCAAAAGTAGATGACATTGCAACCGTGAAAATTGGGGTTTTGCATTGATTCATTGTCCTTAGCTGCTGATCTGTTTGAGAATATGATCCTTTTCCTCTCTTCTAAATCTCATTTTGTAAGGAAATGAAACCATGTTGGAGTGTGGATTTGTTTTCATAAGCTTTTCTCAGGAAGGTAATAAAAAACCTTCCTTTGGCTGATGGCATGCCTTGATTTGACTTCATGATTGACCATGAACTGATGAACAATTTATCAATCTCCAAAGTTTTTCCATAGGGTTCATCAATGAAAATGCAATTTCTGTATTGATAGCAATCTTATTTCATTTAATATGTGCAGCGTGATGGATAGTTTAATTGATTGATCTGTCATTTTTGACCATTTGTGGGAAACTCTTTCTTCTTTATGAGTAGCTCCCAAAGCTAAGCTGCATGCTTTGCTTTGTGCTTTCTCAATTGCAGCAAATTTGTTACCCATATTTGCAACCATAAATATATGCTCACAGTTATATCTAGTTCTAATGAACTGCTAGGTTCTCTCAGCTTCAATTATGGTAATATTCTACTCTTTTTCCATGCATGTTACTAGATACGTTATGAAAAGTTTGCGGCCATGGGTAGTGGCTATTGTACCTGGAAATGAAAGAGAGACAACGGTGGCAAGCTGAAGAAGATGCTCTATTGCGTGCTTATGTGAAACAGTATGGCCCAAGGGAGTGGCATCTTGTCTCAGAACGCATGAACAAACCATTAAATAGGGACGCAAAGGCCTGCTTGGAGAGGTGGAAGAACTATCTCAAACCTGGTATCAAGAAGGGATCTCTCACAGAGGAGGAACAGTGTCTTGTCATCCGTCTTCAGGCGAAACACGGCAACAAGTGGAAAAAGATTGCTACTGAAGTCCCTGGAAGGACTGCTAAAAGATTGGGGAAGTGGTGGGAAGTCTTCAAAGAGAAGCAGCAACGGGAGCAGAAGGAGAACAGAAAGATTATAGAACCAACTGAAGAGGGTAAATATAACCACATTCTTGAGACTTTTGCTGAGAAGCTAGTCAAACAGCATAATATTCAAGGATTTCTCATGGCTGCTCCAAACGGAGGCTTTGTTCATAGTGAAACACCTGCTCCATCTCAACCAGCATTACTCCCTCCTTGGCTTTCTAATTCCTCAGCCACCTCAACTGTAATACCACCTTCCCCTTCTGTGACATTGAGTCTCTCGCCTTCAGTGGTGCAGCCTTCACCTTCCATCCCATGGTTGCAACCTGATAGGGCAACAGATGTCTCATTTGGTTCAAGCAGCATGCCATCTCGTGGAATTATTGCTCCCATCGAAAACCCATTTATTCCTGAGATCCTGGAATGCTGCAAAGAATTAGAAGAAAAACATCGTGCTTGGACTGCTCATAAGAAAGAAACATCTTGGCGGTTGAAAAGGGTAGAATTGCAACTGGAATCAGAGAAAGCATGCAAGAGGCGGGAGAAAATGGAGGAAATAGAAGCAAAGGTCAAAGCACTTAGGGAAGAGCAAAAGGTTACTCTTGACAGGATTGAAGCTGATTACAGAGAACAATTAGCTGAATTGAGGAAGGATGCAGAAGTCAAGGAACAGAAATTGGCTGACCAGTGGGCTGCAAAACACTCTCGCCTCGTCAAGTTTCTTGAGCAGATGGGATTTCAACCAAGATTGGATGAGCCTAATGGCTGATCATACAATCTGCCTCTAGCTTAGCGGGATTGCCCTCATACGTGGGTGTGGATCTTCTCTTGCTGCTACTTTAATTTCGTCATCGTTCTTTGCATTACCTCAGTGAGTTAAGTTTCTTGAACTTATCGTTTGCTTTCTGTTTAAACCAAATTTGCATGAAAGGCACTGATTATGTTCTCCACATATCTCCAGGGGTTGTTTCCTTCTTCTGGATCCTTCACTAAATTCATATGTTGTATTTTCCTAGTAGGATTGTATATGAAGAACATTTACCTTATTTAGTATAGCTCTCATCTGGGAAGTGTTAAAGTAACTAAGAACTTCCAGTTGAAGTTATAGTATATTTAATGAATCATCAGAACTCCTTCTGAGTTTATGTTTCTATCCTTTATTATCCTTCAACCGAACTACATTATGTTATGGAAACCCATGACAAGATTTTATGGGTAGAACAAAGAAAGGAGTAGAGATTGAAATGGAATAAAAGATAAATCCTTTTTGTTTGAAATAAATACACATAAATTCCATCCTAAAAATCCAATGGGATGATAAGTCTGCCATTGTTGTCAACCTTGAAATACTTCCGTTTCTAATAATAATAATATTAACAAAAACTTATATGCAAGTAAAGCAGCAGCAAGAGATTTAGTCCTTTGTTTCCTTCTCCTCATCGAAAGCAACATATGTTCCAAGATCATATGCCAAAATGTTAGCCACCATGATTTCCTCTTCGGTCATGTCTGCATGATCTACCCATAGAGACTATGCATAAGCAAAAACCAAATCAACATCCACACAAACTAATTATAGATACCTTGTGGGTCATAATTGGACTCCATTTCTTCATGCAAAGAAGTAGTTGAACTTTCATCGTTCAGTGATTCCAGTGCCGGAACCACGTCCATCATTCCAGGAGGTATAAATTGTTTTGGCACGTCAATCTTCATTAAAATAATAAAACTAACACCGTCGATATTGAAACAAATTAATAAGAGTTAGATGCTACCGACACAAATTTACCTGAAGCTTTTCAGAGCTATTAGGACAGTAATTATCCGCAAGGAACTCGGCCACCAGAACCAAAGATCTATATACCTTTTTAGCTCTTGGATGGGAAAAAACCTATCATTCAATAAGCAACAAAGTACTGATTTCTAATGTTTAAAGAAAAAAAAATTTTGAAGAATGATCTGATACACGTACTTACCCTGTCATGACTACCGTTTTGACGCTTTCTAACTTCCAGCTTCCATTGTTCCAGCAAGCTAGTCACCGGTAACTCTTCTACTATGTTACTGGCTATCTCTGTTTGTATCATGGGAACGTCATTAACCTGTTAAATTATACGTAGAAAGATATTATCAGCACTTGGAAATATTAAAAATCTCCATTACAACGAATAAAGGTTTTTTATATATATAAAGTAAAATTTACTAATAAATAAATACTCGAATTAATAAAAATTAATATTTACCTTGTCAATTATTAAAGTGCAAGGGACTTGACCTCGGGAAAGTTTCACAAGCTTAAAACTTACTGAACATGTTCTGACGAGAATTGCCGTCTCTAGTTTTCTTCTTTTTTTCTGTCTTGCTGGCATTTGATCCTCTTGTAATTCCTATAACAATTAATGCATATAAAATAATTTGGTTAGTAACATAAACGTAAAATTTACATAAACCCCTGCACAATAAAATTAATAATTTAAATCAATAAAGTAATTAAAAACCTATGAAGTACGTAGTTTTGATGTAACTCATCATGCAAAATTAGTTCAGGGGATTGAGAATTTTTAACATCCAAAAATTAGCCTTAAGATTTTCAAATTTTCGACATGATTATGTGCAAACAAAATGAAAATTAAAAAAGAAAAAAAATATATGGTGTAATCGATAAGGTTTTATGTAAATGGCCAATTTTCAATCGTGAGAAAAAAAAAATGGAGTTGAAATTGAACAAAGGGCTACCTGAGGAGCAGGAACTGGAAATAGAGCTGATGGTCGTTTCATCTCTTTAGACAGAGTAACAACAACAAAGCTTGTCAATGAAAATGACAAAAGGATATCAGATTAATGAAATGTGACTCCAATTTATAGGTGAATTATACAGAGTTAGCGATACGAAAGACGTAGATAATAAGGGTTTAATGGTATTAGTAATGAATATTTCCATTTTAGGAACATCTAAAATTCATACTATATATTCATTGAATATGAGTATAAATTATTTCTACTTTCTAATTTTCCTTCTATAGATATACATATATTTACAATAATATAAAATATGTGATCGAAATTAAGACATGATATTTTAGATGATTTTAACTCATTAAAATTTCATTTTTTATTATTTATTTATAATTAAATATTCATGATACAGAAAATGAATGCATTGTTTCTAATATTTTATGTATTTTATATTAGGAAATGATTTATGTACTGTGAATACAATCTTATCTTTGTATTTCTATATTAAAGAAAAAAAACTCTTTTTACTTTTTTTATTTTTTTATTGTCTATTTGAATAAGGTAAACGGTAAATAGCTGGTAATTTAGATGGACCATTACGCGCTTAATGCTTTAATAAGATCTCTTTTCCTTCTTTTTTTAATTTTACTTCCGTCTCTATCAAATCAAATTTATTATGAAATTAAAATAAGTGGGAACTTCTTGCTTAAGTAATTTAATTCCTGATATGTTTTTATAGCATTATTTAATTTATGGACGGGGCATTGAAATTTAGATTTTTTTTTAAAAAAAAATTTTAAAACCCTTTATACAATAGTTGAAAAATAAATGAAACATTAAAATGAAGCAGATGAATTTTATCTTAAAGAAAATCATTACGATTGCTAAGAAAGAAACTATTATAATTAATTTCAATAATTTATACAAATTTTGCACAATTTTGAATCAAGGAAATTTGCGAAGGAAGAACAAAAGCTAAGTAAATTCAAAATTATCACATCAAGACATAATAAACACTTTTTTCATTTTATCTCAATAATTAATGGATAAATTTGACTACAATATTATATGAATTTTTGTCAATCTAAAGATTCACGCACTTATTTTTCTATCTTTACTAAAACTTTTTTATTATTAAACAATAAAATATTTGTACATGGAATATCATCAATACTCTATTTTGTTTGAGCAAATGTTTCTCATGTTATTGTTATCCACTATTCTGATTATAAGTTATTTGTGTGAATTTTGTTAATATTATTTTTTTTTTCCAAAAAAAAAAGGGGTTTTTATGAAGAAGAATGTTGACAATGAAAAAAATTTTTTTTTTATGAAATGTATTAGTGATATTAGAAAAAATGAGAATGGTATTTATTAAACTATTAATAATAACTTATGATACAGGATAAAAGAAAATGACATTAAATGACTTATGAGTAGGTACAAATGAAGTATATTTATTTTTACATCTAAAATCAATTCGATTCAATACGGAGAGAGTATCTGTCTCCTTGTCGAGTAGTGATTTGTAGCAATTATCGTATTTTAATTATAAATATTACAGCAAAGATGGTGTTTTGTTAAAAAAAAAAATACAATTATTACAGATTTTATAAAAAAAAATAAAAAATAAAAATAAAACTTCAGGGAGAAACACAAAAAGTTTGTAAATTATCAGTTTTTTTTATTTATTATTATTAAACTTAAAAATACTTATATGCTTAGAGCATCTTTTCTTCGATTGCTATTAAAATTTCCAAAAAGGATTAGCCTACTATATAATTCGCAAAATAGTGAGTATACATTGGTAATTGTAAATGACGGTGAGATAAGGATCCGAATCCTATTACACATTTATATGTCATTATATTAATAAAATATTAATAAAAATCTTATTTGTAATTTGTAATTATTATTAATATTAAAATTTAGAACGATAGATTAAACCCTAGGGGAGCATTATTTTTTTAAGAGATACATATTAAATTTTTATTTGTGTAATTGAGAGTGACACGTAATTGAGTGATAAAAGATCTTGAGTCATGAGATAATAAAACAATGATTAAAAACTTATATTATAAAATTTGAAAGGTATATGTGATGATTACTGTGACTATAAATAAATAGATGAAAAAATATTTTACTGCAAATATTTATTATAAATATTGGTATCCAACTCGAACTTCATTTCAGGTGAAGAATAATCAAAGGCAAAACAAATTATTCAATAATTTCTAAATCAAAATGGTCCTGAAAAATATGTTATCGCGGTCCGCTTTCCCCAGCATTATTTTACGGGAACTAAATTCACTGTGGCCCACTAACATTTCCCGGGTACCACCGGGTCCATCACTACGGCTCTCGAATATAATGCGTTCTAATCTCATTCTCACCCACTAAAAAGCCACCAATAGCAGCCACCCCACGCAGAAATTAAATATTAAATAAACAGATAAAATATAAGGTCAAGTTGAGAGGGTAAGAAATGAAGAAAAGCATTTGTGGATTACTGCTGTAATTCATAGTGAGGCACGAGCCCGACGCCAAACCCCACCAAAAAAAAAAAAAAAAAAAAAACAAAAGAAAAGAAAAAAACAGGTTGTTTTACTTAAATGGAATTTCATAGAAATTGTTATTGTGGGGGAAATAATAATTCATATGGATTATTCATTTCCATTTCAATATGAAATAGTAATTGTAAATTTTTTATTGTAATACAAAAAAAAATGTCATAATATATTCCTATTCAACTCAAACTAAAAACTCCAATATCCTATTTTGATTCATATGAATTTTTAAAATATAATTTGACTTAATTTATTTTAATATTGTAATTTAATTTTTCTTAATAAATGTTTAACTAATTTATCAAACGAGATATTCAATTTAAAACAATCAAAAATAGAAGATAGAATATTCAATTTCAAAATAAGAGAGTAAATGTTTTGAATTTCAATTATCAAACGAACTTAAAATGGTATGTATATTTCGAAATCAATGATTTTTTTTTTCTTTCCAACTATCCTTACATAGCATCCTAAGGATTAACTTTATATATATATATATATATATATAAATATTTTTATGTGCTATATAGCATATAAATTTATATGTGCTACTGGTAGAAAAAGTAATCGCAATCTTCTACGATGTCGGTTTTTTCAATCTGTAAAGAGGCACTGTGGGGTATATAGATTGAAAAAAATCGACGTCGCAGAAGATTATTGTTACTTTTTCCGTGAGTAGCACACATAAGTATTCCTATATATATATGTATATATATATATATATTTATTTATTTATTTATTTATATGTGTGTATTCATTCTTCCAGCCAGTTCTTCTAGATGTAAGGTTGACAAACTAAGTAAGTTAATTTCTTTTTTTTTTTTTTGTTGTTAAAAATAATTTCCAGTTAAAGGAATGCTTATTCAAGAATTAGGATGGAGGGAATAATGTTTTTTATTTGTAAATTCAACGGGGGAAAAGTAATTCATTTTAGATAATTGAGTTTTAAATCTATTAACCCATAAGACATTTAGTAGAAACTAGAAATTCCTCCCAAATGTAATGCTAGTAAAATCAGCTATTTAAATTTTTTTTTTTTAAAAACATCTACCTCAAATTAAAAGAGAAAGCATCCCTTAATTTTTTTTAATAAAATTTCTTGAATATTCCAAAACACATAATCGTTTCTTCAATCCATCTCTTTCCACCACACCACTTCTCAAAAAAAAAAAAAAAAAAAAAAAGAAAAAAAAGAAAAAACGGAGACAAACAAATAAATTAAAATAAAAGATAAAATAACATCTTCAATCGTTTCATCACTTGATTTGATAATTAAAAAAAAAATGAAATAAAATTTCAACATAATAATATTTGATAATTTTAAAAAAAAGAAATAAAATTTCAACGTAATAATATTATGAATACAGAAAATTATTGAGGGTTAATAGTTAATAGTTAATACTAATGGTGTGAAATATCAAATCAATAATAACGACAGAAAATGCAACAAATAATAATAGTCATACTTAATCTGTGCAGCAGTAAATACAGAAGATTTATTCCCATATAAAAGATGGTTCGAGGGCAAATTCCTAAACCGGCATAGTCCTCCTGCTCCTCATCATCGGAGAGGTAATAACATTAAACCCACACACAGAAGCAGATGGATTGTGTGTGAGAGAGAAATATAGTCATCAGAAATCCAATTGAGATGCTTGAAATGTTCTACTGCAAATAGTTTAACAGGGTTCCAGCACAGGGGTACATAGAGATAGAGAGAGAGAGTGCAGCGCTGGGGAGTAAAAGCTCCGGAATCTGTAAGTGTTACTGCTCCGATTGGATTCGGACGATGTTCGGAATGGATATAGACTCGCCGCCTCAGCAGCCTGAGGCTATCGCTCCCGGTGCACGCATCGTCCAGGTATATATTGTTTCCAATTTCTTAATGACGCTATTTGATTTTATTTGCTCTATTTTTGTTTTTGGGATTGCCTTATTGCTTCTGGAGGAGGAAGTGAATTTGATTAGAGACTTCGAATGGTTGATGTTGTCATTTGATTTAATTGTTTCTTTAAAAAAAACCTATAGATTAGTAGTTTAAAATTCAGTTAGGTACTGGTTGCTTTTGCATTGAAAATAAATGAAATTCAATTAAATTGTGAGGATTTTTGTAGTTTGAAGTTTCTTTCCACTTGAGGTTGCCTTTGAGGGAAAAAAGATAGTCTGCTTTGACTTATCATCAACTGTAAGAGGAGAAAAATGTTACTCCTCAATTCTTTTCACTGTCTATGAATGATGCAGAGTGATATAGCTATTCTGTATCGTCACATGTCTGCCTCTCTATGTTTTGATTTCCACGAAGCTTCTTTTACCGGAAGAAATATTTGAACCTATTTAGCTCACTTCATAGGATAAATAGTCCCACCTTCTTGATTGGTATCATTTGATCCCACACATATTTGGTTTCTCATTATAAACGAGATTGTTTGCTTTGACAAAGAAAAATCAACAGAACACAAAGCTAACAGGGTATTAGTCATTTAATATTGTATCTGTCCTTCAAACAAACTTGTACAAGATATCATTCTGTGGAGAGATGAACTTAGGGATTTATATAGGTAATGAATGAAAAAGGAGAATTGTATGCATGAGCCTTACATATTGTCCTTGAAAAGCTTCTTGTTGCTTGCAAATGCTAAAGAACATAGGAAGTGTGGAAAGAAGGGGGAGGGCAATCATGATGAGTTTTTCTTACTTTTTACTCTTCAGTGGAAAACCAACAGAAACCCTAATTAAACTAGGAGCTAATTCATCAAAACCTAGGTTCTTAATGAAGAATGCAAAGCTAACCCCTGTTCCGTATATTGTCATATAGATCTGTCTTACAAGAATGGGAAATGGAATTAGAGACAAATACCAGTATATTAACCCCAGTAAGAGTTGAATAAGAACATGTCCTTGAGTTTCTTCATTTATGAAGCTTTTCAAACCAACCTGTGTCCGTATTGAACTTTGTTGGTGTTCATATCCTTTCTCTCGAGTGCTAATAGTTTCCCAGTTCTGATTTTTAACCTTCATGACTTTTCAATTGGACGGTTGACAGAACAATTTAGGTCCAAAGAATGTCAGGGGCAAATTTATTTGCTACTACAAAAATTTTCCCCAATGTTCTTTAATTCAAGGCCTCTGTAGCTTTGAAATGTTCCATAAACTCATTCTGTTTACGTTTTTCTCTCACAACAGCTGAACGAAAGAAAATTTTATAGGTTTATGAGAATATTAACATCTTTTGGTTAAGCTTCAAAGGAAAGTTTTTAGATAAAAAATCAAATAACATCCTCAAGTGTCCACAGAGAAATCCGATCTATCTCCTTATTTTCACAAATGATCAACAATGATGGTTCTGTAAAGACCTTACCTTCTGGTATGTTTGGATCATCAAGTGGCTATATCTTAAAGTTGTGAATGAAAATTTTCCAAACTCCATGGCTAATCAAGGATCTTTCCCTCAGATGCTAATTGATGCTGGCAGAAGCACTGAAAGATAGCTAGGGTCTTGATCCATGTGGAAGCTGTGGAATTTTTTTTTCCTTTTAGGAGAACCCATACAAAATACTAAATTAGGTGATAGTTTGGCAAAACAGAATCAAACTATATTATATTAAGGATTTGCCCAATCAGGTAGTTTGTTCTTGCTAGAGAATTTTATATTTTTTAAGATATAGTTCTGTTTATTCTTTTGTTACATGGATGTTGAACAGTGTGATCTATGAACTAGTCAAAACAGTTTATTGCAGCAAATTGATTAATATGCTACGAGATTTAGTTTTTCCCACCTATTGTGACTAAAAAAAAGATATGATGTTGGTACGTCAAAACTTTGATAAGGGGAATTGGTGATTTGTAATAAGACAGGCACCAACAACATAACGGAGATATTTTATCTCTGATTAATTTACATTTGATCTTGAGCTTTGTTACAGTTCCATATGTGAGCTTCCATTTGCCTCACCTTACCTTTGTCAAATTTATGTTTGCTATCCGTTCATCTACTCTTCATTCACATGCAACAAAATGGCTACACGTCTATCTTGTAATTTTCTTCGGTCTGCGTGGATCTAGTCATTCATTTCTTGGTTGCAAGATCTTTTTGGTTTCCTTTTTTAATAGATTCCAATGAACGAACCAAAATTAGAGCTAGTGTTCCATACAATATCAGCAGCTTCAAGCCATGATATATTATCATTTATGGGTTTCTATGTTATGAACTGTTTGTGGGAGTACACATTTCATGCAATTCTGAAATATGTGTCAGAGACTTGTTCAACTTGGAGTTCCTGAGGAGTATGTGGATCAACGGCAGTCTGGATTAGTTGCTTATGTGAAAAATAACAAGTGCCAAATCCCAGAAATTGTCTCTGCTATCTTGCCAACTGATGAAGAAGCCACTCAGGCTGTTTCAGAAGGTAAGGCTGTAACAACAAAAAGTACGGTAGGTCCAACCATTGAAGAATTATATGCTGAAAGCATGTTTTGGTTGCGATGGTTGATGTTCGAGTGTGATCCTGAAGTGGCTTTGGAACACCTTTCTGATATGAATGTTGGTCAACGTGGTGTTTGCGGGGCTGTTTGGGGGAACAATGATATTGCATACAGATGCCGGACATGTGAGCATGATCCGACATGTGCAATTTGTGTTCCTTGTTTCCAGGATGGAAACCACAAAGATCATGACTACTCCATTATTTACACAGGTGGTGGTTGTTGTGATTGTGGAGATGTTACAGCATGGAAACGTGAGGGTTTCTGTTCAAAGCATAAAGGTGCTGAACAGATACAACCCCTTCCAAAGGAGTTTACTAGTTCTATTGGGCCTGTTTTAGATTCCTTGCTCAGTTATTGGAAAAGCAAGCTGATCTTCACAGAGAAGATCTGTGAGGAAAGTCCTAACAATGATGATTGTGTTCCTGAGCTGAAGAAGGTAGCAGAGGAGTTGACATCTGCTGTGGTGGATATGCTTTTGGAATTTTGTAAATTTAGTGAAAGCCTGCTTAGTTTTATTTCTGGGAGGGTCTTCTCTTTAGCTGGTCTGCTGGATATTCTTGTCAAGGCAGAGAGGTTCCTTAGCAGTGATGTGGTTAAGAGGTTGCATGAGTTATTGTTGAAATTGCTGGGCGAACCTCAATTCAAATACGAGTTTGCGAAAGTGTTTTTAAACTATTACCCAACAGTTATGACTGAAGCTAGCAGGGAGCACAATGATAATGTTTTGAAAAAGTATCCATTGCTATCTACATTCTCTGTGCAAATTTTCACGGTACCTACTCTAACTCCACGTCTTGTGAGGGAAATGAACCTTTTGGCCATACTCTTGGACTGTCTAGGAGATATCTTCATTTCTTGTTCTGGAGTTGATGGTCGACTACAGGTCTGTAGATTTTGTTCCTTCAATATATTTGCTTTCTGTTCTGAGAAAAGTTGCCATTAGACTATGTCATTCTGTGTGGTAATTTGTGGATTGATTGTCATTCCCCCCTCCCTCCCCCCTTCTCCAGGTCACTAGGTGGGCAGATCTATATGAAACTACTCTCCGTGTGGTTGAAGACATCCGATTTGTTATGAGCCACTATGCTGTGCCCATGTACGTGGCTCATGATCGGCGAGATATATCAAGAACATGGATGAAGCTCTTGGCTTTTGTGCAAGGGATGAACCCTCAAAAGAGAGAGACAGGAATTCACATAGAAGAAGAAAACGAGAACATTCATTTGCCCTTCGTTTTGGTACACTCCATCGCAAACATTCACTCTCTTTTAGTTGGGGGAGCATTTTCTGTTGATGGTAATGAAGATAGTGAGGAGGAAGGTTCTTCCAGAACATATCAACAAGAGGTTGAAGATCAAGATAGCATTAGGCATGCCAAAGTTGGAAGGATATCACAGGAAAGTTCTGTTGGTAGCATGACAGGAAGGATTCTATTGGATCATCCATTGAAGTTTGCTGAAGTAAAGTCTGATAATTTTCCTGTTCCTTCGTCTGTTTTGTGGCTAACCTATGAATGCTTGAGAGCTATTGAGAATTGGTTGGGAGTAGACAATACCAAAGAGTCTGCCCTCAGCTTCTTTTCTACAAAACTCTGTAATAACCCAGTCCATAATTTCTTATTGAAGAGCGCTGTGGCTAAGTTTAGAAGGGGTAGATATAGTTTCAGGTCTTTTAATGGTCCTTCATCTAGTAGTAAACTTTCTGGTTCAAGTGAAACTCCTGTTAAACACTGTTCTTCTCCTGTCCGTAGTAGTTCTAACTCAGCTGTTGACTTGGATGCTGGCCTTGGTGGTTCTGATGATGGTTCAATGGAGGGAGAATATGCCACTGAGTTAGAAGCCCTTCGAGTTCTCAGTTTGTCTGATTGGCCAGATATAGTGTTTGATGTTAGTGCCCAGGAAATTTCTGTTCACATTCCATTACATCGGTTACTCTCAATTCTTTTACAGAGATCATTGAGAAAATGTTTTGGTGAATCTACATGGCCTCATATGATGAGTGCTACTTCCGATGATATTCCATCAGCAATCAATCAGGACTTTTTTGGTCAACTTTTAGGCTGTTGCCACCCTTATGGGTTTTCAGCCTTCGTAATGGAGCATCCCCTGCGAATCAGGGTGTTTTGTGCTGAGGTTCATGCTGGGATGTGGCGGAAAAATGGAGATACTGCTGTATTGTCGTGTGAGTGGTATAGGTCAGTTCGCTGGTATGTGAAGTCTATTTTGATGTGATCTGTATGCTCCTCTATGAGTTATGTTATAGGGAGCAATTGGATTTACTTTGGCATATTCATTTTGGAGAATTTCCTGATGCAGGTCTGAACAGGGTTTGGAGCTTGATCTGTTTCTGCTGCAATGCTGTGCTGCACTAGCTCCGGCTGACCCCTGTGTCCAGAGAATTCTAGAGCGTTTTGGGTTGTCAGATTACCTCTCAATGAATCTTGAGAGTTCTAGTGAGTATGTAATCCATTTGACTTGCCTTTTCTACATGGGACTGTTCCACCAGTTGATAACTCTTTCACTCTTTCCCATTTTGTCTTATTTGAAGTGTGCATTTCTACATTTTATTATCTTGAGTGTAGGCCTGGCCCGGGACCTATTTCACTTTTAAATCCATGACATATTATGTAAGTAATTATTGTGATTGTTGTTCTCTATCTTGTTTGATCTCTACAAAGTTTCTTGGTAATCTTGGATTTATATTATTGCCTGCACCTACATGCTGGTGATCTTCATAATCAATGTTAGCAACCAAAATGATAAGCCAGGTGATGCTTGTGCCTTGTTTTAGTGTCTTTACTTATTCCTTCAAATTACCTTGCGTTTGGGACAATTCTTCCACTTGAGCCAATGAAACTTCTGCGAATTCAATCACATGATAATAAATGAACGTTGGAGAACACACGGAATTGGTTTTTTGACCTGTCACGTGTTGGATTGGACTTAATAAGTTTCCTTTTTCAGTGCAGTGAACTTTATGGCTTTGTCTGGTTTTGGTGTTAGGAGGAAGTTTTTGGGGAGGGTTGCAAATGAGGAAGTAAATGGGCCATGAACCTTTTTGGTTGGAGTGTTTGGGAGGAGGGGAGGTAAATGGGTCAGATTTCTTTGGAGGGATTGGGAGTTATTTGAGTGGTCTTCCACTTTTCAATAGAACCAATCTAGAAAATTATTTCTTGTTTACTTCCTTTCCACTCATACCAAACAAAATCAAATTAAGTGAAATTATTTCTACTACGGGAAGTAAAATGAGTTCTTCTCTTCCCCTCCTCTTTGTGAACCAAACAAAGCCTGAGGTATGCAGTGCTTTAATGAAGTAACTCTAGAAAAACCTCTTTTTGAGGTATGCTTTTATTTTCAAGTATTCATGGATCATTGGTTGTTTTTGGTTCACCATCAATACAATTCAATAGTTGTCACCAGGACTTCATTTTTCACATCTATTGTTATGATGGATTTGGCCTTGATGCATTGGCTTAAGACAAATTCTGGATTAATGCTAATCAATATCATAATCTTATTTCACTGTTTTGTGCAGAGGCAGTTGTAACTTCTAAGTGCTATATGCATGTTTGCAAAATTAGTCAGTCATTGATTGACTTTATTCTCATTTCCAGAATCAACAAGAGCATATTTTTTGTAACTTCTTGCCAAATCAGCTGTTTTTTTGCTTGGGATTGCTTTTGAGGGAGGAACAGGATTGGATAGTTTTCTGTGCATTTGGCAGGGCTAGCTTGTTTGGTATTTATTTGGCTTGCCTTGCTCCACCTAGCCCCACCTTGTATCTTAATTATGCAATTTTCAGGTATGAACCAATCTTGGTGCAAGAAATGCTCATACTTATCATACAAATAGTAAAAGAAAGGCGGTTTTCTGGTTTAACTACTGCTGAATGTTTGCGAAGAGAGTTAGTGTATAAGCTGTCTCTTGGAGATGCCACACGTAGCCAGTTGGTGAAATCTCTTCCTCGTGAGCTATCAAAATTTGACAAACTCCAGAAGATATTGGACATGGTGGCAGTTTATTCAAATCCATCCGGCATGAATCAGGTACTTCTATGAGTGGTTCTAATTTGCTGCTATTTTGTCCCCTTCTTTCCTTTCTCTCCTGATGAATATGGGATAAATAGATTGGTTATGTTCTTTCCAAATATCAATTATCTATTTTCTTCATACCAATCCTTCTTCCAGGGCATGTATAAACTGAGACTAGAATATTGGAAGGAACTGGATTTATACCATCCCCGTTGGAGTTCAAGGGATTTGCAAATAGCAGAGGAAAGGTATATGCGGTTCTGTCATAGTTCTGCTCTGACATCTCAGTTGCCTAGGTGGACGAAGATTTATCATCCTCTTAGTGGAGTAGCCCGAATAGCTACGTGTAAAACAGTCCTCCAGATTGTTCGTGCAGTTTTATATTACTCTATTTTCTCTGATAAATCAACTGCTTCCCGAGCTCCTGATGGTGTACTTTTGGCAGCTCTTCATTTGCTGTCACTTGCACTTGATATTTGTTGTGTACACAGAGGATCTGGTGATCGCTCATGTTATGTGGGTGATGTGATTCCTATTTTGGAATTTGCTGGTGAAGAAATTTACACAGCAAGGCATGGTGATCATAGCTTGTTATCTCTTCTTGTTTTGTTAATGAAGATTCATGAGAAGGAAAGGGCCAGTGATTTTATTGAATCTTCCAATTTTTACTTCTCAACTTTGATTCAAAATCTAATTAAAAAGTTTGCTGAGCTTGAATCCGGGTGCACAACCAAACTACAAAAGCTTGTACCTGAATTGGTGAATCAGCTGACAGGATCTGTTTCCATGGCTGATTTTAGTCCTATTGGATTAAATTTGGAGGGTGATAAGCGAAAGGCAAAAGCTCGGGAGAGACAAGCTGCAGTACTGGTGAGTTCACGTTTGTAAATTCTATTGCATGACTTGTTAAATTTTCGATAGATGTTTCTTTTGGTGGTTGAATGGAGGTCGTTTTTTAGCTGTACAGTGATGCCAATGAGGCTTACCTATCTGTTTCTTATATAAGAAACCTACACATATGGAAAAATACTTACATAGGTGCGATTTTAGTGGACCACTGCAGCAGGAACTTGTATCCCACTCATTGCATGGTACTCGACTGATAGAAGTATTTTATGCATGCAGTCTATGATTTCTGCACCTATGCAGGTATTTACCACGGATGTAGATTTGGTTATTTGAACATTTGTTGGATGTATCCAGCAAGTTGGATTGTTCAATTTCAGTTTACATGGATTTATCTTTCTTTTGATATTATTGTATGTTGAGATTTTGTGTTTGAAATTTCTTATATTTATTCTCTTCATTGACAAATAGTTATCTGAACTGATGATGTGTGAAACATTTGTGCTTGCAGTCCTGTAACCACCTGATTTCATTATCTTCTCTGTTGTGCAGGAGAAAATGAAAGCCCAACAATCTAAGTTTTTGCAAAGCATTGATTCTTCTCCTGAGACTGGTGCTGATGGTTCAGAGTTTGGCAAAAAAACGTGTGATTCTGACATTGGGCATGATTCAGTGGATTCTTCCCAAGTTACATGTTCTCTCTGCCGTGATGCTAACTCAAAACATCCTGTGTCTTACTTGATCCTTCTTCAGGTAATCACTGCAGAGTTGAGTTATGTTAAATGTCACTGAATTTACCTTCTTAATGTTTAATATTTGGTTAATTTGTAGCAATCTTGTGTAGAACTATATCACATTCTGATGTCAACTTTTTTTTTTTATGAAACAAGAAATCCAAGCTTCTTAGTTTCATTAATGGAGGTCCCCCTTCCTGGAAACAAGGGTTCTCCTTGAAGAAAACTTATGAGGCTACCACCAAAGGAACAAATGATGTTTCATCCCCAAGGGCCAGCGAATCTAGTGCCTCACAACTTAACTCACAGGCTCAGCTGCTGCATTCAATTCAGAGTGCAGTAGAAGATTTTGCTTCAGAAGGCCAACCTGCGGAAGTTGATGCTTTTCTTGATTACATTGGAGCTCGCTTTCCTTCATTCAAGAATCTACCATTCACTTCAAATGATAAGAGGGAAAGGATGACATCTTCACCTGAGATGGTGGAAGAACTTGTATACTCACTTGTTCGAGAGGAAGTGGGTAAGAAGTTATTGCAGAAAGATTTTGTAAATCATGGTAAGGATATTTCAGTAGTTGGAGGGATCCAGGCAAGAAGCAGCAGGGCTGAATCTCTCTTACTGGGGAAATACATTGCTTCTGTTTCAAAAGAAACAGTAGATAATCCATCAGCATCGGTAAATACACATTCTCGAAGCAATAAACCACAGCTAGATAAAAGCATGCCACTTCCAGGATATGAAGGGTTTGGCCCCTCAGATTGTGATGGAATTTACCTTTCTTCCTGCGGGCATGCTGTGCATCAAGGATGTCTTGATCGTTATTTATCGTCTCTCAAAGAGAGGTATTTCCTATTCTCTAGATGCTCTTTCTCATTTTTTGTTTATTATTGAAGTTTTTCTTTTAGCATATAAAATATATATATATATATATATATATTGTTAACAAAAACCTATCCTATTATTCTAAATTTGGTTCTGATTTTATTCGGGGGTAAAATATATAATTCCTACCTTAATCTTTCAATCATAGCAATTGGCTCCTTGGTTTTCTAGTTAGAGAATGATCTTATAATATCATTAAAAATAAGAGGGTGAACATACATGCATGGAGAAAAACATGGAAAAATCATGAAATTTAGGTGAATAACTGGAGAAATTTTTTAGAAACCATTGCCCTCCCCCCCCCCCCCCCCTTTCCCCGGAGGCCTGAAGTGTTCTAGAGCTTAAAAGTTTTTTACTCTTCATGGGGCAGGCATATTAGAAGAATTGTTTATGAAGGAGGGCATATCGTGGACCCAGATCAGGTACAAAATGATCTCTTTGCATTATTTTCTTCTTTTGAAGCTGTAAGAGATGATTTGTAGTTCTCTCAGATTTTGCTTAACCTGTCAATTAGGGAGAGTTCCTATGTCCTGTTTGCCGTGGGCTTGCAAATGCTGTCCTCCCAACACTGAATGGAGATTACAAAAGGTTCTCTAGGCCGCCCCTTTCTCCAAATGTTACTGCTGCAGATAGTTCAAGTTCTTCAGCTTCGTCAGATGCGATAGTGGATGTACTTCGTATATCGGAAGCATTGTCTCTATTACAAAGTGCTGCTGATTCTACCAGAAATAAGGGGATTCTAAAGTCTATTCCATTGCAGCGGCTTGGAAGGCAAAGATCAAATCTTGAATCTGTTTTCCGTGTAATATCTTCATTGTATTGTCCTGGAAAAGATAAGATTTCAGAGTCTGGCAGAGTAAGCCAGTTACTGATGTTGTGGGATACTCTCAAATATTCACTCATATCAACTGAGATTGCTGCTCGTTCTGGAAAAACTTCCTTAACTCCAAAATACAGACTTGATGGGTTATTTAGTGAACTCAAATCTTCTAGTGGGTTTATAGTGTCCTTGTTGCTGAATATTGTTCAAAGCACAAGAATAAAGAGTTCCCTTACTGTCCTCCTTAGGTTGAGAGGCATTCAGCTCTTTGCAGGGTCTATCTGCCCTATGATTTCTTCAGATGAATCTCCTGGACACACTGATCAAGGAGGTATGACTTCTCCATTTGCAGTTTTATATTTATCCCTTGCTGCTTTCATCAGGAGGTTTTCCTTTCTTAACCAGGATTATTGTCCATTAACCTGCTTCATATTGCTTGTCCTTCTAGCTGAAAATTGTTTGTATCTGTTTATGATACATTTTTACATCCGTTCAACCCAAAGTAAATTATTGCTACTATAATATTTCATTCTTCTACTATGTGTTACAAATTTTTGCATGTGTTCGTTCTTTTCGAATTTTGTCAATAGGCTTTGAAGGAAAGATGCAGCATCTACTACAAATTTTGGAACCTGAATTACGATTTCCTGATATTCGATTTTGGAAACAAGCTTCCCTTCCTGCCCTTGCTCAGGATGCTTTCTCATCATTAATGTGGATTCTCTTCTGCCTTCCATTCCCATTTCTCTCATGCGAGGACTCCTTTCTCTGCCTCGTGCATATATTTTATCTTGTTACCATAGCACAGGTTGTAGTGCTTTCCTCTGTTGGTCAATGAAGATATGATATCTCTATTACTCATGCAATTGTTGACCAACTTTTGTGTTGTTCAGGCAATGATTACATGTTGCAGGAAACAACGATGCGGAATCAATGAATCAGAATACAAGGATGGAATGGTTTTGGACATCTACAAATTTGTGGGGGAGCATGAGATTGCCTCCCAATGTTTTGATTCTAACTACCTTGAGAATTATGGTGGCGTTAAGGAGGCTATTCGTGGTTTGAGCTTTCCTTTTCTAAGGAGATGTGCATTACTGTGGAGGCTATTAAAATCTTCAATGTCAGTGCCCTTTAATTTTGGGGATCGTGTGGCTGGTGGATCATTTACTGTTGCTGATGATATGATAGAACATACGAGGAACTATCTGGAGGAGTTTGTAGAGGTTGAGAAGCTGGAGCAGATTTTCAAGATTCCTTCACTTGATCTTCTTGTTAAGGATGAAGTATCACGTTCTGTGGTGTTGCGATGGCTCCATCATTTTTCAGAGAGCTTCAAAATTCAAAATCAACAGTTTATTTTGTTCTCTACTCCAGCAGTTCCATTTAGGTTGATGCTACTGCCTAATCTCTACCAGGATCTGTTGCAAAGGTTAGTTATAGCAGTCTGTTTGGGAAAAAAAGATGAATTTTTTTTGTGAATCTAATTCAGTTGGGATATGTTTGTGCTCTTAAAGGTATATTAAACAGCACTGCCCTGACTGCGGAGCTATCCAGGACGAACCTGTATTATGCTTATTGTGCGGTAAATTGTGCTCCCCAAATTGGAGAACTTGCTGCAGGTTCATTCCCACTTACGGTAGATCTTTATTTAATAACAAAACTCATAAGATTTTTCATATTTTAACTTTCTTGTCGTAATAAAGGAAAAGTGGATGCCAAACTCATGCCATGACCTGTGGCGCTGGCACTGGGGTGTTCCTCTTAATTAGGGTATGTTTTCACTTTTGAGGTCCCCAAGGATGCTGTGGTTTGTAAATTTGTTTGTTTTCCTTTCGTCGCATCTCTATTTGTTGCATGACAAGCATTCTTTTCTTATTTCAGAGAACTTCAATTTTGCTTCAAAGATCTGCTCGTCAAGCACCTTGGCCTTCCCCCTACTTGGATGCATATGGTGAAGAGGTAAAATTTTTCCTTCCCATACTTGCATAATAAGATCAGGGTCTCTGTGTCTCTCTCTGCTGCACAAAACATCTTTCTGCCTCTTTTGTGTGTACCCGTGTTTATTTGCTTCAGGGTGTGTCAAGTGAATGAACACCTTCACAATTGCTGCCATCTTATCAGATGGGAGGATCGTTGGTGAGACCTGAGGTTTTGGCTCGAAAAATTTGAACTTGTTTACAGATAACCTAACTTTGACACTCTGCAAAGGTCAATTCTTTATGTGCATTGGATCAAAACTTAACTTTTACTCCCAAGATTTGGATTTTATGATAGAAGAGATTCCTTCCTCCTCGTTACCTTTTAGTAAAAGTCTGCAGAAAATGTGGAGTTCATTTCTCTACAGTTGTCAGAACAGATAACCCCCCCCCCCCCCTCCCGCCCTTTCCTCCCCCAACTCTAACAAACAACACAAACAGAATGCAGAGTCAATATCTAGTAATGCACATCTGTTACATTTGGTTCTCTAAATGCTGCAGGATAATGAGATGCATCGGGGCAAGCCATTGTATCTGAACGAAGAGCGCTATGCAGCCCTAAACCACATGGTAAAAGAATGTTTTCCATCTTTTCTGCCTCCACCCACTCCTTTTTCTTCTCTTCTTTTTGTGGTATGTATCAAGCATTGTAGAGATTTTACATTAAAGGAAGGGGAAGAAAGGAAGTTGCATATAATACTGCTACATATATAATCAGAGGATATGAAGGTAAAGCAAAGAGAAAAGGAAGCAAGTTAGTGTTGTCTGTTACACAGATACCTTTGTATCCTGTCTGTTTGTAGGACTAGATGTAGGAATGCAGCATACTTTGCACTGTGAGGAATTGGCTTTTTTAGGCTTTACTTGACTCATGTATTTCACTTAGCCTGCCTCAACGTTAAGTGCAGCGATGACTGTTAGACTATCAGAAATTCTCTATTATTTTGCATCTATAGGTTGGTTTTCGCTGCAAACTGTGCCTAGTTTTGCTATTGCTGCAAAATGGGAAAATGCATGATTAAGGTAATATTTGTTGTACATGCTGATATTCTGCGCTCTTCTCTTCTAGGTTGCTTCCCATGGCCTTGATAGGAGTTCAAAGGTGCTTCGCCAAACAACTATTGGCTCTCTTTTCATGCTTTAGATGGAAGTTCTGTAATATAAACTTACGATTGAAGGTCTGGTATTGTTGGTCTTGGATCACCACAAAATTATGATGTCTTTTTTCTTTTCTTTTAAAATTCCTTTTTTTATGTTCATCACATTTTGGATATTTTGATTCGCTTCTTCATTTCAAGTTGCAGGTAGAATAAAGTTGGGGTCTTCGTTGCAAATTGCCAAAATTTGTATGAGTCTTCAAATCCTAGCTTATTTCTTGCTCAAAGGATGTGGAACTTTGATGTTGATTTGCTGTTGCATCTAAATGTACAGTTCATGAGGTTAGTGTCGAAAATAGTTTCATGCAATTCCTATAATTTTGAGCTTTGGCCTTGTCCTTCATGCAGAATGTTTTCATTCATCCGTCCTTTTTTAATTTTTAGCTTTTTAATACCTTTTGAGTAGGTTATTATGTGACAGAATTTTATATTCTTTCATTCTTCCATGAGATTGTAATTATGAGATAAATGTAAATTATGTTAACCATGGTGTATTTAAAGGCATTTTGGTTACCGAATAAATCATCAGTTGAAATGAGAATTGAAGACGGATAATGTTGAAGACTGCGTCGGTTAATTTACTTGCACCTTTTTCTGCGAATGATTTTGTTTCCTCTGTATCACTCCTTTTTCTTTTCTTTTCAAATAATTTGTCTATGGAGATCTCAATTATTCCTTTTGGCCCATAACTGAATAGAATTTTCTGTCTGTTCCATCAATTAATTGCTTAGGTAATATATGGTGGCTGATGACCTGGGTTTGCTCTCACATCTGCAATTTCTGGTCTGACACTGGCACCTGCACAAATCTTTCATGTTGTATCTGTCATATTGCCTTTCATTCCATCTCATGCGTATGCAATTTTGACTGATATACTGGGCAACCTCTGGGGACTTCTATAGCTTTTGTAGAAGTGGCTATGGCAGTTGACTGCTCTCTTGGATCAATCACATTGATGATGTGTACAGATAAATATATAGTTTGTACATAAAGATTACCTGTTAAGAAGTTACAATGATGCTGTGGCAATATTGGTGTTTTGGACATGGATGTAAATTATTCATCCCCCCCGCCCCTCCTTCCCTTCACGTGTGTACTCCTGTTATTTATTCATTTGATTTTCAAACTGTCTTATTTCTTTGGTGAACTTGTAATATCCTATTCCTCCCACTTGGCCTGGGCTGGCAGAGAGTTACCTTGTGTCATGGCAGGTGGAGGTTATCTAAACTTGGCAGCATTAACTATTCACAATTTCCTCCATATAGTCCTAGAGTGACTATGAATCTAATATAATCTGTCTCAGCAGGTAGAAAATATCCTGAAATTAGAAAATCACTTATTTTGTGTCTTGCCGAGGCGCAACTTAGGGTCAATGGCATGATTTTGCTATGCATACAAAGATATTATTATTAATTTATTAGGTATGTTATTGTTTTTTTTATCATATTATTTTATTTTTTATCTTGTTTTCTTATATATTGTGGTTAGTTTGATTAAAATTATAAATATAGAAGAAAAAAAAAATCTTAATCAAAAAATGACGGTTAGTGTGACGAAGAGTGTATTATGTTAACCTGTTTTGAAACTCCACAATGAGATGCTCATTCATTTCTGTTATTTTGATGAGCCTAGTGCATATACATCTATTTGGGTTAACACGATTTATAAGTTATCATTAAATAATTATTTGTTAAAATTAAAGTTTTTATAAAAAGGTATTTTTATTTATGATTTTAATCAAATTAGTAATAATGACAAGAAAAATAAATTTTAATAATTTATAAATAGTAATAATAACGGATGAGAAAAATTGTAATGCAGTTATTGCATCATGTCATGTTAAAGGTTTGGTGTAGGAAGCCGAAAGGTTTTCTTTATGTGTATAATTGTGACACATCATGGAATTAAATGTTTTGATGAAATGACTAAGAGAAATTTAATATTATGAAAAACATTATGAACTGGTTTTTTTAACTGGGAAGAAGAAACAATTTAAACAATGTTATGGATGATATACTGGTGTGCTTCATTTTTTTTAGATCGTAAAGAGGTCTGGTAGGTCTTTAAACTCAATATTCTGGAAAGAAACTGAAACAGGAGGAGGAGGAAGTGGTTAACGATGTTAAAATATTCAATACTATGATGTGTCACCATTATACACATGGAGAAAACCTATTGGCTCACTGCACTGAAAATTTTCTCATAATGGAGGGAGGGAGTATGACCTACCATTACAAAAGAGACAAGATATCCTGAAAAATTGGTGACATCTTATTAAGACGATTTTGATGTAAAAATTTTCTTCCGCGAGTTAATTTCTGTACAAGATCCATTATATGACGCGACTAATGTTAACCATAAACAAGAAAACCTGAATTTTCACCAGTTAAAGGCAACACGTGGCTTCTTGCACCAATGAGGCTAACTGATTTCATCATTTAGCGGCAAGGAGATAAAAGAGATACGGCTACTGGCTTAGGTGTCTTCACTTTGACCTGCCACCTGCAACTTCTTCCCGAATCAGGGGCTCTACAACCCACAGCTAATTTTAAGAATGTCGGCTTTCACACCTAATCACCCCAGAAAAAATAAATATCAGTTTGTGCAATAATGTACATCATTAGACAAACAAATACACTTTAAGAGACCTGCACATCAGAATGATGTGCGATCAAGAACCTCAGGTGTTTTGACAAAATAAATAAGATCATTTATCCATGTGCAAACATGCAGTTATAAAACTGAGCAATATTCCGTAAGGCATGTGAAGATAGCAAGAAACAGAATCATCTGCATCAACAATCCTTTTAAGTAACTGCAATGCTTTAGAATCTTGACAAGGAATAGAAAAGTAGAAATAGACAACACAATCTGCAGGGCAGAAAAATAAGACTGATCGAATTCTGTCTGTCATCTCCTTTGTGGATGTATGACCGTCTAATTTTCAGTTAATTTAGGCAATAAAACCCAAAGGAAACCTTGAAAATAGATTTAGAATTCAACAATAAATTTTGAAAAATCTTATCCTTCATTCCGAATCTCTAGTTAGTTGTCTTTTACCCTGATCAATCAAGCTATAATACAAGCTCACGGGGAAGCAAAAAAGGGCCTCACACCACCTTCACTTACGCTCGAACTTTGTCCAGTTTCTTTGTGCATACGATAAATGAAAGAGGCAGATGGTAAGAGTGTAAACAACTTGGAAAGAGTGTAACATCCACAGCAAAAAGGAAATGAACAAGTTTCAAAGCAGATCTGAAATATTTATTTTGCCCCATGTGATTGGAAAAGTGATGAGTAACCAAAAAAAAAAAAAAACACACAAGTAAGCTCAGGGAAGCACTTACTGATAGTCTATGTCACGCCCATCTTTGACGTCTGCAAATTGTTCAAGTTTGGAGGGATCTCCTTGATAGTTGAACTACCAGGTTTGGAATTATTGGCACTTTGCTCCCTGTTGAATGAGAACTTCAGCTGCTTCTCCACAGACTTGAAAATGGTAGTTCTTTTGGATCTTAGTCGGTATGGTGGAGATGCATTAAATGTTTTGCCATCATTTAGCTCCACCTCACAAGGACTCTCATTAGAAGATCTCTGGGAACTGTTAGTATGAACCTCGTCAGCCATCCCAACTTTGTTTGAAGATGTAGACGATTGGATTTCATTCTTTCTCTTTCTTAGAATAGAAGGTGTATTTGGGAAGCTTTTCGCTGCAATTTTCAGTATAGATTCAGGAGCTTGCGTGAATAATGCATCACTCACTCTGGGAGGAGTGAAAAAGCTAACTGGTGAGAATGTTGAGCTACAACTAGAATCATGTTGAACCCAACAAATCCTTTGAAAATCTGAATCCATTGGTATAAAACATTCCAATTTGGGTGGTTCATAGTACAAGGTACCATATTCTGGAACTGGAGACTGAAATGATCTCTCAGGGACTTCATATTCACCAATCTCATTATGCATTCTGCAATGGTCAAACTTGTGTGCTGGTTCAGGATCATTTTCTACAGTATTTACTTGAGATGAAGGCTCCTCATACCTTACACCTGCAGAACCATCAGGATCATTTTCTAGACAACTAATTGAAGCATCAATATGTCCTGATGAAATTGTCATCTCTGTGGTATCTTTACAGGCTACTTCTAGCTTACATCCATCCACAGTTCCTGGTGAAGCTAGCACCGTCAAACCTGATCCTCTAGTTGAGCTATCAAGCAAGTTTCCAGTGGAACTGATCGTGTTTAAATCTTTGGAACCATTTTGAAGACCATTTTTAGCAACCGGTGGAAGGTTTCCAGTAGCCAAATAAAAATCTAGCTTTTTCTTCAGAGAACTATTCCAGTGATTCTTGATTGCATTATCAGTCCTGCATCATTTTCAAGCTTTCAAATTGAAGACACTCAAACTCCAGTATGGTTTGCACCCACATTCAACAAGGAACACTTAACAAGACTCAGTAGTACAGTTTCCAAGAGCACTTAACAGTATCATTTCACCCTTTTTTACTCCCACATCAGAAGGAGCAGAGATTTTGACTTACTCTGCAATGAAGCAGGACTTTAGACAAATCATAATATTTTTGGTAAAGCCACCAGCATATTGGAACCCAAAGAAGTTAGTTTGCCCTTCAAATCAGAAATCATCAAATATCCGAAGTCTTCTTTTCACAGAACATCCTAGTCTTGTATTCCAAAGCAGAATTCCTATCTTATTTATGATTAAGATAATGCCTATGAAGAATGGTTCATTTATTCCAGACAAAAAGGGGGGAAAGCAAATAGTAGATCTGAATATTTACCTCCCAGGTAGAACCTTGGCTATTTCTGCCCACTTGTTTCCATAAACCCGATGAGCATTCATGAGAGCTAGTTCCTCTTCCAATGTCCAAGCGTCTTTCTTTATGCTAGGATTTAAATGATTGTGCCATCTGAAGAGTTCCAAAGAAGTCCATATAAAGAAACAAAGGAAGAGCTAAAGTACATAGTTTTATCAACAGGTTGATGGTAACCAGAAATATTGCATGGATGACATGACCATCATATCAGCATAATCAATATGCATTTACTCGTCTGTTTGCACTTGTGTGCATGTGCAGCCAATGCACTCTGGAATAATTAATCCATTGGGAAAGTACATGTCAAATGCAACTGGGAATTATATCATTTATTACCTCTCACGACACTGTTTTCCAATTCGACCTGGTAATGACTTGGCAATGACAGACCACTTTGTGGGCCCATATTTTGATACCAGTTGAACAATTTTCTCATCTTCCTGCAACCAAATAAATGGAATTTTCAGCTGATACAAGAGGGTATTCATCAAGATAAGACATTTTGACTAAAAAGTTCAACAGATATCAAGAAAAAGTCAAATAAATAAATTGAACCAACCTCTTGGGTCCATGGTCCCTTGACAAGTTCTGGATTAAGAACTTTTTGCCATCGGTGAAGGCACTGTACTTCTGATCTATCTGGGAAGAATTCAGCTGCATAAATTGTAATGTTAAACACTATCATAGATATTCCTTCAGTCTTGCCAATTAAAAGTGCAGTTACTGAAGCAGTTTTGCTTTTTCTAAGCAGTTTCCCACTCAACTAAAGTGCATCCAGCATTTCCTCCAAATATAACCATAATCTTATATTTCTACCCTGTATAAGGATAGATTTACATGTAATGTGTGTTAAATCATGCAAGTCTGTGGACATTCACCCAGAAATGGTTGTCATGATTAGAAGGTGGGAGATCATCTAATGTGAATTTTGTGGACACATGCTCAACATAGGGATTTGAGTGAGGACGGTGAGCATTAGAACTTTCAGGTTGATCTAAATCATCAAAGTCATCGGGCATTTGGACATCAAGAGGATGTGGATCGGGATGAGGGGCCATCATAAGCAAATCAAACTGTTTAAATGAATCAAACCTTGGTACTTCGACTGGAATCAGTATCAGAATCATAACAGGTGGGTAAATTTGGTGTAGAAGGGGGTCTACTAAACATACGTAATTTCTAGTCTAAAAGAAATGATGCACAGAAAACATCATCTTTTAAGTAAATAATGATAATCTAATAATGTAGATCAACAGAATGAAGATAATTACCTATTTTTTTCCAGCACTTCCCTTTAAAAGCTGCAACAGCTCTTTTCAGAGTATTATCCTGGTAACAAATTAAAGAACTTTTAGTTGATTACTATCCTTAAACCTCAACATCAACCAAAACTGCATCAGAAAACTAACTTATTAGAAGGAACAGGAAATAAATGCTAAAAGGAAGTTGGATTTTCAAAAAAGGAAGGTCTTTGATCAACATCCAAGATACATAAGCAAAAGAAATGGTCAGGGGAAAAAATACTAAATAAAGAATTCCACACTCCCTATCCCCCAACTGCCCCATGAATGTTACTTACCTCCTCCGGTGTCCAACCACCTTTTGCCCTCCTAATTGGCCCAGTTGTCCTCCTACAAATTTTAAAGTGCATATGAACAGATTGATCGTGTTTATAATAAGAATCATAAAACCTAATCAATTGAACTGTATATCAATAAACAACAACAAAAACCAGCCTAGCAAAGGTGTCAGTGTTTTAGGAGTCAAAGAGAAATTTCACACTTAAGTTCACAGAGCCTCATTATTGATAGTTTCTTCTTCATCTTAACATAATATTATGTCACATGCAAATCCACTTTAGCTGAATTTCATTAGAATATTTTTATGTACACTTCTTTTTTGATACATTTCTTTGTCAGCATCTACAGTATTACAAGTAAATAATTAGAAAATTATTTCAGACAAGCTTTAAATTATTACACAAAAACGAATCATTAATGGAGAGAAAATGGTAACACTTTTACTTTATGAAATGAACAGAACTCAATGATCTCACGAATTCTCTTGTGTCTCTTTATTCAAACCTCAAAGATTGCTAAAACAATCTCTTCTATTTTACACATTATTAAAGAAAGTATTGGATGGTGCCCAAACTTTCTGAAGACAATTAAACTTTTATCTAGTTATATTATGAGGCATGTTCTTTCACCAATCATTTTTGAGTAGGTCTAAGCCTTGCATGTGGTTACTATTGCTCCATATTAAAATCTGTTAAAATTGAATCTATGCCATAATCTTAAGATTCCAGAAAGCAAAAATGATATTTTGTAAAAGTGAATCAGAGATTCCAAGTTTCCAACATACCTATTCATTATAAATTCTTACTTTCCATTAGCATTGAAGATGATATAGTTGTTAACCTGAGTATTCATTTTAACGTAACAAACATAGCCTTACACATCTGTCATATAATATTCTTGTTGAATCTTTTGAAAAGTTCACTGCCAGAAGTGCCTTTCACAAAATTACCCAGATTAAACTTTGACGAAGACACCTAAATGCACTAAACCAAATTAAATCTGTCATTTCATAACTGCTTTCATGAGTTATAGAATCTATTAGATTAGAATTGCACTGACAGCTGCCCTTCATGAATGGAAAATCCAACTAATTACACCAATAAATCATATCCATGTAGAAACTTAATATCCAATAAGATGATGTCATACCATGATTTAATGTACAGAATGTGAAACAAGTCCTGGTGACATATAAAGACATAAAGTTCTCTTGTATTTTAAAACGTTAAAATATATTTCAAAGATTGAAATGGCAATAAAACAATACCTCTGAGATGGTGATGCAGGGGTGGGGCTACCAATCCCTGGGGACTTAACAGTTACACTTCCACTGTTTTCAGAAACAGATGAACTCGAAGCAGCTGCGATTTGCTTATTCTCGAAACAGTGCTCCTCTTTCACCTCAGCCATCAGCCGCATTCAGACCATCACCTTCAGAACCAAAGTTGTATAAGGAAAAAATGGAGGGAAGAGAGAAAAAAGAAGAATAAATTCTCTCGTCCACAACCACTGACCACTAAATTCATATAAATAACCAAAAACCTTCAATCCAGTGCCAGGGATTCATCAAAAAGGAATAGGTGAAGAAAACCGGCTTCAGCATAGAGAACGAAAATCCTAATCACAAAACCTATTGCCGAAATTCATCTCAAAATCAATAAATTAAACTCAATTCAGATCTCAAACAACAATTTTCCGATCAAAACTTGATTCACAAAACCTCAATCATACTCCTTCATAGTAAGACAATTCCATCTTCGTCATATCATAAAGAGTTAAAATTCAATAAACAAACACAAAGTTGGCTAAACAATCAGATAATAGCATGGTTAGACAAAAATCATAAAAAAAATTATAAAAAAGCGGTTGAATTTTCTTCCAAGAATCCTAACGAAAACCCTCACCTCTAAGTGGCGGGAATTCAACTCGAGCTCATCGAAAACTAGAAGCCCACAAAGGAGAAACCACACAGCTTCTTGAGAGAGAAAGGGTGAAACAAGATTTGAGCTTTGGTTCGAAAAAACCTTGCCCGTTGAACAATACTGGAGAGAGAGAGAAAGAGAAGCTGTATATCTATATTAAAGTAATTTTCGTATATAACGAATATCACCGACGGTACCGTTTATCTTCCGTTGAGTCCTGTCCCCTCCTTTTGCCCCGAGAGGAGAGCAGATGGAAATGGAACATTCTCTCCGTTATAACTGCTGTTAAACAGTTTCCCGTGTACGTTAGGAGACCAAGTTTGAACCTCAAACGGCACACTACCCTCTTCATAGGTGGGATTTGATAAATTGGAAGTGTCTTCATGGGAATCAGTTGTGTCCCATCATTTTGGACTGTTGGATTTAGATGAACGGCTCAAGATTTGACACCAATCTGATGATGACCTGTTTTGTGTGCTCGGTAGCGATATCTCTAGGATCGTCTAATTTATTAGGGCATTCTACATCGGAAAAATTGGGAAGCATCATATGTTCGATAATATAACGCACAAATTAAGGGATATATTATATATTTATATTTCAAAATTTGGAGGGAATCAAAATATTTTTGACTTTTGAGTTTGCAAAATCGAAAATAACACTTTAACTCGGAAAAAAAAATCCCAGAACATAATATTTATTTATTGATGTTATATTTTGTTTATTATTTTCTCCATACAAAATTAAATATTTTTATTTCTACTTTTTTATGAAACAACATAAGTTTTCAAAAACTGGTTCGAAAACATATAAAAATTGAAAGTGAACTATTTTAAATAAAAATTTTGTTTATTCCATACCAAAAAATTTAACTACCTTATTCATTTTTTAATTGTTTCTAAATATCCTAACTAAAGTGCTTATTATAGTTAGCATCCATATTCAGTTGATATAAGGGATTAAAACAATTTATTTAATACACATCATTCACTATGTTCTTAAAACAAATATAAATAAATTAATTATATATATAAATAAATATATTTATATATATATGGATTTGCTAGGGTGCGCTCCGGAACGCACCTTAATGAGCGCTCCAACCGTTACCGTAATAAAATTCTTGCTTCACTTAGTTGGCTGCATGAGCACTGTAGCAAGAATTCCATTACGGTAACGGTTGGAGCGCACCTTAGCAAAACCGTATATATATACGGATTTGCTAATGCGCATTTCAGAGGGCACCTTAATGCGCGTTCCAACAGTTACCGTAATAGAATTGTTGCTCCGTTTGATTGGCTGCATGAGCACTGAAGCAACAATTCCATTACGATAACGGTTGGAGCGCGTATCGGAGCGTGCCTTAGTAAAACCGTATAAATATAATATATATATATATATATATATTTTCAATAAGAATCCTCTAAGGGGAACAAAGTTACAAAACAAGAACATGACCAAAGATTTTTTTCATAAAAAAGTATATATATATATATAATAATATCTTAATTTGATGGAATATTTTCTTTTATTATGATTGAATTTTTATTTTAATCAATTAAACCATTAGATTGACCGATTTAAACCCTTTGACATAATAGAAATTGTTCGTGTGATTTGTCATTAATTTATATCAAGTTTAAATTATCCAAACTTTTGTTGTATGAATTTATTAAATAACTAGGTGAATACCTTTGCAATGCATGGTCCATAAGATAAACGATATTATTTATAGGTTAAATGTATTAAATTTTAAGTATTATTGTAATATTTATTTGTTAATTTATGTATACATATTATAATAATAATTTGTTGGTGACCTTTAATTATAATCTAATTTATTTTGAAATAACAAGGAAAAAATTAAAATGTATAATATAGTTGAATAGAGATTTTTGATACAATCCTTTAATTATATGAGTTATAAATAATATAAATAGTATATAAATATTTTTTAAAAAAATTTACAAAAGTTTCGAGAAAGGGTATCCTTCGCTTATAAATAATTTGGTCATATCAAATTATGATTTCATTTATAAAAATTTTTGTAAAAAATTCAAACAAATGTATAAATAGAAAAATTGAAGAGCCTTTGAGTAAATATTATCTTTTTCTTAGTTATGGATATTATTTTTTTATACAAAAAAATTAAAAATCTTATAAAAAACAGAATAGTCAAATTAAAATTTCAAAATTAATAGATAAATAAGAAAATTGTTGGAGATTGTGAATTTGGTATTATTAATTTAATATTTTTTATCGTAGTTATTGTTATTTTAATGTAATATTATATATTTCTTATATCTTATATAATTCAGGTGGAATAAAAATTCAATAGTGAATTTAAAGAGTTTTTGAATAAATATTATTTTTATTAATTATGAATATTTCTCGTTTTTATACAAAATTTAGTAATCTTATAGAAAAATGAAATAGTCAAAGAATTTAAAACTAATAGATAAATAAAAAAAATTCAAAAATTCTTGGTACCTCCAAATCACAAAAACATTTGATTTGGAATACTCTTATGAACTAAGTTATTAGTATGTTGGCAGATGTCTCTACTTTTATATAGTAATTTAATAAATATATATGATTCGATGTATAATGAATTTATGTATTGACTGACTGAATAAAAAAAATTAAAATATAATTTGCAAAACTTTAATTAAAAATTTACAAATTTTCTAGTTCAAAATAGGTTTAAAATAAAATTTAAAAGCCTTAAAAATTATTGGGGAAATACAGTTGGTTTCTTTGGCTTCTTTGCTTTCACCAGCCAAGGGTGTCAAAAACTCCATTCAGTGGACACAATTGGTGTAGTAATCGGGTCGGGTAAAGTACGCACAAGAGCATCCCGGCAGGCAACAGGGTTCAGACACACAAGCGCTACAACAAATTCAAAAGTTTGAAACTCTTCTTAAAACGGTCACTGCCATCAATTTCTCCTGTCTTCTCCATCCATTCTCGAATTTCATTTCTTTTTTTCATCATTGAATTCTTGTTTCCAATGGCAACTAAAGTGGAGGGTTCTTCAAAGATGTCCCAGAAAGAAAAGTCCTCCACTTCCTCAAATTCAAAGATCTCCTACTCCCAAGGGCCTCAACCAAGTTCAGAATCAAAAGTCAGAGTCGTTGTAAGAGTTCGCCCCTTTCTTCCAGTAGAAATTTCCCAGAAAAATGGCAATCCCATATCTTGTATCTCTGTTCTTGATTCAGAACTTGAATATTGTGATGAAGTCAGAGTACACCTCAAAGATCAAGAAACTAGGTGACTGACTATACTTTTCGTTCTTGGGTTAGCTTTTTTTTTTTTGGTTCCTTTTTCAAAATTCTCCTTAATTGGTGAACCAATTATATGGTTGTTTCATCTTGAATGTAGTCGGAACGAGTGTTACAAATTGGATTCCTTTTTTGGAGAAGAAGATAACAGCATCAGTAAAATTTTTCAGAAAGAAGTGCGGCCCTTGATTCCGAGAATCTTTCAGGGCTGCAATGCTACTATCTTTGCTTATGGTGCTACTGGAAGTGGAAAAACTTACACCATGCAGGTTACAACTTACACATTGAAATCATATCTTTCATTTTATGGTTCACCCTTCATGTCAAACTTCTTTATTTTACCTTTTCCCTCTAGTAGCTAGAGTTCTTATTTTGAAAGTGAAATTCAATTCTCTATACAATCTACCCACCCAGCTCAGTAAAGAGAGGAATTTGAAGCCATCATAGTGAAAAGAAGCATTTCATAGCTGCATTATATCAGCTGTTAAACATGTCATTGGGTCACTAGTTGCAGCATACTTTTACATTCCTGTTTGAAATGAAGACTTGCGTAAATTAAATTCGCTTAGAACTTTTACCATCTCTAGATTTAAGAAGTGAACATTTCTATTGCCTATTTTATAATTTCCATTTCGCTATGGCTTCTTTTTTTCTTTAGCTGTTATAACTATTTACCGAAAAAGCTGTTTGACAATTTGAAAAATGTGATTTTATGTTCAAAAGTTTGATAACTGGAGGCTAGTCATGGAAAATATCGGATGCATTTCAGGGTACTGATGAGCTTCCGGGTCTGATGCCACTTGCTATGGCCACCATTCTTTCATTGTGTCACCAAACAGAAACTACTGTAAAGATCTCATACTATCAGGTCTACATGGATAGGTGCTATGATCTTTTGGAACTTAAAGAGAAGGAAATTGCTGTTTTGGATGGCAAAGATGGGCAAATTCATCTCAAAGGATTAGCTCAAGTTAATGTCCATTCAATAGCTGAATTCCATGAAGTGTTTTCTTGTGCAATCCAGAGGCGGAAGGTTGCACACACGGGGATCAATGATGTTTCCAGTAGGAGCCATGGGGTTCTCGTGATTTCACTTTCCAGCCATTGCAATGTTGGTTCTGGGGATGTTGTTATTGGAAAGCTGAACCTCATTGACTTAGCAGGTTTTCCATCATTAATCTCTAGACTACTGTTAAACGCGAAAGAAATGAAGCTTAAGTCTGTGATTTTGATAAAGAATTTTTATCCAATCAGGAAATGAAGATAATAGAAAGACAGGCAACAATGGAATTCGTCTCCTGGAGAGTGCCAAGATCAACCAATCCCTCTTTGCCCTTTCAAATGTGATCTATGCACTGAACAATAATGCACCTCGTGTACCTTATAGAGAAAGCAAGTTGACACGTATATTGCAGGATTCTCTTGGTGGAACAAGTTCTGCTTTGATGGTTGCTTGTTCGGTAGGGGTTTTGACTTATGTTGTTTGGTTGAAAACTCAGGCTCAATTCTAACACTGTTCCTTTATTAGAATCCCGGAGACTATCAAGAATCTGTCCATACAGTTAGCTTGGCTGCTAGGTCCCGTCAAATTTCTAATTTTGTGTCTTCAGCTCAGAAAAGAGATACTCCAACAGAAAAAATTGACATGGAGGCAAAGCTACGTGCTTGGCTTCAGTCCAAGGGTAAGACCAGGAGTGTTCAACGAATGAATGGATTTGGATCTCCACTAATGAGCAAAACCCCTAATTGTGTAATCTCATCAAAAAAGCAAAACACATTTTGGAGCTCTACGAAGCCAAAAATTGTCACCAGCTATTCAGCAAAGAGGTTTGTTAGCAAAAAATTACTTAACCTTGTGGTACTACCATCAATGTTGATTCTTACAGGCAGTCATTTTAATTGTAGGGTTCAAAAAGCAGCTTGCAGAAACTCATTTAATTATGGGACTCTTGTAGATTCAGCTATGGAGGTAAGACCAAAAAAACTATCTTGCCAATAATTAGACTTCGTTAATTCAATAGAAGACACCCAGGCTGAGCATATTATCTAGGCAGAATGGAAACAATGAACAGAAGCAAAGATGTATGCAGAAAGGTTTCTTTATGCAAATTGGCATTTGTAGGACACTAAAACTTCATTCTGTGCAGATCATGCTGAGTACATATCCTAGTCATAATTTGGTAATCTTACACTTCGTAATTGTGACACTTTTTTTTGCTATTAATACAAGGATCCCCTTATTTGTGAAAAAGATAAAAATGAAAAAGGATTAATCATTATCCTAGTTATATACAATGTTTTGATTAGTCCTTCTGTTGTCCAAGCAAAGCTCTTTGGGCATACTATCTAAGCAGATGGGAAAAAATGAACAAATTAAAGACGTGCAGAACTGTTGCATTATGTAAGTTGGCATTTCTATGACAAACTTCATACTGCTCATCAATCATCGTGCTGAATACACCACTAGCATGCTCATAATGATTAGCCTGCAAATAAGACATGTAAGATTTTGTATTTAATCCTTTTGTTGTCCAAGCAAAGCTTGTTTAGGTATACCAGAAAAATAGTCATGAAAGATTACAGTAATGTTCAAGTAGGTTCATATAGTTTTAGAGGTCAAGAATGAAATTGTTTTCTATTATCTAAGCAAGTAAAACTCGAAATAAAATTACCCTTTTTTTTCTTTTTTTTTAACATTTCACAGGATCAAGACCTTGCTGTAAAGAGAACAACCAAGGAAGAGTTTGAGGTTCCTCTTGACAAGGTTGCACTAAAATCAATTGCCACTCTGCAGGGTATTATACTGCCACTTCATCTGATCCATACGACTTCTGTTTATGAAAAAAATACATCCTGACCATACACACAAGATCACAGTATACAAAGAGTAAAAGAATTTGTTACTGTGTAGATGAACCAGCAACTGGAGAAGAGAAGGTGGCAACCTCCAAATGTTCTACTGCATTGTCCCCACCTAGTGAGAATATTAGAGCTCCATGCAGTCCCTTGAGAAAAGTTCTTACTCCAATTAACTGCAACACAAATGCTGAAAACATGTCATCAGAGGACCAACTGAACCTTTGCTTGCCTGATCCAAAAACTCCCAAGACGCCCTTTGTTGCAAATGGTGCTGATAACAACTGTGACGGGATAGGAACACCACTTGACAAATTTAATATACAAAGTTCTAAAGTAAAGGTATCCTGTGAAATTGACATTATGGTATTATAATCTTGTTTTTTATTTGAGGTTCGATTATTATTTTCTTACAATTGAATCACTGGACAGAACTCTCTTGTTCATGAATATATCGAGTTCTTGAATACAGCGAGCAGGTAAGTTTGTGATCTCATTTCTGTTTGCTCTCTATCCTTTTCACTCTCGAAACTTAATGACATGTTTGCTTCAGGGAGGAACTATTGGAGTTAAAGGTATATAGCTAGGATCAATCAACTCTTTGATGTCAAACACATGTTCTGGCAACTTAATTTCTGATAGCAACCATTATGCTTATGCAGGGAATTGGTCACAAAATGGCTGAGTACATAATTGAGCTCAGAACAACAAGCCCATTAAAATCAGTAAGGAACTGTTGTTTGTTGTTTACACTAAACAGAACTGGCAAATGTATTGATCGATCCATTTGAATAATGCAGCTAAATGATCTGGAGAAGCTAGGCCTTTCAACAAAGCAGGTAAACGATAACAACGTTTTCAACCATTTTGCATTTGTTATCTTTTGATCTAAAGGAGCCTGCATTTCTAGAATGGCATAATAATTGGTGGTTTCAATCACAACAGGTGCATAACATGTTCACCAGGGCTGCAACTGGTGTATTAGGATCAATTGCATTGATCTAGCTTCTAGACCTTGCTGGAGAGAGTGAGAATTTCCAGTTTTCTTCATAGCAATATCCTCTATTGTTATTGTTGTTGTTGTTGTTGTTGTTCTATAACTTAACTGGATTGTTCAAGTTAGTGTCATTTCACTTACGCCTCTTCTCCTGGCTAAGATCAACTTGGAAATACATGTAACAGTACGAATTGTTTTCTTTGCCCTCCCCGGAACGGATTTATTATTTTCCTTTCTACATTAATTTATATAGCCCATCAAGCCTGAAGATTTTCTTGTTTTTCCCATTTTACCACCCATTTGTTGTTATAAACCATGGACTATAAATAAATAAATAAAGGAGAGAGAATGTAAACAAATACTATGTACTTATTTTGCTTTGGTGAATAGCGAGCAACTGTCCGTCTCAATATGCAAAGAAAACTACAAATGTTTAGGTTTTACATAGCAATAGGAATATAGCATGCGAGTGAAAGTCAAATCCCGTGGGCCCCAATGGGTGACAAAATAAAATGTTTACCATAGATCATACAAAAAATCATTTTACAGGATGTAACAATTAATTTCGAGATATGAATATTTAATTTTAAATAGATATTACATGAAATTATTCCTTTTATTAATTTTATACTTCCTCTATATTTCATCTTAACTAATTTGCACAAATTTTAATAAAATTAATTAATTAAATTTATTTTTCACTTAATAAATTAAATGGGAGCGAGTATTATTAAGATGAGAAAAAGAATAAAAACACTCAATAGGATTAAAAATATATATAATTATATAATATTAATTGTAAAATGATTTATTTATATTTAAAATAACGATAAAGCAGCAGCAAAATCGTATGTAAATGATTTCTCAAAACATGGCAGAGTAGTGTGACAGACCAAAAAAAAGGGGGGGAGCTGCTTCGGAACAGGAAATTCCTGCAATCTCCAGTCCGTGAGTTTTTCCGGTCAACAGTAACCGCAGCCATTCACATGCTAACAGATTGTTCGTTGTTGGCAAGGAAAAAGTGAGCCGGTTGATTTGTTCAAAAACTGGATGAACCAATTTAGCAAAATTGATTGAGAGCTTGGTTTCAAGCACATAGTGTTCGTCTTATGCCTTACCCCCCTTTTGTTAACTCACAGAATTTAGCCCTTGCAGTGGGTAAACTTATCCAGTTTGTCTTGTATGGGAAAGTTTTGTTGGTAACTTGGAACTGATTTTTTTCTTATATTCAAGAATGGTTCCAGTTTCGATGATAATACCATTGGTTGCTAAAGGTTTTTCTCTAATCCAAAAGGAGACAGGAACAATAATCAAGATAAGCAGAGAAACCCAATTAGACACATAAACTTACTACTATATTACCATTATACACGGAGGACACAAGAGCCGACACAAGAAACCATGGCTAACTTATTTTCAGGGGTACACTACTAGCAAGACACAAATCCCCATCCTCGGATGGGAAAGGTTCAGATAGTCACCCCTGCTTACAGACACACACACACACACGAAAACGAGCTATATAATTCTAGACATCTCCATCAGAAAAGTCATCGATTCTGCTGAGGCAAATTTTGAGGAACACCGCCTCATTTGTTGCAAGTACAGGGGTTGCACTTGCAGTCAGATCCGCACTTGCAGCCTCCGTTCTCGGCAGCAGCCTCTCCCGTTTCAGCATCAAAGTAACTGTGTCACAAAACAGCCATTTAATTCACAAGGAATCCAAACGCAATTAGTTATCGTAATCATAGATATCAAAATTCTGTTATGACAACATACTTCTTCTCGGGAGTAACGCCAACGATCAGAGTCTCGGTAGTTGTTCTCTCGGTGTAGCTCAAATCGGGATACATCTTGCATCTGCAATGACAATTTCAAGATGATTAGAGAGGAACACACGACTTATAATTGATCCACCACAAAGAAAAATTCCCATGATTTTGTTCTCTTCTTCAGATATTCAAAATCACGTCCAAGAACAAACAGCAAACATTAACCATGTACCAAAATCCAAAATCAAGGACAAATCAGAGAAAATCGGAAACAGGAACGTGCGAGGGCGAAATGACACGCAGAAAAAATGGAAGGAGAAAGCCTACCCGCCACAGCCACTGCCGCACTTGCAGCCCGTACCACAACCACAGTTTCCTCCGCAGCAAGACATTTTCAAAGGGACAAAGAGCTTTGAAAACGGAAGATTCACGAAATTCGAGAAAAGATGAGATATGCGATCAATCGATCAACGGAAGCTTGTGAAAACAGAACCGAGTACAATGGGAACGGCCGTGACCAAAATTTATAGCAGAAGGGGAGACGATGGGGTGTGGATATCATCCGTCCACGTGGAATGATCATACCGTGAACGGTTTTATATCGAGAGAGGCGGGTCCCACCTGTCGACCCGGAAATTATAGTTACATTTACGTGGGGGGTATAATCTGGTCTGTGTCTCCTAACATGCACCGCCATGTTTAAAGGTGGAGATGGTGTTATTAAATTACTTTCGGTAAAATAATTATTTGGATATGTATCAAATCAAATCCACTTTGGTTGTATGTACGTTAGTGACGTAGTGATGAAATATACATTTACCAAAAGAATTTAATAAAAAAGTCGAGAGGTGATTTTTTTTAAAAAAAAAAACCTTAAAATTCTCTCCTCAAACACTTTCCGCGTAGCAATTACATTGTTGGTTTATTTTAATAATCTATAATACTAACATTAAATTAACAATAATTCCATATTATTAAATACGCTCTGTATCCGAAATTGAATGTCTCGTTTTGATTTATATAGATTTTTAAAAAATAAGTTGATTTAATTCATTTTAAACTTAATCATATTAATTTTTTAAGAAAATTTTAACTAATTTAAGAATGGGACATTTATTTCATGACAATTTAAAATAAAAATATGGATATTTAATTTCAAATGGAGGAAGTAGTATTCAACAATTATTATTGTTCGTGGAATTGAAATCTATATAAATCTTAAATTCAATAACTAACGTGTGATAGTATAACTTAATTCATGGCATCATGAAAATAACAATAAAAAAAAATGTATTGAATCATCTATATTTATTAACATTTTTTTTTTTTAATTGTGATAATCCCTTCAATTTTCTGATTTTTCCCTATTAATTTATTCAATTTATAAGGATAATTGAAAGGTTTATATAAAATGTTTTCCACATAGCAATTTTTATGGTTTTCTTCCTAATGCTAAGATTTTTTTTTTTTTTTTCCAGAATGGGAATATGATTTTGACCATTTTAAATGAACTACTAACCGGAATGCTCTAGAATGACTCCGACAAATACAATTATTGTTTGGCCACGGAACAACAAAATTATCTCAAAATGATTTTTTAAGGTTTTTTCTAATTAAGTTTATAGTATTATTTTTGTTAGAAGTCATCAATCATTATCCAAAGTTTTTGACTTCGAAGAAGGCGATTTTCCATCTACCCACATGTCAAGCTGAGTGCTGTGCATTTATATCCACAAATCTTTTAGGATTGAATGGGAATTTTGAAAATAAATCTTGAATCAGCGATTGACGAGAATAAATGAGAAATTATTGATGATCGGAAAATAGAGAGAATTAAGAGAGGGGTGGAAGGAGAAAGAAAAAAAATATCATGATCTTGAGATGGACTTGGGAAATGTGAAGCGTTTTCTGATCATTGTCAATTTGAAGTCTCCTCTCATGTTAGGGTCTTATTTGATGATTTACATGTTGCTTAGCTTTGATTTTCGATATGGGATTTTTTAATACTTCTTTTACGTCATATTATACATCATTCGCTATAAATAAATTATCATGTAGCAATGATTTTTCTATTCATGAAATTTTTCTGCCCCTAAAAATTGATTTTTGCTGATGATATTTTAAATCATAAGTATAGGTATTCTTTTTTTGACAATTTATATTTTCATTACTATAGATAAATGCATTATTTACTAAAAAGTATTTCCATCACTATAAATTGTTTATTCTAATAGAAAAATATATGAGTATATATACTTATTTATTGATAGATAAAACTAACAATGCTATAGAACTTAAAAAAAAAAAAAAAAAAATTGGGCTTTTAGCCCATTTGATTCCACATGTTTATACCAAACTATAGTATGATCCCATAAATTTTTTTTTAGCAATTATGGTTCCTCAATTTTTTATTAACAGCCATTATGGTCCCACAAAAATGATAACATTTTATCACTATATGATAACGTTTTAGCGGAAAAATTTTTAATATCATAATTACAAAATGTTAATATCAAAATCTAATCAATCATTTAAAAAAAAAATTAGATGCATTTGGATTAATAAACCCAAATAAATTAACTGGACATGATTCCAAAGTGTTTTTTTCTAGAAAAAATGATAGTTGTGATCAAAATGACTGTTCATAATATGTTGAGGGATCATAATAGTTATTCATAATATGTTAAGGGACCATGATGGCTGAAAACAAACTTGTGGAACAAAATGGACTAAAAGCCCAAAAAATTATATCCATCAATCTCACATTTCTTCCTGAAACTTTTGTAAGAGAATTTATTTTTTATATAAATGTATGAATATATTATTACTTTTGAGATTAAGTAAATAATAATTAATTTCGTCATTAATTTGACTTTATCTTTGATTAATTAATATAAATAATATGTTTTTTATATTTATTAAATAATTAAATATAAATTTGAATATAAAAAAATCATAAAAAAAAATATTTTTGCTGACATAACTCACATAGTTTAGTATAGAAACTTTGGTACTTTACTCAGTTTATTACATCGGTATAGAAAATGTGATACTTTAATAATGGATTTTGAAAATTTTTCTAATAGAAATATGTCATCAAATAATATATCTTATTTTATTTTATGATAAAAAAGATGGTATAAAACACGGGCTAAAATGTTCCTAATTGTAATTTTCATTTCATATAGTTATTATTGATGACTTAGTGGAAATCCAAGTGGAATATTTAATCCTAAATGAGTGGAGTATAAGATTTGAAAAGATATAATCCATACAATAATTTTTCTTTACAATAATATTCATGATTATTACTCATTTCATCATTATTTATAAGTCATGTAAATTTTTTTTCCACTAATTATAAGTTTAGTTTATTTGGTATTTTATTATTATTTTTTAATCATATTATCCCTATCTTTATCTCTTTTTCTAATCATTAGGTTAGATTGATTAGAACGATAAATTATAAAAGTTTTATAAATAAATATATAATTTTGATAAAATGCTGTGGGTGACTTATAAATAGGATCGAGTGGTAAAACAAACTTATCACCGTCTTAAAATCAAGATTCCCATGGACTTGTAGAGTTGTCATTTTGCTCAGCCTATGAGTTTATTTTGCCGGTAACAGTTGCTCAGTTTTTTTTACCGGAAGGATTCACCGGTCCATTTTGTCATAAAACACGAAACATGTCAGAGCATCATCATCCGGACTCCGGTCATGCGCCGGGAAGAGATCAGAAGAAGAAAGTCTACCGTAACCACAAATGAAAAGACAGTCAAAGCATCCCGAAGACATGAAATGATCAGACCTAAAAGCTCTGGTTCTTGATTGACAAAAGCAATTGTTAAGTGCTAAAAGAATATATCTTTAGGAAGATAAACTCTCTCTTCTCTTCCCAAAAACCAATCCTTTTCTTCTGAGAGGAATTCATATTATTTGAGATTCTCTAAACAATTGGAGTAGAAAAAGAATGGCATACAGTAATTGATAGCAACAAAAGTGCCATTTTCATTTAAAAATGAAATTAAAATCTGGGATGTAAATGGAGGAGGATATGATTCCCCTTTTCTCTACCACCACATGGGGGTGTTCATTACCAGGGACCTACACCAATCTTTTCAACGTTCTGAAATAACCCTTCATATGTAGAGAGGAAGAAGATATATCAAGACAGAGTGACAATCCTAACTATCTGCAATTCCTGAAATGTTCTTTGCCCTTCATCTTCATATTTTGTGAGAAAAGCAGACAAGAACTGGACTAGCCACGGTAGTACCACTGTACCAGAACGAGAGTAGTATTACCAGCACAGCATTATTGTTTTTTATCATGAATGGCCATTGTTCTTGAAAGTGAACAATGGCTTTACCGTAGAAGGGGACACATTTAACAATTTTTTTTTTTTAATTATAAAAAATGAAAAAGAAGAGTTGGTTTAATAAATGTGAGTCAATATTCGAAGCCCCTTTCTCTTGTCAAATCACCGCACTGCAGAGGTCCAGCCATTTTGACCGAAAAAGATAGAAAGGGATGGATAAAACGTCTGTGTTCAAAAAAGAAAAAAGACAAGTAGAGAAACTCAATGAAATCTATTGAAGGACAAGCAGCCCTGTTTTTGAACGAACCGTGTGAACAAAACAGAGGATGAGAAGACAATGTCTGTACATTAGGAGAGGATTGCCATTGAAGAAATGGAAATGAAAAAGAGGTATCATAAAAAATTCCCAGAGGACTTCACCGATTGATTAGAACAAACAAAACTAGAGTAGTTGTTAACAGCTGCCACTGTCATTTCCTGAAGGGCCAAGTTTTGCCTACTCGGGCCGGGCCTCATTCCTCCTGCCCATTTGACCCTCTTTTTTGAGATGCCAAATAGTGGTGGAGTGGATAATTTTAACATTCAATTTGGAACAGAAAAGAGTATCATATGGTAAATGTTATATATGTAGAAATATCAGCTCAGCTCCTTTCCCTTGTTAAGAGCTTTGGCACTTCCAGTGAAGAACTTCTACTAAGCCATATGCACATACCCTGAAGCAGTAATTCTTGTCATACTACTTGTGATCAGATCAAATCAAATCACCCGTGAATATTTACCACTACTGGTCCACTAATCTAGAAGCAGAAGAGGGTAAAAAATATCTTGATATTCTTACCTATAATGCAACCTCAGCCTAAGAGGATCCATTTGAAGCTTTCTAGATGATGATAATGGAGGACTTCAGCAACTTTGGTCTCTTCTTGAACCAGGTTATGCTGGAGTCCGAAGAAATCATGTTGCCATTTTCATTGCAATTTCCAAACCCAACTAGTTTCATTTACATATGAAACCTGATAAATCATGGGATCCAATAGACTAGAGAAATAGAGCCTGCAAGCTAAGTAAAACATCAGTAAATCAAATACCTTTGCAATAGGGTTAGCATCCTCTAGTTTCCAATGTTCTTGCTGGGATCTCCAACCACTGGAAACAAAAGAAAAAGAAAAAAAATTGAGTTATTCGTAGTGAACATATGCTCCAGGAAGCAACTACAGACTGCAGTTAAATACACAGAATTGCAAGAACCCAAATCACCAACAAAAGGAATTGAGCATACAAAACAATGCATTACAGGTCACTGTGACATTGAAACAGAGATAACCATTAAAATTGTAGCCAAATTTCACATATACTCTATCACAATATTTTTCCACTACCATATATACAGCTATTATGAGACACAGAAGTCCCATAAGGTGAAAAATGTATGAAAATTACGGTTCATCATTTTGAATATTCCAAAAAGGTTCTAAAATTGCCATGTAATGGCATGAAATCTTCACACCAGAGGCACATCTCTTCTTGACCATCAGTAAAAAGCTGGCAGTTTGACAATACCCGATCTTCACTGTAAGTTGTACATGTCTTCTAGATCATGTCTGATAAGCTATTAAACGGAAGCAGGCATTTGGTATAAACCTCTTCTAAGCCACAGCTGATAAGCAGTCATGTAGAAGGCGTCATAACTTCTTGGGTCGTTATGCCACACAAAGTGTTTCCTAACTATGCCCAAGTTTTTGTACAACATTAGATACGTTTTCTTGGAAACTGATGACAGTATTTCCTTCAGGAGTGGTATATCTTCGTGACTAAGAATAATCGAGAACTTGCGCCAGTCCAAGATATTAGCAAATGGAAGGTCATAATAATTGGAGATCAGAACAGGGATGCACCCGTAATGTATGGCATCACTCACTCTTGCTGTGTTCACCTCATATCCTTTTACATGGAGGCAGAACCTACTCTTCTTAAATCCTTCCTCGTAAGGGAAAGCTGAACTTCCTGAGAATATGGCAAAGGATGTATCATTACTCCACATGTCCAGTACCTTCCGTCGAATGAGTGAATTCTGAACTCTTCCAGCAAAAAAAAGGAGTAATTTTCTGCACATAACTTGTAGTTCAGAGCAATGGGAGCTAAAACAATTCAAATAACATATGCTAAATACTAAACTAGAGAATTGGAGGGACATAAGAAACATGGTGAAAATGCATTGCTTTTATTTTGCACATATCTGTCAAGTATCCATGAGTGCATGACAAACAGATAATCATTGCAGTGACACAAGTGGTTGATGCACAAACAATAACTCAAACAGAGCATCATAATCAGATTATTTCTGTTTCTTCTGACTTTTCTAAAGAAAAAAGCACCATTTTTTTCCTAAAATGCACCAAAGGGGAAATTAAACATGTTTGTTAGAGCTTTTCAAAAAGGCTAAAGCATAAAACTGCTTATATTTTAAGCTCATTTGTTTCTCCAATTTCTTTGTGACTTTTTCTTCCTTTCCACTAATCATATTGATCTCATTCGCTATACTACATGAACGGAAACAAAAATTTATCTTGAACAAAGTAAACACAAATGTTTTTCTCAGCATTTCTCCAATTTCTTTAACAAAAGTTCCTTTTGAGCTATTCTCCCCTTTCTTTAACCCTGTTGATAAGTTTATTATCCAATTCAGATGCATAAAAACTTTTCTGATGCTTCCTTATCTTTTAGTCAAGCATTTTCAAGATTAGGACATAGTAATGGTGAATCAGTCCCAAACTTGAAACTACTGTTAAGACACTGTTTAACACATTTCCATTTATGCCCTTGGTGAAATGTAGGACTTCTCTCCCAACAAACACACAAAGATTTTTTTTTTTTAGTTTTTACACAAACATAACAATAACGAGCACTTTTGGGACTCTTTCGTCCAAAAAAGGAAAAAGAAGATGACATTTGGACTAAGAAAAAAGAATGCTTTGCCTTTACCCATGAAACCCAAACAATCAAACACAGACAATAAGACTGTTTTCCAAGGTCATAACTAACTTGGTTGCATGTTCAGTTTTTAAACGTATCAATTTCACGCTCAACTTTATAAATTTGATAAATTGACCATTATAAGATTAAATCTTTGAAAAATTTTAAAAAGTTAAATAGTTAAATTGATAATACTCAAAAAATTGAATGATTAAATTGACAAAATTCATGAAGTTGAATGACTAAACTATCAAAGTTAAAGTTAAATGGGTAAATTGCCGCATGATAGTTCTACCGTTTTGCAAGTTCAGATAAGATTAAAGTCCTAAATTAGGAAGATATATTTCATTTACCAGGAACTAAAGGAATTGAATACCTAGAATCAGCGTCATTAATTGCTGGCTCTGGCCGGCGAGGCCAGATTTGGGGCAATCCTACGTCTTTGTGGGTGACATAGAGCCTCTGAAAATAGCTAGATGAGCAAGTGATCTGAATTGCTTTGGTATGGAGAGCAGGATGCTTGGAGGCAGCATCCCGACCAATTGAGTGACAGCACACATAGAAGTGATCAGCACCGCCGGAGGCGTTCCAATACCTGAACTTCGAGCTGATATTCCTCGTATATTCGGCAACAAAATCTGAAATAGACGACGCAGAATGCAAAAGAGGGTGATTGCGCATAACGTTAATAGAGAAAGGCATAAAGAAAAAATGGGCCTCCTCTGGACGTTTTGTAACCAGCGAACTACCGAGGAGAGCGACTTTAAACGCGTGCTCACTGAAATAATTCCCTAGCTTCGGATCCATGCGGTTAGCTAAAGGAATGAAAACGCTATCAAAAGGTGATGAGGACGAGTTCTCCTTGAAGGCATCGGGATACACGAAAATTTTGAGGGTTCGCAGCATTTCTTGGTAATCAGCCGAGAAAACCTGCCGATCGTGGTAAGGTCCATTGTTGCCAGTTTTTGTTTTCATTTGTAATTCTGGAGAGGGATTCGAAGAAGCTCTATTTTGGTGATTAACTGGGTTGTAAAATTCGCTTCTGGTTTCCGCTTGGGAAAAATTGAAGTAGGGGTAGGATTTGGGAGTATTCTTCCTTGGCTCCTTCGTAGCATTGACAGGGCCTTGAAATTGGAAGACATCTGCTAAATTTGACACTACATGATCATCAGAATACAAGAATCTCGGGTGAAGTCTCATCCAAGAAGATGCAACCACTAACAGAGCCACTGCGAGAAGCAGGAGCACAAAAGGTAAAGGTGGAAATGGCGGCAAGGAGAAGCGCAACCCTGTCCGGCCCTGGAATTGCGGAGTTCTCCGCCTTCTAAACAACGAACAGAAGTCCATGTCGTTAACCTCGCAAACTCAGAAGAAGGGAAGGCCACCGTGGTGATGGATTCAATGCGTGCCATTTCACGTCATTTTACCCGTATGCTCAAGAAAAAGAAAATTGATTGAGGGGGAAACCGGCTACTTCTCATTTTTTAATAATCGGAAACCGAGATAGGCATAGGGGGAGAATGAGCTTGGTAGAGCATTTACATTTTTTTTTTGTCTATAAAATTGAATTCTAAATCTTTTTTAAAAAAGAATTTGGAGGTTAATCTATTCAAAATACCCTCTTCATCATTCATAATTTAACTTAATTTATTTTTAAATTATAATATTAATTTTCTTAATAAAATTTTATTTAAATGAAATAATCATATTCGAATGATTCAAAATGAAAATTGATATATTTAATTTCTTAACATCGATTTTTTAAAGATTACTTATTTATGAAAACTAAATCTGTAATTAGGGATTGGTAAAAATTCAAATATAAAATAAATATATTTTTAACTTGCAATAACAAAATCATTATTTAATTTTAAACATAAAAAAAATATATTTAAATCTCACGAATAACGTATTCCATTAATATTAAATACCACTATCAATTAATTATTATTTTAATACTCTCTGGGTCAATAAATAACAATAGTCACGTACACGCTTGAATCTTTCGCTTATATTACTTAAGTAAATGATGATATTGTTTTAATTACTAATAAAAACTTATTTGCACTTTGACTGGGGATCTCTCTTTCTTTTGGTCATATCCTTGATTTCCTTTTTGAAGGTCCGTTCTTTTCCTATTCTAACTCTTTCCTTTTAGCTATTACTGGGAAGGCTTTTCTATGTCTTCTTCCTCTTTTTATTTATTTTTTTGGGCCAGAAACTTATCTTACACCCCCTCATGGTCAAATACTCTTCTTTCTTTTTCTTATACCGGCGGCCACTAGTCTTTTTTCTAGACGGGACCGAGCAAAGATGGCGGGTTCTGAGAAAACTCATCATAGTATCAATCACAGGAGATGCCACAAGAAACAAAAGACATTGGAAACATTAAGATACTGACAATTGGATTTTGAGAACAAGCAAATAAAGTTGAATTTTATTAACTCCATCTTTTGAAAAAGAGAAAGAAAAAATTACACATACAATTCAAGATTTATTTTTCATTAAAAAGCTTCTGTAATAGATTGAACTTGTGTTGCATTTTGGCATTTCACATGTTCTGGGGTCCTGGAAATAAAGGCTGCATTATCATGTAAAAAAAGATTCAACGAAGAAGAGGTTCTTCTAAAAGATCATCAAATATCATGTCTTCCAGCTGAAGTCCCACGCATTCAGCTTCGAACTGAATGTTCATCCAGCCATCATCTTTGGATAAATCACGGCTCACTGCATCATCAAAAGATGGAACAATCGCAGGCATTGGGGTTAAGTACCATCTTATATTGTCCCACACCTCTTCCAAACAATAGTACCCAATGGGCATTGGATGGATATGGGAACGACAAGTTAAAGGTATGGGCCAATAGGAAAATGATCTATCATGGATTTCCTGGAGGACTTCATTGATTAGATCAAACAAAAGCGATTGATAGAAGCTCAAACTTTCTTCATCTCCAGAAGGATCAAATTCAGCTCTAACTTCCTCGAACACAGATGGGCTCACTGGTTGCTCAGATGCTGAACACCACCTCCCAAGAAATTCATTTATGCTGAATCCTGATCGCTCTAACACTTCTTTGACATAATTGAATTCAGCCTCATCTCTCTTGTCTACCTGTAAATGCAACCGATAGCTGCATATCGGAGTTTCTACCTTGCTAATATCAGCATCTTTTTCTGCAGACGTTGCAAGATCCATGCTTAATTCAAGTTGTAGATTGGGCAAAACATCCTTTTTATATAGATTCAAGTCAGGTGGTGTCAATTCTGAATCTGACCTCCAAATAAACAGATAGTGGAATGTTAAACTCACAAAAGCAAAGCTAAAGAATGAAGGATAAGAAAACTGCAACAGCAGCAACACCACCAAGAATATATGCATCATTCTTTGTTTATATTCCAGTACAACAAGCATTAATCTGAAAAAGAAAGTAGTTTGGCCCTATGATATTAAAGGCACAGGAACACTAAATAAATAAATAACAATGCCAAAGAAAGAATTGTTTCTGACATTGTAAAGATAGAGTTTACATCAGCGAGCCTTGACACAAGGTCAGGTGAGCTAAAAGCTATAGCTGGTAGCTTAGGTCAGGATACTTCCACTTAAGCCCTACGCGCTCCACCACCTTCCGCATTGCCCAAGGGAGCGGCCCCGCATACTTTTTCGCATTTCTGCAGGAGGCAGGCTTCGAACCCAGGTGGGTAGGAACGGCAGAGACTTAAGCTTGGCTCTGATACCAGGTGAGCTAAAAGCTATAGCTGGTAGCTTAGGTCAGGATACTTCCACTTAAGCCCTACGCGCTCCTATAGCTCTATTAGGATTTGAATGTTTGTCTCAACATATGGAAATAGGCTATCTGTTATCCTTTGTGAGATGATTATTTCTTGTTAAAGTTTATTATGGATCTAATCCATGTCCCCATACGTGGCCCTTGTGATCCATACCAAGCTCCTACTTAAGACAAAAAATAAAATAAAAAATATTATTTGATGATGTAACTCAATATGGACTAAGAGGTCCATGTTCCACATATGGATCCATAGCAAAATTTTCCTTCCTTTTTTTTCGTTTGGATGTTATAAACTTCCTGTGCAACGTGTAATGGTGTAAGCATTTGTTGTGAGGAATATATTTCTGAGGAAATACTTCTAGAATATGAAAAATTTTTCGTTTACACAACTATGCAAATAAAAATTTCAGCAAATGATAAACTTATAAAACTAAATGAATGCAGAAAAATGATGCTATTCTTGACTTCAAATCCAAGTTTTTGACTTGTCTGGAATGTGCAGACCTGTTCATAGGTTCACTTGAGTCCTTTTAATGTGCTTTTCATTAAAAGGAATGCAAGTTAATCTTAAAGTAATAAACTTACTTTAGGAGCTAATCTTAAAAGGAATAAACTTGAGAGAAGAGAACAGAGGTTAAGGGGGGAAATTGGTTCAGAATAGGAGCACTCGGCGATATACCTTGAGGTGTAGAGGATTTTGCAGAACCTATCCCATTTGCATCACTCTCAACAGTTGAGATACATACAGAACCTATGGTGGGTTCAATAAATCGGTCACACCGAGGCATTCCGTCTCCTCTCTCTAATTCGCTTGAGTCCTTGAAGGTGTCACTGCCTTCAAGAGAGTTTTCTTGACTTCCATTTTCTGAAGAGGCAGTTGACTGAATATGATACTCTAAACCAAACCTTCTACTTCTACTTCCAATACTTGGAATATGAGCTAAAACAGGCCTAATCGGTGACAGAGATGGATAATCGGTGAGGGATCCCTCAACACGAGAAAAGGAGTGGGACCTGAGATCTGGTAATGAAAGAATCCTTTCAAGTAACTTTGGACTGCGATCTACAGGTGAAGGGCTACCAGTTCTGAGTCTAAAACTGTCAGATATGCAATGGTTTGCTTCTCTATTACAGTATAACTCAAGTAACCGGTTATATCTCTCACATGATCCATTGAAAGATGATGTTCTTCTGAATTGTTGCAGTCTACTCTTTCCAAATGCAAAGTCACTTCTACAACCATTTCTATGACTGTACCCTTTCTCAATCATGTTACCAGTATGCACATTACCATCCTCCTTAACATTCTTCTGATAATTACAACCATAAGGAACCTTGTGCAAGATAGCATCCATAGCGATTCGATGCCTCTCCTTCTTCCTTTCTTGGATTACATGCTTTACCTTTTCTCTTAGACATTTGAAATGCTCGAGAACAAGCTCATTATTTTGTTGCTCCTTGAAGGATTGTGGTGAACCTAGAGTGAGACTCCCCTGGAACTCGGGCCTCACAGACAGTAGCTTTGGAGCTTCATCACAATGATCAGACTGACCTGTTGGTATAGTTGAATGCTTACTTACCTCATCTATGGATGCAAATACATCTGAGGGTCTGATCTCGTTTCCAACTTGCATTGAATCTTCACCTTTTGTTGATGATCCAACTTCTTTCTTGCTCTTACTGTTTAGCATGGGAACACCTTTGTCAGATGAGTGAGGAAATGACACAGACTTTCCTAGTAATCTTTGTATGGATGCCTCATGCAAACGATGACATAATGAACAATTTGGGTCTTGCAAAACTTTTGGGAACAACTCCTTCCTGATATTAAGCAAATCCAGTGTATCCGGAAAGACCTTTGATTCTTGGAGTGAAATAATTTTGCTTGGCTCTATCGCATACATTGACGATCTATCCTGGTGAAGAATATGATCATTAACTGGGTGTTTCCCATTCTCATTGACCTGACCTTTCCTTAAATAATTTGTGGCAAGTGTGGCAGCACACAAGTCACATATCTTCGCTTTTGTAATTGACTCATCATAGATATTTGGCAAGAGTGGATCCAATAAGCTGGACACAGATGAGTGCACATTATCTTGATATTCTGATCTCTCATTTTCTTGTTGGACATCAGCGAGAGGATCTTGATTTGAAACTTCTAGATGATGTATCGAAGGAGTTCTCTCAAGTACTGGTACTGGTAAGGAAGAACTTCGACAATGTCGGCCTCTTCGTTTTGACATTTCTTCGAATATCAGGGCTTTTAATCTAGCTTTCATGGAGCCTTTGTTTCCTGAACCAGGTCTTGACAATTTTGCCTGAGTTGGATAAAACATTAAATCCTTTGAACATTCTCCTAGAAGGTTCCTTGTGTTGAAAATGTTTCATTGGAATTTCCAGATGGTTGAGTCTGTAATCAAGGAAAACAACACAAATTTACTTACAGTGGAGTTAGTTGTCCTAGCATCAGGTTTCCCTTGTTCTTCGGTAGCATGTGTTGTGCTATTTGAATCATTCTTAGGATCTTTAACCACTGTGAATAAAAGAAATCATGCTTATAAAATACAATTTAACAAGCAAGTACAAATTTGAGTTACATGGTGTTTGCATGTCAAAAGTACAAAAGTCCACATCACCAATAAGCTGAGTTGAGCATACAATACCATATGCTGAAACAGGAGGAGGAAAAAAAAAAAGGAAGAACTTTAATATAGCAACCTCACATATGCTTTTCTTTCACAATTTTTTTTTTCCACTTCCACATATATAGGTCTCGTGATTGAAAAAGTCTCATAAAGTGATTAGCATGCAGAATACCAACAAGCAGAATAACAATAATTCCTACCAGCTGGAATTTTCCCGGTACTGTGTCTTCCATAGGGAAGCCTTCTCTTAACATTGCTCCACCTCCGGTTGTTAAAATGGTGAAATATGCCCTTCATGCATCCTGGATTGGTATTTTCCAAAGAAATGCCAGTGTCTTGGCTTTGCAAGGTCTTTCCCATCCCTTAGATATAAATGTCCACCAAATCGGCTTTGCTGGCAAATAGAAGCAGTGGGAAGAAGGCCACTTTTTAGACCTGATAGACATTTCGAAACCCACGTTAGCCAATCCCTTTTATCAGAGAAGGAGGTCTTGAAAGAGCAGGAAACTCGTTCCGTTATTTGGCTAAAATCAAAATGGACAATCATGTTGTTGAAATCCCTTTTAAACCATAAAGGTGAAATAGATATAGCAATTCAAGATTCAGGAACTACGAGAACAGGAAGGCTATAAAGGAACCAACTCTTCCAATTTCGCAAATGTCAAAATAACACATTGTTATCCATTTCACAAATGGAAATCCAATAACATCACAGAAGGACAAATATAAACTAAAATCAAACGCAAACACGCAAAAAATGAAGTACTAATTAATTTGAAGAAGAAAACACAAACGAAAAAGACTCTGCAATTAGCATTATTATTGCTATGGATTTTACCTTCATAGGACGAATCAAGACCAGGGTAAAGGTCCAATTTCAGAGGGGCAAGGAAATTCGGATCAAAGAACTGAGGAAAAAGAGGACCATATTTAGGTTGTTTTTGTGGATTCATTGGTGGAAGAGAAAGAAAGAGAGAGACAGTTTCTGTGAGAACAGTTTCTAAGAATTCTCTGTATCACTCTCTCTTAACTGCTGTTTGGCGCCAGAATTACGAGTCTTCTTCTCTCCTTCTCTCATTTTCTCCCTTCCTCAATTTCACGGTTGCCCTGCCGTTATTCTATCGCAAGATCTGAATTTTTTTTTTTTTTCTTTTCTTTTTCCCGTTACTACCTCTTTATTTCGAGAAATATTACCCTCTTGAAGGAAAATTAACGCAATGAACTTTACAATGACAACTCAGAAGAATAACAAGAACAAATCTATATTGGCCATTAATTTCTTTATTAGTATAGTTTTTATTATCCAACTAAAACATCATTACCAAATATAAGTTGTCAAAATTTTTTTATTAGAGTTTATAATTTTAAAAATTTAGATAAAAGATTATCCAAGCAATTTTGATGCCAATCTAGTATTAATATACAATTTGAATAAAAATGATTTGAAAGAACCTTGAGTATTTAATTGTCAATGTCTAAGAATTGTGAAATTTGTTGAAATTAATCTTATACTTCATACGTCTTTAAATATAAGTTATTTTAGTTAATTTTTCTTTTTATTAGATGTAAATAATTTATGTTGGTTTATTAATTATTTAACTTTTTTTTTTTTTTTTACTATATCACCCTTTTTTTTTTCTTTTCACCATATATTATTATTCTTTTAATTAAAATATAAATAAAAATATTTTTATAAAAATAATATTCTCTTAATTTTTTTTTTAAAAAAAATGAGGGTCCGCGCGCCTCTCGCATCGAAGCCAACATTCTGCAATCTGAGCCACAACGCCATATATAATACACGCTCATATACGCGCCTATGGCTCAGTAGTAGAGGGTCAGGTCAGTATTGTAAATTATAGGCGGTTCTCCTTTGTTTCTTTTAAAAAGTCATTTTAACAAATTAATTTTATTTTAAAATAGGAATTATTTTAGGCGTTTTAAAAAATATGTTTATTTTTTAACGAGCATTTAATGAAAATTTCTCAATTATATCCTCCTAATTACCTTAAGTATTAGAATTAAATTCATGTGAACATTATTTATTATAAAGGGTATTTCAATCCAAAAAAAGTATATTAATTATCAAAATAATCATTGTTTTTATCTGTATTTCAAAACTTTAAACGACTTTTAAAAAGAAACGGATAGAAAGTATGTGGTTTAATCATGGAACTAGTGATGTTGTAAATTGAAAACAAAATCACCATTTTCGGTTTGAATTATATTATGATTTATATGAAAACAACGTTAGATTTTAAATGAAGTAAACTCAATCCATTATTTTCATTACGTAGTGAAACGTTGGGGGCATTTTAGATACTTTAATGTACTCCCAATCGTAAAGGCCTAGCTCTTCAATCTTCTCTCTCTCTCTTTTTTTTTTTTTTTAATATACTTTCCTTATTTTTTCTCTTTTTTCTTCAAACATTCACATCCCCTCAATTTTTTATTTTCTGTTAAACCTGCATATTTTTCATTTCTTTTAAACTCCCTTCTACCACTCAAATTAGTGATATATTAAATCTCATAAAAATTCAAATTTATTTTACATTGATTATGACTACTAAATCTTTTTCTTTTTCCTTTTGGTCTTGAATTACCTTCAAATTCTAAGTAAAACTTTTTTTTTTTCATTCAAATTTTTATTAAGTTAGTAAATATATGGTGATTGATTTTCTTTTATTATTGTTTTTGGATGTGGAATTGTGAATTTCAACCAAAGCAAGGGATAGGGCTTGAGGTTCTTTGGATGTGGTTTTGTTGTTCAATCGTTTGGGGGGTTAATTTTCATAAGTGGATATGTGGTTGGAAGTTGCAAGTTGCAACTGTTGCTTTAGAGGGAGTATCCGAGATGGTCCAATGCTTGACAACGTTATAAATAAATAAATAATCTAGATAGTTATTCGGGAAAAAAAAAAAACTATATGACCTTAAAGGATTAAGAAAAGCATGAATTTATGTCCCAAAAAATACCCAAGATGATCCCAACCGAAACAAAATAAATAAATAAAAGGGTACGTTCAAAAATTTTCAGCAAATGTGCATTTTGAAGAAAAGAATATATTGTTGTTCGAGAAAAGTTGGAAAATCATAAATAAATATATATATATATATATATATTAAAATGAACTTTTATAATAAAAGAATATATTTTCTCCGTCCGAAATTGAATGTCCACATTTTTATTTTAATTTATTCGAAAATGAATGTTTTATTTCTTAAATTAGTTAAGATTTTCTTAAGAAATTAATATCATTAAATGTAAAAATGAATTAAGTTAATCATTTTTCTTAAAATTTGTAATAAGACATTCTATTATATATCCAAGGGATATATATTTATATTGTGAGACTAAATTGGGAAAATAGCCAATTGGAAATGAAGCATTGTCAACTGGGCTCAAGCCTCGAGGTTTGAAGAAATTGGGAAAAGGGCCAAAGGCCCATTTCAGATGTGTAGTTGGCCGTTATATTCATAAATCATTAAAAATTTGTAATTGGACTTGCATGGTGGGGAAAAAAATGTTGTAAGTCTAAATTAAAAATTTTGTCTAGGTGGTTGTGGCGACATAAGGTTTTCTAGTGTTTAAAAGATTGTTTCAAATTCAATATATGAGTTTATGATTCTTAAATAGTTTTTCTTATTCCAATTTTATGTGTTTTAACTTTTTTCCTTTTTTTACAGTCTAACTAAATAAATGCAACTTCTTTTTTAATCTCTAAGAACTCATATTTTAAAGAGATGAGATGAAGGAGTTAATAAATGAAAATTAATTGTAATATATTTATTTATCCCAATAATAGTGATAAACTTATATGTACAAATTTCTTTCGTTTCATGTAGTTGCCATTGAGGACAAGAATGGAAATAAAATAATTGGCTTTGCTCGAATTTGAAAACTAAAGTTATTTTTGACCCATCTTGGAATTAAAATGGCGAAACTTTCCGAAAAAAGAAAAGACAAGAAAATAAAAAAATGGTGTCCAAAAGAAAAACACGTTAAGAGGCAGAAAAGAGCCGTCCATGGGAACCTTCAACGGTTCACAACTTCAACACGATTCATGGGCGTCGTCGTCGAATGCATTGCTCCTGTAATTTGCTGTTATTTATTCGCCGTTGAATATTTTTCCCAAAAGTCAAAACCCATCTCTCCTCCGTAACCTCTCTCGCTCTGTTGGTCAACTCCCCAAATTTTCCGTTCGCCACCATTAAATAATATTATTACTTGATAATGAGTTTTAAAATTCAAGTATAAACTCGGCTCGTTAAATATTTAAAAATCTTGGACGCAAACTCTTTTATTATATATATAGTAGATGAATAAATAAAATATATTTTATAAAATAATTTAAAATTATATATTTAATAAATAAGTTATATTATATATAATATTATAAATAAAATATTATTTATATTAAAAACTCATTTAGGTTCAAAAGCTTAACAAATCAAATACCTATAAGTTCGACTCGACTCGACTCAAGTTCAATTAAAACAAGTCAAATTCAATCTTTTATCGAGTTGAATCTGAACTGTTCGTGAATCGTTTTGTCTCATTTACATCTTTAAATGTCCTTGAGCTTGTGTATGTATATAAATAAATATATATTTATATGCTTTTGGAGGTTTATTAATAAAAATAAATTCTTAAAAGCATATAAGTATATTTATTATTAGTGGTGTAAAGAAATGATATAAAAAGATGAGTTAAGAGAGCCAGAATCCAAATTTCTATGTTTTATTTTTGCTTTTCGAAATCAATTTTTATTTTCCATGGATAAGAAAAATCTAATTAATAAAAATAATAAAAAAGAGGCATCGTATGCTTATGGAATCATATCCGGACGAAATATTGTAAGCAGATGCTACGCTGGAAAACAAAATTTTCAAAAGGGGACAGGGGTACATGGAAGGAAATAAGAAAGGATTTTTTAAAAAAAATTTATTATTATTATTTTGGTGGATGGCACGCTGTATTTGAGTAGACCATAAGCAAATAATAATAATAATAATAATTCGGCTGAATTCTATCATAACTCACTAGTGATATCATTTCGTATTACTTTTTTTTTTTTTAAGTATAATATTTATAAATAAAAAAATGATTCTGAAATTTTGGTAAGTATTTATTGGTTTTATAATATTGCGTTCTTTAAATTTCCAAATGATTTAATTATGAATTTTTAAGTATTAATAATTAAGTAAAAGTTATACTTGTCATTGAACATTCAAATAATGAAGATATTGATATTTGACAAAAAGTATTTATTTAGAAAATTAAAGTTTATTTGATAAAAGTAAAGTCGTTTTTAGATTGAAAATATGTGAATTTGATAAAAGTGAATATTTAATCTTTTTTTTTTTAAAAAAAAAAAGGTAAATATTATTCAAATTCACTTCTAAATGAATGTGATATAATAAGAGAAAGAAAAATGATGAGTACGATTGTACTCTCTTGCTTGATGTTATTTACGTACAAATTGAATTTTTCATTTTGATTTATATATATTTTAAAAAAATAGTTTGATTTAATTCATTTTAATATTATAATGTTATTTTTTTTAAAAAAAATTTAATTAATTTAAAAAATAAGGTATTTAATTGTAGACAACTTAAAATGGATATGAGACGTTCAATTCCAAGAGAATAGAATATTAAATATAGATCTTGACTTTAACAAATTTAATAAAATAATTTGTTCTACTTTTTTTCTTTTACATATATAAAACTATTTAAATAAGAAATTTAGGTAATGAAAAATTCAATTTTAGCTTTATCAAAACAGTAAGAAAGACATTCAGATAGATTATTAAAGATTAAATTGTAGATCCACTTGTTTTTAATCTTTATCTAATCTCGTGTTATTGGTTAAATGTCAAATCCCTTATTACAATAAGCCACTAATTGATTGATGGTAAATATCACTATCTTCTTGAAGTAACCTCCGTATCACGAAACTTAAGGGTAATGAATATTTTAGTACACATTAATTTTTAATTAATGTATTATTGCAGATTTGAAACCCTTGAGGTACTGGTATAAGATTTTAATACTTACTCCCAGAGTAATAAAATTCTACAAAGATTAAAAAAGGATTTGAAAAGTAGATCTCTAAATGTTTAATTTTGACTTACTACAAAATTTATTGAGTAAATTAAGAAAATAATTATTAAAATTTTTTTTTTTTTTTAAAAGTAAATATTAAAATTTACGAAATAACAAAGTAAACCGTTTGGAAGTTGACCGGCGAGAGCAATCTTTTACCAGTTCTATGGATATTCGGATTTGCTGCCGTTTCTCAAATACAAGATGCCAAAAAAAAAAAAAAAAGACATTTTTTAAAAATTTATAAAATTATTATTATGTATTTAAAACAATAGACATGCATGGCATGATACACGACAATTTTAATTTCACCCCAACAAAATTACAAGACTTAGAACTATAATAAGTAGTCTCAAAAAAATCTCTAAATAAATATATTTTAAAAAATACAACATAAATATATATATGGTTTTGCAAAGGCACACTCTATAACACACTTTAATGCACACTCCAACCGTTACCGTAACGGAATTCTTGCTACAGTGCTTATACGGCCAACCAAGCGGAGCAAGAATTCCGTTACGTTAACGGTTGGATCGGGCCTTAGCAAATCTGTAAATATATATAAATATATATATATATATATTTATAGTGTGTGACCTTAATCTATTTTAGAAATAATAATTACATATTCTATTATGAAAGAATTAGAGTGATAAAAAATATTACTTCCTCATCTTTCAAATATATATATATATATTTTTTTATTAAATACATTTTTAAAAAAGAATTTGATTTCTTATATTAAAAAGTGTAATTTTTTAGATTTTATTTTGAATAAAAATTTTAACTAGTTTGAAAAGACCTTTATATTTTAATTTTGTAATTTCAAAATTAGGATTAATAAGGTATTATACGAGTGTTTTTAAAACGAGTAGGAGAGGGAAGAAGAAGGGAAAGCATCGAAAGTCAACCAAATATGCTCCACGTGGAAGGAAATGATTCCAAATTACATGTAATGCGATCTGACGTGGCACCAGTATTATTCCTACATGGCACGTTACATCGATTTGCCATCATCGCCCTTTTGACTTTTGTAAACTCCGATAGCCTCCAAAATTTCCAGCTTTTGTCCCTATCCATAGTTGTTTTTAATTTTTATAATTGCACGAGGAAAAACAAAAAAAACCGACAATTTATAATATGAGATAGAAATAGAAGTTTATATACAAATTAAAAAAATATATTACACTCGATAAACTCTTATTCTATTAATACATAAAATTTGAAGTGAGTTTTTATTTATTGGATATATCTGCTCTTACATTACATGTATAATAATATTGAATTTTGTGAAATGTTTATTTTTAAGAAAAATATTTAATAAACTATTATTATCTTCTCAAAATATAAGTCGTTAATTACTATTCGATATGGATTAAAAATATAAAATGTGATTATGTTATGTCAAAAATAATTTTTTTCTCTCAGTGTACAATTTTGTTCTTTACAATAGATGAAGCATTATATCCACAAGGGTTAAAAATGGAAACATTATAATGATGAATCTAGAATTGCCAAATAACTTATATTGTATTATAAATGAAACACTTTTAGACAATTTATATTTTGAGAGAAACACTATTAGTTATTTAAATTTTTTTTTTAAAAAAAATAAATTTATAATTTGAGAAACACTATTGGATATTTCCATCTATATTCGAGAAGAATGACAAGATATCTTAATGAAGTATATAATCTTTAAATTTGAAAATTATTGAGGAATTGACCCAAAATAAAGAAATGCAAAACCTGTTGATAGTGTGCGTAAAATTATTCTCTGTCCAACATTGAATATTTTAACAAAAGTCAACTCATCCGGCAGTTAGCAGCCCACCAAAAGTATCGAATAAACAAATAAAATATTAATCATTCCATCTCTTTAAAAGTCAACTTTGCCCCGTCCCCCATGCTACCCCCACTCAGTTATCCTTCCCGACTCCCCCTTTTCCTTCGCTCTTCCCCATCCTGTTGGCCTCTTTCTCTCTCCCCTCCCTTTCATTCAAATGTCAAACTGGAGCCTCTCTCCCTGCTCTGAACTTTGAGTTCTCCTCTTTCTTCCTCTCATTTATATTCATTTCTGGCCAAGGAGGTTCTTCTGTGATTGCATTTGGTGTGTTAAAAGTTTCGTGTAAACCGTTTCCTTAACAGAATAATCCTTGGGCTTCTTCAGAATGGGTAACGGAATAGGAAAGCTGAACCTCTGCTTTGCCGGAGATGCAGGGGACATATCCCGGAGACATCATGACATTGCTGTGTGTCTATCGGACCCACTTGACGAGGGTTTAGGCCATTCCTTCTGCTACATACGACCGGACACGTATTACAAAACTATTCATTCTTCTTCAGATGACTCCTCGACTTCCACTCAGACGACGGCCTTCCGCACCATCTCAGGGGCTTCTATCTCTGCCAACACTTCAACGGCTCTCTCCACGGCCCTCATCGACCTTGGGCCCTACAACGCTTCCCTCGACAAGGCCGCAGCTTTTGAGAGCTCAAATTTATTCGCTTCAATTCCCCTCCAACCGATTCCGCGGAATTCAATTGCCTCAGTTCGGTCTGGCCCGATTCCCCTAGCTTCGGGCCCGGGTTCAGGCCCGATCGAAAGGGGCTTCTTGTCTGGTCCTATCGAGCGAGGTTTCATTTCGGGTCCTTTGGAGAATCAGTATGATCAGTTTCAGAGGTACAGACCCAGACCCAAGAAATGGTCTTTAATTAGAAATTTTAAAAAAGCACTATCAAACTCTTTTTGGGGGAATAGAGAAAAGAGTTGGGTGGATAAAGCTAATGAGAATGGTATAGGGAGCGGTAGTAATAGTAATAGTATTAATTTGAGTTGCCAAATGAGCTTAGGTGATGATAACTATGATGACGGTAATGAGTCTTTTGGGAGTCAAAATGTGCAATGGGCACAAGGGAAGGCCGGTGAAGATAGAGTACATATAGTTATTTCCGAAGAACATGGCTGGGTTTTTGTCGGGATTTATGATGGATTTAACGGTCCTGATGCCACCGATTACTTGTTAAACAATCTTTACTCTAATGTGTACAAGGAACTCAAGGGAGTGTTGTGGAATGATAAGTCAGAATCATTTGATCCATCAAAGAGAATGGATGGTCTGGAAGGTTTCAGTGTCGATTATGGTTCAAAGAGTCAGGGGAATGCAAATTTAGAGAATAGGTCTAAAGGTGTGGAGAGTGGAACCTGGGAATGTGAATACGATGGGCTTGATAGAAAGTTAAGGGAGAAGTTGAACAATTTGGGACCAGATGGCGTAGCTGGCACGAACCATTCAGACGTGTTGAAAGCTCTGTCAGAAGCATTGAGGAAGACAGAGGCATCATATTTGGAGATAGCAGATCTAATGGTGATGGAGAATCCTGAGTTGGCTCTAATGGGATCATGTGTTCTGGCAATGTTGATGAAAGGTGATGATATCTATTTGATGAATGTTGGGGATAGTCGAGCTGTTTTAGCCCAAAACCCCGAAGCTGATGTATGGTTTGGGAAGGCAAGAAAGGACTTGGAAAGAATAAGAGAGGAGAATCTGAATGATCTTGAAGCTTTTCAATCTGATGATATCAATAGTCTGCATCATTTGATTGCCTGTCAACTCACCAAAGATCATTGTACTTCCATAAAAGAGGTAGAATCATTCTCCATCTTGAGTAATATATTTCTTGATAAAATGCTTCCTGTTGCTTACTAAACCATGATGAATTGCAGGAGGTTCAGAGAATTAAATATGAGCATCTGGATGATTCTTCAGCCATAACAAATGATAGAGTAAAAGGTTCCTTGAAGGTGACTCGAGCTTTTGGGGCTGGCTTTCTCAAGCAGGTACATCAGTTTCTATTTCTGTATGATTGCAGTCGTTATTCTGTCATCTTTAAATGCCTATACTTGTAGATACTGAATTTGTTCTTTTGAAGGGAAGTTTTTTCTTATATGCAATGAAACTTCTGTCAAGAATTAGCATTAAATTCCTTCCAAGGAGGAATGTTTCAGATAAACATTCGATTTCTTATTGGCAATTTGGCATATGTGTGAGATCTTATCTAATCAGGAGGACAACAGATTTTTTCATGTTATTTCATCTGTATACATGTGATTTACCTTGTGTTCTGTCTCTGTCCCTAGGAAATCATGTGTATTCTAGAATTACATCATATGGCACGAGTAACTAATGTCTTTTTTTGTGTCATCACAGCCCAAATGGAACAATGCACTTCTGGAGATGTTCAGAATTGACTATATTGGAACTCTACCCTACATCAACTGCTTACCCTTTCTTTATCACCATAGACTTGGCCATAGAGATCGATTCTTGATCCTGTCATCAGATGGCCTCTACCAGTATTTAACCAACGAAGAAGCTATCAATGAAGTTGAAATGTTTATGACATCATTTCCTGAGGGAGATCCTGCACAACATCTTGTTGAAGAAGTGATATTTCGTGCTGCTAAAAAAGCAGGTGACATCTTTGTTTCGTACTTGAGAGTATTGAACTTTAACATTTGATCTTTTTTGTTGAGGAAAAATCTATCAACTTTATATGCTGCAGGTATGGATTTCCATGAATTGCTTGATATTCCACAAGGGGATCGTCGAAGGTATCATGATGATGTCTCCGTTATCATAATTTCTTTTGAAGGAAGAATATGGCGATCATCTGTGTAAGAAAAAGAAAAAAAAAAAGGAAGTACAGAAATGATATTCTTTTTTACCCTTTACTCCACTGTTCATAATATACAGCTAGGGTCCAACTAGAAGTGTATCTGCCTGAGGGGATTGTATAGAAGTTAACATCCCCTTCCTTTTTTACCCTCTAAACATGTGATACAATACAAATTTTGTACCAAATAGGCCCCTTTAGATTTTCATTTTCAAGAGGAAGCTACTATTTTGGTAATTAAGCATAATAGATTCATTCATTTTTTGTCTCTGGTTGGACCTTTTTAATAACTTCTTATTTCTGACTTGTGATTGTTGTCTATGTAATTCAAATAGTTCTCGCAGTATTCACTCCAAACACCTAACAAATGAGGCAAAAAGAAAATGTTGAATCTCCTTGTTGGTAGCTTTGAAGTGGTTGCATCATTTCATTTTCTTAAAATGTTTAAAGAATGAAATTAGATCTAGGTTTATCCACCATCTTTGCATACAAAAAAATCTGATCTTTCTACTTCCCATCCAGTGTGATTGCAGTTCATCAAATATCCATCCAACTAACCACAAGTGGTTGTTAGATATATCAATTAGTCAAGTTTAGGAAAGAGCCTTCTAAAGAAGTTGACATTTTGATGCCCCTGTTTTCAGACACTACATAGATAGAAAGATTAGCATGATCAAATACCAAGTCAAGCTTACAATCCTAATGCATCCCAAATAGGCTGCAGCTTTGCTTAAGATAGTGATAGTCAATTAAATCCCATGACATCCCATTTAGCGATTCACCCATTATCTTCATTATTATAATTATAATGTCAAACCAATTCATTAACCCATTGAAGCTAATATTCTACCAGTAATATTATTGTTTCTCCATAGCAGGCCAATCAGTATTATAGTAGTTGCGAAGACTTTTGGGGGGGGGGGGGGGGGGGGGCTGCAGTAGAAAACCAAATTGAAAAAAAAA